>CM054134.1:78086737-78164237 GCA_028751875.1 Rapana venosa | reverse complement strand
AGGAGAGAGAGAGAGAGAGAGAGAGAGAGAGAGATATTGGTGTGTGTGTGTGTGTGTGTAAGTGCTCGCGCGCGCGCGCGTATGTATGCATTTAGGCAGGAAAAGGATATAAATCCTACAGTGAGTTTTTCTTTTCTTGGTTACTTCTGACTTCGTCTAAAGTTAAACTTAAATCGAGTAAAACTAGATCTGTGTGAGTCGCCATTTCATCTTCATTTGGTTTGTTGAAGTGTTTCTGATAAAGAAAGATGTTGACAGCGAACCAACTGAAAAATCGGAATGGAACTCAAGTATTGATGGCTCACATCCAAGCTCATGGAATCTTGCATCATATTATATTGACGTATGTCATGTCATGGTATGTCTTACATGATCTTATAATTATGATATCATATCATACCGCGTAATATCAAGATGCACTTGTATAATAGTATATTACACAATAACATACAATACTACATCTACATGTTATCGTATCATATCATATATTACATCATTATGTCATATAGCATCAGACTAGAATCATTCTATATCACATAATAATATATTACATTATCCTTTCCAGATAGTGAAAAGCCAGGTCAACACCACATGCAAGTGTCACGGCGTCTCAGGGTCCTGCACCGTGAAAACCTGCTGGCTGCAGTTAGCTCCCTTCCAAGCCATCGGCAACATCCTCAAGCGCAAGTACGAGCAGTCGGTGCAGGCGTACTCCCGCACCAACAAAGCCACGGGCAAAAACCAGCTGTGCAAGAGGCAGACCAGCTGGACAGAGGACGGCGTTCTGGAGGCCAACTTCACGCGCCTCAAGAGAGGCGAGCTGGCCTACGTGGAGGAATCGTCCAGCTTCTGCCGCAGGAGCCGCTACTCCCCGGGCACGAGAGGCAGGGTGTGCAGCAAGGACAGCAGCTGCGAGTCGATTTGCTGCGGGAGGGGTTACAACGTGCAGCACCGGCGCGTGAAGAAGGCGTGCCACTGCGAGGTCATCTGGTGCTGCAAGGTGAAGTGCAAGGAGTGCTGGGTGCATGAAGAAATCTTCATGTGTAAATGAAGGGGTCTTGCAAGTGCTCCCAGGCCCCCTTGTAATGACCCATACCAGCCCGCGATTTCTTTCGACCTGACGCCTCTCTTAAGTTAGCGCTGTTAGCCAGGAATAGGAGGATACAGGCTTCTTTGCTTCCTGGTCAAACTTGCTCCGTTTGGAATGGAAGAACAAGAAGTTTTAACGCATGGGGGCGTGAAGAGAGAGAGAGAGAGAGAGAGAGAGAGAGAGAGAGAGAGAGAGAGAGAGGAAACGGACTTGAACATCGTTTTCTATATTAAGATCTGACACATGAGAACAGAGAGGAACATTCTTAACATTCTAAAACCTTGTATAGACGGCCTGAGAGGCACATCACAGATTGTAAACCTAACGTTGTGTGATAATGCCCTTGGAAATATTGCTGCATATTGAAAATGCTTTCGCGTCGCGGGAAAGAAAACCCACAACAAAACTACTTGTAACCATGTTAAGGTAGAATATACCGGACCAAATAAGAGAGCAGATCTGAAAAATATCCTGGAAAGACAATATCCAGTATCCGGCTGATGGAGACCTTAACAAGCACGCAGTCACTAATACCCAGTGTAAAAACAGTCACGCTTTGTGTTATTATCCGGCACGCTATTGAACAAAAAACAGAAGTCATCTGTACAGCGAGTTCTGGAGTTCCTGGGTTTCCTACTGTGTGCCTTATGGTTATGTGCAAGAAATTGGCTTGAACTGATTACCAGTTTGGAGTTTCGTCTTTTGTGTCTTCAAAACCGAAATCCACAAGTGTTTGTTTGGTTTGAATAGAAAAACGAAGTACTTGGATATCCATGACTAAAGACGTATGAAGTCAGCTAGAACAAAATGACTGAAAAATACCCTATGAAACTGGAATGTTTCATATGCATCAGGATGCTAGTTGGTCGGTTTCTCTTTTTTATTTTATTGTTGTTGTTGCTATTTTGCACTATAAAAAAATCGACATTCCCACAGAAAAAACTGTACAAAAAGCGTTACTAGTGGTGAAATGTTACCATCCCACCCCCTTTCTTTCTTCCCTACTTCACCTTTAAGTCTGTTACGTTAAGCGTTCGAATTGATGGTTTGTTTCAATCAATTTTGTCGGTCATTCTGTTACTGTCTTTCATTTTTGTTTCGTTTTTAGTCTCAGAACCAGATATCTTCTTTGTACCCTTTCTTTGGATGGTTATCCCATGTTTCAATTTCGATGAATTCCAGAACTAGAATTTGTGCTTTCAGACTTGCAACTGTCCAATCACAGACCTCCCCCCCTCCTCCTTCCCAAGAACACAGCAACAAAATGTGTGACGATCATTGAACGGTATACCACACAGCGAAATTAAAAAAAAGTCTGTAAATATGTTTATGACAACTGTGTTCACTGTTACCCGTGGTTGTAATCAACTCCAGTATTTATTCAACATCTGTATTCTCCACTGAGTAATTTAATTATTTGTTATCTCTGGCTGTTTCAGAGGGGGAAAAATCCATACTGACACAGTACAGTTTATCTCTGTGGTGTTGATAGGAAAGATGCTATAACTATCAACGAGAATGCGCACTTTAATAACATTCACTCAATGTTATAATTGGTTTGGTACCTGATGACTGACAATGAGGACAATGTGTGGTATCGATTTACCGAGAGGACTTTGAATCTGTATACATTATTTGTTGTTGTTGTTGTTTCTGTTTTATGAAGACAACCCGTCAAACATTGTTATTTCACATCCACTGGAATTTAATCAAGTGAAACACATTGATTTTATTGTACATTCTGTACATTAACTTTGTACGTCCATTTTTTGCTACATATCAGTGAACCTGTTACAAATGGATATTTTTGTACTTGTGTACCTTTACAGATGTAACAACGAACAAAAAACGGCTGTACAGAATTTGTAACTGATCCTTGTCGTCTTCGACAATTCTAGCAACGAATTTCTCACACGTGCACAAAGAACCACGTCCAGGTGTATCGAATAAAACCTGCTAAAACCTGCTTGCCTTCTGCTGTCTAAAATGCCTACACTTGCCTTTTTATGAGCATTGTTTTACATTTTACTATTTGATCCGGTCACAAAATACTGAAATGTTGCGCTCTTCTCTTGGAAAAGGTCGTCACTATGGCGCTGTTTCCACTGTTATTTGTTTATCTACATAATTCTTTTTGCTGTTGTTGATGAAGCAGTAGCTGGGTTATGAAGGTTCCTGGTATAAAAGGACATCTTTGTCGTTGTAATGTGACCAACGACGACTTTAAGCTCGTATAGATTAAAGCAAAACTTTAAGAAGAAAAGTATTTAGAAGCAAAAGCAAACAACAGACAAACAAAAAAGTCACCCCCTCTCCCACCAAACAAACACAACCTTCCTCCCATAATGCATCACTCAATACAAAGAAGAAATGCCAAGCATTTCATGACAGAACACTTTACAGTATGGTATTAATGTGTGATTAAAAATAAAACTACCTTTCGTGCATACAAACAGTTACACATAAGTTTATCTGATAACATCAACGCATACAAATACAAACGCTTCCTGTTGCAAAGTTTTGATGCCTCATAGGATATCCCGAAGTACAAAAAAAGCGTGAATTGTTATGAATTATTTATCTAGATTCTGGATCTCGTATACAGAACCAACTACTTCTGCCTGCATTTATGTTAGTTTTAAATTTCTTAGAGTCAATCCCCCCTCCCCCCATCCGCACGAAATATTGCCAGAGACAACTCACTTGTCGCAGTGTGTTCCTTTCTGTTCATTGTATGCGTGCTGCAGTCCAGATCACGAATACAGTCATCACTCTAACCACCAGGCTGACCCATCCGTGTGTGTGTGTATGTATGTGTGTGTGTGTGTGTGTGTGTGTGCGCATGCGAGTATGTGTGCGTGTGTGGGTATATTTTGTGATGTGTGTGTGAAGATAGAGAGAGAGAACAATGAACAATGAATAAAATTTATTCTTCAGGGCACTAGCCCCTAAAGTGGGGTAAAACCAAACATATCTTAAATCGAAGCCAAAACAAACCATGACATATAATTATGGCAACTGCCAAAACCTAACTAATGGGAATAATGGGACCACCCAAAATGAGGCAAAATCATTATACTTTAAACAGCGGTGTAGCCTACATTACACAGTTATTCAATGTCCATTCTCCACATTTTAAACACACTCCTGCCGTCCTTTCAAAGCTTTGAAAAGATAAAAGATGAGATTGTCGATGGAAGAAACTCAACCATGTCTCAGCAAATTGGCATAATTATGGTTGGTTACTAGTGTCCAATTAATATTTATGTCTTAAATCAGAATAAAGAATGCAGCTTTTTAGGAAGTGTTCCTCATCCTCCAATACATTACGCAGTTTACACGTGAGATCAATGTTTTTCTGTAAAAGTTCTTTTGAAGGATGATCCATTAATTGGTAGTAAGCCAAGACGAAAGAGAAAATGAATGAGAGAGAGAGAGGCAGAGAGACAGAGACAGAGACAGAGTATGCATGTGTATGCTTTAGCGGGACTTGAACCTACGACCCAAGATTCGCATTTCCAAAACAGCCCGTAACCGCTTTTGTTACCGATTCAATGTTACTTTCCAAGTATGTCATTGTTATCAGCAATCTAATATTCATGTCAACAGTATTAAGAGACAAGATGAAGCTACGATTTAACAAAACACAGGGAGCAAAGTTTTATATCACAGAAAAAACATGTTTTTTATTTTTGTTTTATTTTTTCTAACTGTAATTACGGATACATTATGAAATAAATGAAATTATACTATCTAGCTAGTGATCTAGTTTTGTACGGCGTTTAAGGCAACACTAAGATCAGTCACGATGTATTGCAAGTTAAAAAACAACAACCCTACATGATGCAAAGAACGATTGTACAGTTTTGTAATTAAGTTCTCTGTTAATCCTTTTTTGTTATACGCAATATACTTCAATGCTGGGATAAATGTCAATTAAAACAACATGTGATAACAGACCATTCTGTTGATTTGATTTCTTTGTTGATATGGGGAAAGAACTGCGCAAAGAATACCGAACAGCCTCTGCTTCCGCTCTCTCTCTCGTTAATTTGTGTAGGCCTTATTAATATAGAATGACTATCACACACACAAACACACACATACACACACATCTATCTATCTATCTATCTATCTATCTATCTATCTATCTATCTATCTATCTATCTATCTATCTATCTATCTATCTATCTATCTATCTATCTGTCTGTCTGTCTGTCTGTCTGTCTGTCTGTCTGTCTGTTTGCCTGCCTACCTGCCTATCTATCTATCTATCTATCTATCTATCTATCTATCTATCTATCTATCTAGTAAAATGGCAATAAAGAGTAAAAGTATTGCCTATGTTTTACCGAAAGAGTATTGCATATATATATATATTATTATATATATATATATATAATATATATATATATATATAATATATATATAAAGCACATGCAATGCTCTTTCTGTTTTGGGAGACAGTGTCGACCCCTTTCTTCAGTCATTTCAATCTAGAGAGCAAGGAGTCTTGAGTGGCTCAACAGTCAATCTGTGCATGGCAGTGTCTGGCACAGTTGTTGCAGACAAATTTGGACGGCGGGTGGATTGATTGTCTTGTTTTGCTCTGTCTCCGTCTGTCTCTGTCTCTGTTCTGTCTGTCTGTCTGTCTCTCCCCTTCGGATGAGACTAAAACCGAGGTCCCGTGCGCGAACGCACGCAGAAAATCTTGCGCACACGTTAAAACCTGTTCCGCTTTTTGGAAGAGTGGGCCATTGTGTGCCGGTGGGAACGGATAACAATATTCACAAAACTGCATGCACACTGGGACTGGATGAAAAAAAAGCACATGAGTGCTAATTCCATTATCCTCGAAATAAAAGAAATTAAAACTCTCTCTCTCTCTCTCTCTCTCTCTCTCTCTCTCTCTCTCTCTCTCTCTCTCTCTCTCTCTCTCTCTGCTCGCTCTCTCGCTCTCTCCTTGTTAACTTATTGTTATCCAAAAGAATTTGTCATTAATCCTGTTCAGTCTCTCTCTCTCCCCTCTTGCTCTACTGTATGTTTCCACCAATTTCTACCTGTTCAAGTTCCTCCTCTATCTCCCCTCTCTCTCTATCTCCCCCCCTCTCTCTCCCTCTCTCTCTATCTCCCACCCCCCTCTCTCTCTCCTTCATGCGGCTTCTTATGTCAATAGATACATAAAAAGAACAATGGATTTATTGGTTATACTTCATTGCACACACACACACACAATTTACAGCAGAGTACCTGTGCACATGCACAAACTTTGTGATAATATGATGGGATGGGATGATGATGATGATGATATGTGTGTGTGTGTGTTAGTGCGTGTTTGTACTCTGTGGTGTGTGTATGTGTTTGTGCGCGTGTGCGGTATGAGAGAGAGAGAGAGAGAGAGAGAGAGAGAGAGAGAGAGAGAGATGTATGTGTCTGCTAAGGGCCGTTTTGGCTATGAGGTCTGCGACAATGACAGTCATCATTCATGAGAACGAACGAATCCAGGTATGTGTGATCTATAAAATGCACCAAATATTCAACTCTCTAAAGTCTACTGGCTCCATGGTTTAGAGGTACTGCACCCATTAAAAAAACAACAATCCCGAGAAATCACTGTTTTGATTGCCGTTTGAATCGTATCTTTCTCCCCGTCTACAAAACCTTGAGTAGTGGTCTGGGTGCTAGTATTTCTGATGAGACGATAAAGCGAGGCTCTTTGTGTGCCACACAAGGTGGATCCGTGGTCTAATGGGAGCGCACCTGCCTAGAAAGCGAAAAATCCGGGGTTCGATCCCCGTTTGTGCTCAAAACTCCACTCCCGCACCCCCCCCCCCCCCCCCATCCGCTAGACTGTGCGTTGTGGTCTTGGTGCTAGTTTTTCAGTTGAGACGATAAACCGAGGTCCCTGTGAAACGCGCATTTAACTCACGTAAAAGAACCCATGGCAACAAAAGAGTTGTCCCTGGCAAAAGTTTTGTAGAAAAAAGCCAATCTGATCCGAAAACAAATACACCTGTAGACAGGAAAAATAAAACAAGAAAGGTGGCGCTGTCCTTGTGGCGACGCTCTCTTCTCCACTAAACCACTCTGATTTATCACGTAGAGAAGTCTGTCTTGACTGTATATACAATGTACAATACAATGTAATGCATTACCATATAAGACAAGATTGTGCAATGCAATACAAGACAATTTACAATACAATACGAGACAGTGTATAATACAATACAAGACAATGTACAATGTCATACAAAACAAAACAATATACAAGACAATGTACAATGCCATACAAAACAAAATAATATGCAATACAAGACAATGTGCAGTGCCATACAAAACAAAACAATATACAAGACAATGTGCAGTGTCATACAAAACAAAACAATGTATAAGACAATGCACAATGCCATATAAAACAAAACGATATACAATACAAGACAATGTACTATGCCATATAAAACAAGACAATATACAATACAAGACAATGTGCAGTGCCATACAAAACAAAACAATATACAAGACAATGTACAATGCTATAAAAAAACAAAACAATATACAACACAAGACAATGTACAGTGCCATACAAAACAAAACAATGTACAATACAAGACAATGTGCAATGCCACACAAAAAATAATGTACAATACAAGACAATGTGCAATGCCATATAAAACAAAACAATATACAAGACAATGTACAATGCCATATAAAACAAAGCAAATACAAGACAATGTACAATGCATATAAAACAAAAAAAACATACAAGACAATGTACAATGCCATATAAAACAAAACAACGTACAATACAAAACAAAAAACCGCAATATTGATTACAAGGCAATGTACAGTACAATACAAAACCAAGTAATCTTCAATACAATACAGTCTGTCTGTCTGCCTGCCTGTTAGTCTGTCTTTTTTGTCTTTTTTTGTTTGTCTGTCTGACTCTCTACCTTTCTCTTCTTTTTCTTTCTTTCTTTCTTCTTTCTTTCTTTCTTTCTTTCTTTCTTTCTTTCTTCCTTCTTTCATTCTTCTTTCTTTCTTTCTTTCTTTCTTTCTTTCTTTCTTCTTTCTTTCCTTTCTTTTTCTTCCTTCCTTCCTTCCTTTCTTTCTTTCTTTCTTCCTCCCTTCCTTTCTTCCTTCATTCCTTCCTTCCTTCCTTTCTTTCTTTTCTGACTTCCTTTTTTTCTACTTTCTTTCTTTGTTCTTTCCATCCATTCTGTCAAAGTAGAAGCAGATTCAAGAGAAGAACAGAGACAGAGACAGAGAGAGAGACAGAGACAGAGACAGACAGACAAACAGATATTGAGATGCATGGTTAGATAAAAAAAAAAGTCACAAAAACCTCGTTAAATAAGCGCTTGTGACAGTCCCAATCACAGTGTGACAGCCCAATAACAGCAGTGTGACAGCCACAATGACGGCGTGACAGACACGTGACTGACAGGGTGACAGTTGGCCGACAGTTGTGAGGTATGAAAGTGTGAACGGTAAGTCTGTGCGGAACCTCTTCAAGTATGATCCCTCATGATCTTTTCAGGATACGTGATCTTTTCCTGACGCAGGAGTGTCGAGGCTGAAAGACACTGATCGATGTGCCCTGTCACTGAGAGAGAGAGAGAGAGAGAGAGAGAGACAGAGAGAGAGAGAGAGAGAGAGAGAGAGAGAGAGAGAGAGAGAGAGAAAGAGAGACAGACAGACAGACAGACAGACAGAAGACAGACAGAGACAGAAGGAGAGACAGAGACACAGGGAGAGACAGAAAGAGAGACAGAGAGAGAGAGAGGGACAGACACAGGCAGAGAGAGAGAGAGAGACAGCGACAGAGACAGAAGACAGAGAGAGACTGAGACAGAGAGAGAGACAGAGACAGAAAGACAGAGACAGGGAGACAGAGATAGGGAGACAGAGAGAGAGAGAGAGAGAGAGAGAGAGAGAGTTCTGTTATTGTGACTGATTGTATGGTGAGGAAGAAGGGGGTGAGGGTTAGGGGAGGGATATTTGTTTTATTGACATTGACCGTGGGAAAGGAGCCAGACCTAAAGCCAGGGATCATGAGTGATCAATGTGTAATCAGAGTAGTACATACGGAAAGAAGGATATTTGTTTTATTGACATTGACCGTGGGAAAGGAAGTAGACCCGAAGCCTGAGATCAAGGATGATCGATTATGTAATCAGAGTAATACATCAGTAAAAAAAAAAAAGGTAAAGGTGTCCCATTACCTATGTGATCGTAGGGGAGTGAAGCGTCAGAGACCTCATTTCTAGGGGCCAGCATATTAAGGGCGGCGCCCATCTCCTACTCCCTCGCTGCTTTACCTTCCCTGACCCTAAAGAGGGCAGGTTACAGCTGGGTGAACTGGGGGACTGCACTGAAGCCAAGGCGCGCAAACGGTCACCCATTCAACTGGTAACCACGCTCAACGCTACTTAACCTTGGCTGGGGGAAAGCGAGTGCTCCGACCGTGTACGCTTCAAATCTTGTAAATACACTTTGCGTATTATGTGGCCAAAAACTTAATACACCATGAGAACTAACTACAAATAATTATCGTAAAGACATTAAAGTGCTTAGCGTGAACAAAGAGTAGGACAACTCAACTCAATTTAATTGTTCTCTATCGGCGCAGTCGTCGGTAGGAGTTCCACATGACGCCATCTGGGTTCGCGTTCGCCATCTTAATCTATCTCTGCGGAGTTCCACGATCTTCTGCAGCCCTCCCAGACCACTGATATCAGTGATGTTGGCTATGTAGGATGTTGGTGGTCTGCCTCTTTTCCTTCTGCCCTCAACCTTTACCTTGAAGAGATCTCGTCGTCAGATTTGTCTGTGGTGTTTCTGTTTGCATGACCAACATTTCTCCGCCTGCGCTTATCCGTTTCAGCCAACATTTGTCTTTGCACTGAGAGTTCACCAAGAATACTTTCATTTGTTCTCATGTCTGATCATTTGGCTCTTGTATGTCGCTTGTAGAACCACATTTTGGCTGTGTTTATTGCGTTTGTTTCCAATGTTCGTAGTGTCCAGGCTTCTGACTTACACAGCAATCCAGGCCAGATTAGTGTTTTGACATTATTTATTTTTGAGATATTTAGGTATGCATCTGTCTTTCCAAATGTTAATTAATTAACTGAATCATCGTTTGCTCTACCATACCGATTCTAGCCTCGACGTCTTGTAGATACAAAGACAAAAAGAAGAAAAACTATCAAATCTTGCGAATACATGGAGTGTTTAGTGTGACCAATCTAATAGACAATGAATGAAACCTGATACGTACAAGGGATACCCCCACATTTCTTTGACTCCATGCTTGTGGGGATATGGCATCATGTGCGACAGTAGGTCATCAAGGGGTAGGACTGCAGCATTTTTGATGCCAAAGGACACGTTTCATCGGTTGGTCGTTTTACCAGAATCACATGCGACGAGGCAGCAAAAGAAAAAAAGAGAAAAAATGGAAAACAAAACAAAAACAATACACATTTATCTGGATTGCTTTAGATGTCTGAAATTCATTTCTCTGAAAAATACCATCCATCCATCCATCAATCCATCCATCCATCCACCATCCATCCATCCATTCCACCAACCATCCAACCAACCAACCAACCTACCAAAAGCACGAACCAAGCAACCAGGCAATCAACTCACTTACCCACCAATCAACCAACAACCAACCAACCAGCCCTAACTGGAGAAACAGTAAGGTTAGTGTAGTGTTTCATAGATTAGTTTGTATTCAAGGGAAACAACTTTCACGTGGTCATTATTATTCATCTTTATGAGTTACATACCTTTTTACTGTTACTATGGTATTCGATCATCAAGCTAACGAACGATCATTAAACTTTGGTCGCTCTATCATAACTGAGTTTGTTTACATCTATCGATGTAGCGAATGAATCGGATCACAAACACTACAAACATCACATTGGCGACGAGGATGGTGAAGGAATTGGCTACAAACGTCATTTCTTCAAGCTGAATCAAGATTGAAATTATCGTATGTACTGACTCAGTTAGTCTATGATTAAGTTAAAACGAACTTTTCATGGCTACTGCACTTCCCACGTATCCTCCTTTCGACTGTTCTTCAGAAGCAAGAGCTATCCGATGGCAGAAATGGGTATCAAGACTGAAAAATATTTTTGTAGCCTATAATATTCAAAATGATCATCGGCAAAAAGCTCTTCTTCTCACCTATGCTGGTGATGACCTAAATGATATTGTGGACACTTTCACTGATGAACAGGTCCATCCTACTGGTGGTGAAACTCATTTTCAAAAGCTTGCTGATGCTATCACTGAACATTTCAATCCTCAAACTAATGTAGAATTCCAGAAGTACATTTTCCGTCGTTGTGAACAGAAAGGTGATGTAGATGACTATTATGGGGAACTAAAACAACTGGCAGCAACCTGTGGCTTCAATGATCCAGATGCAGAAATTAAATCTCAGTTTATTGCAGGCTGCCGAAGCAACAAGGTACGTGAAAAGGGACTAGCAACTCCTGCCATGACTCTAAAAGACTTGCTTACATATGCCCGCACACTAGAGCTCACATCAAAGCAAGCTAAAACAATGGCTACATCAGCAGAAGTACATCATGTTTCTTTCCCCAAATCACATCATCATCATCGTCATCATGACCAACGTCATCAACCTTCTACCTGTCGTAACTGTGGTGGTGAATGGCCTCATCAGAGTGGACAGAGATCTTGTCCAGCATACAATAAACGCTGCAACAAATGTTCAAAGTTGCATCACTTTGCATCAGTGTGCCGTTCTAGTGGTGGTGCAATAGCAAAATCTTCACCAAAAGCACCCAGCTGGAAAAAGAAATCTAAAAAATCACACATCCACCTGGTCAACGACAGTGATGAGGATGCAGAAGAAACCAACACTATTGAGATTGATTCTACCGATCCTGATGACATTAGAATATGTTTTCACAACACGTAACTCCTGTGAACTACCACATTTTAATGTCTCCATCAATGAACACACATTCTCATTCCTGGCAGATTCTGGTGCTTCTATCAACCTGCTATCTGAACAAGACTTTGAAAAACTCAAACCAAAACCTATGCTACAGCCTTCTAGCAAGCGAGTGGCAGCATATGGCAGTAAGAATCACATTCCAGTACTTGGTGCATTCGATGCGGTTTTAAAACTACAGTAACACTAGTACGACTACTACCATATTTGTGGTACCAGGCACTGAACGACCAATTCTGTCTTGGAAAACATCTCAAAGCACTTAAACTATTAAGCACTGTTAACCATGTCAAGTCAGTGCATGAACAGCTGAAAGAGGAATACTCTGATCTATTCTCTGGTCTGGGTTGCCTGAATAATAAACCAGTCCATCTCCACATTGATCCAGAGGTTCAACCAGTTGCCCAACCATATCGACGTGTCCCATTCCATGTGCGCAAGGACATAGAAGAACAATTGAAGAAAGATGAAGGCCTTGGCATCATTGAAAGAGCGAGTGGACCAACACCATGGGTGTCCCCAGTGGTCGTTGTTCCAAAACCCAAGCAACCTGGCAAAGTACGTGTTTGTGTGGATATGCGAGCTGCAAATCGTGCTATTCGTCGTGAACGCCATGCAACTCCAACACTTGATGAACTGAAGACTATACTTTCAGGGGCTCAAGTATTCAGCAAATTAGATCTGAACCAAGGATACAATCAGCTAGAGTTGGACGAAGAATCTCGCTATATAACGACATTTGCTACTCATCTTGGTCTCTACCGATACCGTCGTCTCTTCTTCGGAGTGAACTCAGCCAGCGAGATCTTCCAAGAATCAATTCGCCAAGCACTCTCAGGCCTCCAGGGAGTCGTCAACATCAGTGATGATATCCTGTGCTTTGGCTCATCACAGGCAGAACATGACAACAACCTACACAACTTATTCGAGAGACTCCGGTCAAAACAACTGACGCTCCATGGTGACAAGTGTGTTTTCAACAAAACATCACTTGAATTTCTTGGCATTATCTTCGGAGAAGATGGCATCAAGCCCAGTCAAGACAAACTGAAGAACATCCTTGACCTTCCAACTCCTAAGAACGCAACAGAAGTCCGAAGCCTTCTTGGCATGATGAACTTTTGTGGTTCCCATCATATTCCCAACTACGCTTCCCTGACATATGATCTGCGGCAGCTAACAAAGAAAAGCACTCCTTGGTCTTGGACATCAAAACATGATGCAGCACTGACCAAGCTGAAAACTGCTCTGAGTGAAGCAACAACTCTTGCATACTTTGATCCAAGGAAGCCCACCAACATCTACACTGACGCAAGTCCAGTGGGTATATCTGCAGTGCTCACTCAAGAAGGCCGAATCATTCAATATGCAAGCCGAGCTCTATCACCCACAGAGCAAAGATATTCTCAAACTGAGCGAGAGGCACTCGCCATTGTGTGGTCATGTGAATATTACCACATCTTCATTTTTGGTGCTCCTTTCACGGTCCACACTGATCACAAACCCTTAGTGCCAATGTTCAATAATCCTCGAGCTCAACTATCAGCCCGTCTTGAACGTTGGATCATGCGACTGCAACCATATGAAATAACAGTCGTCTATCGACCTGGTGCTGACAATCCTGCAGATTACCTGAGCCGCCACCCAGTCCAGCAATCTTCTAACAGAGAGCAAGAGAAGGATGCAGAGGATTATGTGCACTATGTTGTGACTACCTCAACGCCTAAAGCAATGACCATCACTGAAGTTGCTGAGGAAACAGCAAAAGATACAACACTGACTGCTGTGATCCAAGCCATGCTCACTGACAAGTGGTACAACAAAGGAGAGGAAATCAACACACAGACATTTCATAGTCTCTACCTTTGCCGTCATGAACTTTCACTGGCTCACGATTCCGGCATTATTCTGAAAGGCCATCAGATTGTCCTGCCTACATCACTTCACCAGAAAGCCGTGAATATTGCTCACACCGGTCATCAAGGTGTTGTCAAAACAATTGCACTGTTGCGTGAAAAGTCTGGTTCAAAGGCATGCAACCTCTTGTTGAACACACAGTCAGGAACTGTATGACTTGCCAAGTGGCAACACCCAAAACAACCCGTGAACCTCTCCAGATGTCTGAACTACCCAATGCACCATGGACCGAGCTGTCCTGTGACTTTGGACATCTTCCCAATGGAAAATATATCCTGGTTGTCACTGATGAGTACTCCAGGTACCCCATAGTGGATGTGCTGGACTCAACATCAGCAAACACCGTTATTCCACACCTGGACAAAATTTTTGCTGAGTTTGGCATTCCTGAAATCCTGAAAACTGACAATGGACCCCCTTCAATTCTCACAAGTTTGCTCAATTCTGTGAACACATGGGCATCAAACATCGCAAAATCACCCCTCTGTGGCCCGTGCCAACGCAGAAACCGAACGCTTCATGCGCACCATCAAAAAAGTCATCAGATCCTCCACTTTTCCCAACTTCAAGCAGGAAATGTACAAATTTCTCCTGGACTACCGTGCTACTCCTCACAGCACCACTGGTGTTTCTCCTGCCACTGCCTTGTTTGGTCGTACACTGAGGACGAAACTTCCCCAGCTCCCAGCACAGCGTCATGATGCTGACCACAACATGCGCAGCAGAGACACTCAAAAAAAAGCCAACATGAAACGCTACGCTGACAGTAAGGCATACATCAAACCCTCCTCCATAACCGTGGTGATGCTGTACTCCTGAAGAATTCCCCAGCCTCCAACGCTGACACACCTTACCAGCCAGCCCCTCTTGTGGTCATTAGCAAGAAAGGATCAATGGTTACAGCCCAGAGAGGACAACAGACTGTCACCAGAAACAGCAGTTTCTACAAGAAGTCTCCACAACAGCCCTTTACTACTGACACCGAGACTGATCCCACTTCTGAGCTGGATGAAGATGAAGCTGAGAACACTGCACCCCCAGACAGACCCCATGCACACACCACACCCAGCAATCACTCACACAACACTCATACATCTGCGACTGAACCCAGAAGATCCAATCGCCAAATCCAACTACCCAAGAAATTTGATGATTTTGTCATGTGACAATGTTAGTTATCAAACTGAAGTGAAATATGAATTTATTAGAATTTCAATGACACTTCATTATGTTTAGTTACTCACTCAGTTACTGTTAGAATCAAGAGTTCCTGTTGAACTGTTCATTCTTTTCAAACTTGCATTTTATCTCCGGTATCAACACTCGGTATTTAAAAAAAATAAAATATTTCATTGGTTTTCCATGTATCAATTTATAAATTTTGTGCACCAAACTTCATTTGAACAAGTAATTCAAAAGTCTACATTAACTTTGCTACCATCTTGGAGAGGAGAAGGAGGAAAGAGTTACAAGTATAGCTGATGAATTAAGAAGTTGAACAATTTATTTAGAATATCATCATCTCAGATTCAAATGTTAGTATATCATCCATCAAATGTTATTGAAAATTATCTGATTATCTCCGTTCAATTTTTCAACCATTTTTCATCCGAGGAAGGAGGTGATGTAGTGTTTCATAGATTAGTTTGTATTCAAGGGAAACAACTGTCACGTGGTCATTATTATTCATCTTTATGAGTTACATACCTTTTTACTGTTACTATGGTATTCGATCATCAAGCTAACGAACGATCATTAAACTTTGGTCGCTCTATCATAACTGAGTTTGTTTACATCTATCGATGTAGCGAATGAATCGGATCACAAACACTACAAACATCACAGTTAGATTTGATGTTTCTTAATGCAACGATTTTTGTTAAGGAAGAAAAAAGAAAGACCACCCGGAAAACAAACCCAGCAACAATATGATCGAATCTGAGTAATTTATCTCAGTTAGGGAATTGCGAAATTAAATAAATTCAATTCTGAAAGATTATCTCCCATTTTCGTGATCCTATCTCTTGAGTGAGACAAGGATATTAAAGATTATTTTTCATTAAATTAAGCGAGTTAAAGATTATCTTTCATTTTTTTCAGTCAAAACTAATGACTAAAACGAGATAAGCGTTAACATTATTGAAAAAAAGTAATCATTTCTGTCATAAAATGACTCGAATGGGGTGAAATGTATCTGTAACGGTTCTGAAACTCAGTCAAAATGTGTTTAAAAAAAAGAATCAGCATATCACTTATCAACGGATAGCTTTTCCTACTTTTTCTTTTTAATGGCTGTGTGTGTGTGTGTGTGTGTGTGTGTGTGTGTTGCCTTTCTTTCTTTTCTTTCACTCTTTTATCTCTTTTTTTTCTTTTCAAAGAGGAGTCAGTCAGATTTGTAAGAATCCGCTCTTTAAACCTATTACCCCGGGCGGGCAGGGGTGTGTGTGTTTTCATTCTTTTCATTAAATTCGGGGATCGGGAAATAGGAACTCATGTCTTTCTTCATCCAGCCCCCTGTAAATGCATTTTTGTCACCGTTTCCACCGCACACAAGGCCTACTCTTCCAAAAAGCACCGCGGGTTGTGGTGTGTGTGTTTGCTTTCGTTGCTTTGCGTTGGTGGTGTGTGGTGTGTGTGTGTGTGTGTGTGTGTGCGCGCGCGCGCGCGCGCGTGTGTGTGTAAACAAAAAAAATAGCACCACACCGTAGCACCATTTTCGCACTGCAGAACAGTGTCGCAACATTTTAAAGGGAAATAACTGGTAACATAGAGGCGGGTTACCCTAATCTTGCCCCCCATAACTGAACAAGCACATAGGCATGAAAAAGCACGGATGTTTTTAAGATACTGACCTAGAATAACCCCCCCTTTTGAAAAAAACAAAAAAAAAAGAATTTAGGCCTTTTTGATTGATTTGAATGACGTTTTTTTCAATTTAAATTGAGGAGAGATATATTTTTCTTTTATTTCGAGGATAATGGAATAAACACTCTACCAGTGCTTTTTTCATCCAGCCTCGAGGTATCAATTTTGTAAATTTTTCACCTTCCCACCGGCACAAAGGCCCCTCTTCCGAAAAGGGGAACGGGTTTTTAAGGGTGTCTCAAATTTCTCTGCCAGCAACCCTCTTTAAAGTCTCATCCAAACCCTTTTGGGGGGGGTATGGCATATGTTAATTTAAAAAAATCCCTGCAGTTCGCCTGCTCACAATAACCCTAAAAGGCTATTTCCCCGCCAAGAGAAAAAAAAAAGAAAAGGGGGGGAGGAAGGGTAAAAGAGAAGGAGGGGGGAGAGGGAGTTTTTTATTTTCCAAAAGGGAAAATTTTTAAACCAATTTTTTTTCCCCCGGGTAAAAGGGATAAAAAACAAAAACACCAAAAAATCAACAACAAAAAACCCCAAAAAGAGAGAGAGAGAGAGAGAGAGGGGGGGGGAGAGAAGAGGAAAGAGAGAAGAGGAGGAGAGAGAAAAAGGAAAAAAAATAAAATTCTTTTTTCGGGTTAAAAAAATAAAAATCATTTCTTTTTTCTTTAAACCCGCCCGTAAGGATACAACAAAATAACCCAAAAAAACACACCAAGGAAAAAACAGGGGGGGAAAATACCCTTTTCAAAAAAGCCCCCCCCCCCCCCAAAGGCCCCCCCCCCCCGAAACAAAAAATAAAAGAAAACCCCCCCCCCCAAAAACAAAAAACCCCCCCACCCCCCCCCCCCCACCACCCCCCCCCCAAGAAAAAAAACCATAACCAAAAAAAAACAAACAAACAAAAGAGAAAGAAAAACAAAACCAACAAAAGAAGAAAAAAAAGAGAGAGACAATGACAATGACAATGACAAATTCTTTTATTTCGAGGATAATGAATAAGCACACATGTGCTTTTTTACATCCAGTCCCCGCCCGTTAGGGATACATCTTAATAATAATAACCCAATACTTATACAGTCTCGCAATAAAAACAAGGGGAAATAACCCTTTTCAAAAACAGCTCCCCCCCAACAACCCTCCCCCCCACAAAGCAAGCAATTAAAAGAAAATCCTAAGAATACCCCACCCCTACCCCCACCCCCAAAAAACCCTAACCAAAACAAACAAACAAACAAAAGAGAAGGAAAAACCAAACCAACAAAAGATGATAAAAAAGAGAAAAACAGACAAACAACAACAACAAGAACAAGAGCTACAACAAAGCCAAGAAAAATAACACAACCAAACTTAATAAGTCATAAAGATAAACATCTACACATTGTCAAATGGTACACATACTTGTTACACATAATTATAAGATATTGAAATAGGGCACTCATTAAAACTTAAGTACAGAGGCAAGTCCAATAAAGTATTGAAAATATAAAAATATGAATCCTTCATCAGGATATACTATGACTATAAGCAGGACGATAAAAGGTGAGAGAGAGAGAGACGGAGACAGAGAGTGTGTGTGTGTGTATTTCAGAGATAATATCCAATATATAAATCCCAAAACAGTATGCGATCCCATCAACACTCATTTTAGATTATACTCGTTTCAAATTATATGTCATGATAATGAAATAAATTTAATACCCATACAATCCACACAATAAAAACAAGAAACAAACCAAGAAGAAATTAAAAACTATACAGTCGTTTAGGGAGAGAATATGGGTGGGTGAGTGAGTGAGTATGTGTGTGTGTGTGTGTGTGTGTTGAGCGTGTGTGTGTGTGTGTGTGTGAGAGAGAGAGAGAGAGAGAGAGAGAGAGAGAGAGCGAGAGAGAGGGATCCCATGATGCACCTGTAAAATGAGTATTCGCTCACAAAGGGTTGAACACAATTGCTGAAATGCAGACCGACACTCCTCCATTCTTCATTGCACGGTGGCCAGAACAACTTCAGAGCGACAAGCGGTACCACACTACGCGTTGTCGACGTGGGCATTTTGACCTGAGACTACAGGTAACTACTGCTATGTTTTACAAATATATAATGATACTGATTTGTTTAGCATTCATGAACTTTTTTGTTTGTTTTTTGGTGAAAGATATTTCGAAAAACAAAGAAGATTAATCGACTTTTGTTTCATTACAGATTCCAAAAGGTTGAATAGATTATTAATTGAATAGATTTTTCAAGGTGGGGCAAGATTATCGTGTGCTCCCTCTCGTGTGACTCGACTTTGACTTTAACTTCTTTAGGAGTCGATTGGGCATCGCATTGAAATCTTCAGGTAGTTGCCTTAAGCAAGCTGAATATGGCGGAACCTGTTATCTTTAAAGACTATGTTACAGGCCATAGTAAATTTTGTATGAAAGATAGGTGTGTCCTGTGTGGAAGCTGCTTTTCTGCAAAGTTTGACAATGGGACCCTTGAGTTTGGTTTTTTTCTTCATCTTTTCTTGGCTAGAGATCGGATGTTTATCAATGATGAGATTTTTCTTGCCTGTGCGACCGTTTTTGCCCACCATTAAGGTAGCTATATTCCGACCTCGGGTTTGATGTATAAACACGCCAGTGTGCATTAACAAAAATCATCCATTCTTACCGGCATGAATGGCCTACTCTTCCAAAAGGCAGAATCGGTTTTAACGTGAGCGCAAGATGTTTAGCGGTGGCTGCTTGAACTGGGCTTTGATTGCGGGTCATCAAATCGCGAGCGCAAAGCAATAACCACTTGGCTATCCTGTCCCCCTGTACTTTGATTAAATCTAGCATTGCTGTGATGGCCAAACTGCCCCCCTCCCCGCGTTTTAGCTATACAAAAATAGAGTAGCTTCGCAGGTATGATGCTAGAGACAGGATCGTTTAATTTTCAGTGTTTTAGTTGAATCAAACTTGTTTGGCTATTTGTAGGTATGACTACTTGATATTTCTCCATCTGTTTGAACTCTTTTCTTTGTTCACTGACAAAACAAGCTTAGCTCTTTGTGCCCTCCTCCTCCCAATATTTGCCCTTCTTCCCCCTTCCCCCTCCATCCTTCCACTACTCCCTAAAGCCAGAATTTTCACTGGCATTTTAATTCTTTGCCAGTACTCTTAACAGAATAATTTTAATATGAAAAAAAATTGACGCGTTAGATAATCAAGATTTTATCGTAGCAGAGTCTTTAGGATAATAAACTAGTCCATACAGAAATCTTTTAAGGCCTGGGAAATTGTCACGATTAATTACTTAAAGCTAGCTCTATGGTTGGCGGAAAGTGGCAGACGGGTCGAGTTGGAAGTCTCCTGATCATCGATCTTCTGAACAAAAAATCTGTAAACTGGACTTTCAAGGAAAGGGAGTCGGGTGCAACTCCCCCCTCCCATTTTCCCGGGCGCAGCTAACAGATGATAATAAACAAAATAAAACAAACAAAATACGTATAAAGGAAAAAAAGATAGGGAAGGCATTTCTCCCAAAGTATATATATATATGAAACAGAAATGCCTGCACGTATATTGTATTTGTTTGCAAATAGTCAGATGGAAAAAAATCCAGTATGTCAAAACTCATCGCTGCTTGGTCACATCGAGGAACTAGCTTCTTGTTGCCAATTGAACACGAGTTATCCCACCCTGGGACTTGACATGCGCAGTACCCGACATGCGCAGTTCCGGTGGTGTGAGCACGAATTCAGTTTGCACATTTGCAATCGAGATTGATTCCTATCGCCAGTTGGTCTTCTTTGCCGTCTTCCGACAAGTTCCGAATAAACTGGAGGTGGTAAATCTGGACGCAGATTGTTTCATTCAATACAACGGTTAGTAATATTGTCCATTCAGTGTATGCCTACAAGCTAACCACTCCCAGTAATATTAATGTATGGAATTTATGTAGCTGAATCTTGTAAAGCAGCAAATCAAAGCGCTCAGATGACATGATTTAAAATTAAAATGGTTTTTTTTTTATATCGAGGAATAATGCGGTTTTGTAAATTTTGTCATCTGTTCCCACTGGCACACAATGGCCTACTCTTTCGAAAAGCGGAACAGGATTTAACATGTGCGCAAGATGTTCTGCATGCGTTCGCACACGGGGCCTCGGATTATAGTCTCATCCGAAGGACTTTGACATTCAGTTCGATTTTTTGGGGGGTCAGATTGGGAAGAAAGGGCGAGGCTGGGAATCGAACCCAGAACCTCACGGTTTACTTGTTGGCAGGCGAACGTCTTAACCATCCTGCCACCTTCCTTCACCTTCAGTTGTACGTTTTTACTCGGACACAGGCTTAAAGTTCCAAAACTTCGGCCGGCCATTTTTATGTGACAATACTTCAGTCAAAATTATTCCTTAAACTGGAGAAAGCGCGTCTATATAGCTCGGCCAGCAGTATTACTACAAAAGTAAAGCCGGGCCTGCCAATTTTATCAGCATTGGAGGATAACTTAGGATTTTGCGTATGCGTTTTCCGGAAAGCATGCTCCTTGTCCTGGCTAAAATTTTGAGTTTTTATTTAATCGGAGCCTTGCACAGAGAACACAGAAATAGTAAACAAATGCATGATGATTGCAAGCACTTCATACATGCTCACATTCACGCACGCCCGACACATTTGTACGCACATACGCAGACATGACGCGCGTGCACCCATACCTCCATACACAAAGGATGCACGTAAAGTTCGCACACATACCCTCGCGCGTACACACACACACACACACGCACACGCGCGCGCGCGCGCACTAAAAGGGGGTAGATGCAAGAACAAAACCCAAGTAGAATACATAATGCTAATCACAAATTAGAAAAAAATCATAACCAAAACCTTTATGCTCTCAGGAACACATCTGAAAGACGATACACACGATCTTCAGCCTCTCAACAAAAGAACAGAAGGCCACCCTTCGCAACGGACGGACCTTGTTTAACAACCCCACCTACTTCGGGGTAACCTGTGACTGGCGCTTAACTCGGCAGCAAAAGACCACAGGAACAGAAGCCAAAGGAGGACTTTCAGCAGAAGACTACAGCAACAGAAGCCAAAGCAGGACTTTCACTTGACAGCAGAAGACCACAGCAACAGAAGCCAAAGCAGGACTTTCACTTGACAGCAGAAGACCACAGCAACAGAAGCCAAAGGAGGACTTTCAGCAGAAGACCACAGCAACAGAAGCCACAGCAGGACTTTCACTTGACAGCAGATGACCACAGCAACAGAAGCCAAAAGAGGACTTAAACTTGGCAGCAGAAAACCACAGCAACAGAAGCCAAGGCAGGACTTTCAGCAGAAGACCACAGCAACAGAAGCCAAAAGCAGGACTTTCACTTGACAGCAGAAGACCACAGCAACAGAAGCCAAAGGAGGACTTTCAGCAGAAGACCACAGCAGCAGAAGCCATAGCAGGACTTTCAGCAGAAGACCACAGCAGCAGAAGCCAAAGCAGGACTTTCTCTTGGCAGCAGAAGACCACAGCAGCAGAAGCCAAAAGCAGGACTTTCTCTTGGCAGCAGAAAACCACAGCAACAGAAGCCAAAAGAAGGACTTTCTCTTGGCAGCAGAGTACCACAGCAACAGAAGCCCAAGTACGACTTGTCCTCATGGGGAAAAAAATCGCCTTGCAGCTGAGGATGCCATCCCCATTGCTGTGATGACGTGTGACTTCAACGAAAATCTCATTGTGAGTATGATCAAGTTTTTGTAAATATTCGGATATTTCGTATTGTGTTTGAATAGGTATGCTGGTAGCTAGCAGGCAGGTGCCCGCGCGCGCGCACACACGCACAAGCACATACGCACATGCACACACACACACACACACACACACACACTAGCGCACATAAGTGCTTATTCCATTATCCTCGATATAAAAGAAATTAAAAAAATAAAACACACACACTCTCTCTCCCCCCCCCCCCTCTCTCCCCCTCCCCCCCCCCCTCTCCCCCCCTCCCCCCCCCCTCCCCCCTCCTCCCCCCTCTCTCCTCTCTCTCTCTCTCTCTCTCTTCTCTCTCGGCTTACTTTACATAATTATGATCCCAGATTTTTTCTTCCATTCACTACGTTAGACTGTTAGTCTGAACACTAGTCTTTTGGCCTAGACAGTAAACCGAGGTCCCGTGTGCAACATACGTAGAAGAGCGTTACCACTGGAGAAATTTTTGTGTGTGGGGAAAGCCTTATGTATGGAGACAAATACACAGAGAAAAGTATGGGTGGCATTGCTCTCGTGGCAACGCACCAGTCCTCCTGAGGCGATCAGCCCAAATTTCAGGTTAACTGCAGAACTCTTCTGTAACTGGTAGTGAGGTTATTGCACACGCGGTCGAACGCAAACTCACGCGCTCGCACACACGCACGCACGCATGCGCACACACCTGCGCATGCACACACACAGACACACATAGACACGCACACACACACACACACACACACACATACACGCACACACACACACACACACACACACATACACACACACACGCACGCACGCACGCACACACACACACGCACACGCCTTTTCTTACTCTTAACTTAAATTACGGTAATGTTGATTACTTTTTTGTTTGTATTTTATCAGAAACTTCCCAGGAACCTCGGACCTGCTTGCCACAAACCCCATGTTGTGATCATCCACATTGGTTTCTAGCTGGGTTGGGCCTTTGTTAGATAGAGGTAAGGGATGGAGGAAGGAAATGTTCCACAAAGCCTTCACAGAGCTTTGTTTCCAGGGGGTCTATATCAGGCATATGTCCGACCTTAAGTTTCCAGAATGGGGATATTCTGTTATCCCCAAAGTTTTCAGAATGGGGATATTCTGCTATTCCCAAAGGTCTAAGAGTGGGAATATTCTTCTGTTCCCAAAGTTCTTAGAATGGGGATATTCTGTTATTTCCAAAGTTCTTAGAATGGGGATATTCTGCTATTCCAAACGTTCTTAGAATGGGAATATTCTGCTATTCCCCAAGTTCTTAGAATGGGGATATTTTGCTATTCCCAAAGTTCTTAGAATGGGGATATTCTGCTATTCCCAAAGTTCTTAGAATGGGATATTCTGCTATCCCTAACGTTCTTAGGATGGGAATATTCTTATATTCCCAAATTTCTCAATGGGGATATTCCGCTATTCCCTAAGTTCTTAGCATGGGGATATTCTGCTATTCCCAAATTTCATAGAATGGGGATATTCTGCTATTCCGAAATTTCTTAGAATGGGGATATTCTTATATTCCCAAAATTTTCCCCACATTTTTCGCAAAGTTCTTAGAATGGGGATATTCTGCTATCCCTAACGCTCAAAGGATGGGAATATTATGATGTTCCCAAAATTCTGAGAATGGGGACATTCTGCTATTCCCAAAGGTCTTAGAAAGGGGATATATTCTGTTTTCCTTAAAGTTCTTAGAAAGGAGATATTCTGTTATCCCGGAAGTTCTTAGAATGGGGATATTCTGCTATCCCTAAATTTCTTAGAATAGGGATATTCTGCTATCCCTAAAGTTCTTAGAAAGGGGATATTTTGTTATCCCAAAGTTCTTAGAATGGGGATATTCTGCTATCCCTAACGTTCTTGAGATGGGATTATTCTTATATTCCCAAAATTCTCAGAATGGGGATATTCTGCTATTCCCAAAGTTCTTAGAATGGGGATATTCTGCTATCCCTAACGTTCTTGAGATGGGATTATTCTTATATTCCCAAAATTCTCAGAATGGGGATATTCTGCTATTCCCAAAGTTCTTAGAGTGGGGATATTCTGCTATCCCTAACGTTCTTAGGATGGGAATATTCTGATGTTCCCAAAATTTTCAGAATGGGGATATTCTGCTATTCCCAAAGTTCTTAGAAAGGGGATATTCTGTTTTCCCTTAAGTTCTTAGAAAGGGGATATTCTGTTATCCCGAAATTTCTTAGAATGGGGATATTCTGATATCCCTAAAGTTGTTAGAAAGGAGATATTCTGTTATCCCCAAAAGCTCTCAGAATGTGGATATTCTGGTATTCCAAACATTCTTAAAATGGGATATTCTGCTATTTCCAAAGTTCTTAGGATGGGGATATTCTGCTATTCCCAAATTTCATAGAATGGGGATATTCTGCTATTCCCAAATTTCTTAGAATGGGGATATTCGAATATTCCCAAAATTTCAGAATGGGGATATTCTGCTGCTTAGATTGGGTCTATTCTGCTATCCGCAGCAAAGTTCTTAGAATGGGGATATTCTGCTATCCCTAACGTTCTTAGGATGGGAATATTCTGATATTCCCAAAATTCTCAGAATGGGGATATTCTGCTATTCCCAAAGTTCTTAGAAAGGGGATATTCTGTTTTCCTTAAAGTTCTTAGAAAGGGGATATTCTGTTATCCCGAAAGTTCTTAGAATGGGGATATTCTGCTATCCCGAAAGTTCTTAGAATGGGGATATTCTGCTATCCCTAAAATTCTTAGAATGGGGATATTCTGCTATCCCTAAAGTTCTTGGAATGGGGGATATTCTGCTATCCCCCAAGTTTACAGAATGAGGATATTCTGCTACTCCGAAAGTTTTCAGAATGGGGATATTCTGCTATCCCCAAAGTTCTCGGTGTTCATGTGTACTTAATCACATGCTTCCAGATCCTGCAGGTATGAGCCAGAGTACTGGTAGTTTTGATTCAAGTGATTTGATTCTTCAGGGGGGGTGGAATGTCTAAGAAGGTAGAAATTCAAGAGTCCAGGCCATGCAGATTTTTCCGCTGAAGTTCTTTTTCAGACGATGTCTTTGCCATTGAACTTCCTGGTTAGTTGCCTTTGAACCGTCACTGGGCACCAATTTCTGATTGCATCTCTGATCCTTGCTAAAAGATAGAATAAAATAGAACAGAATAGGACAGAATAAAATAAACGAAATAAATTTTAAAACATTTCATCCAAAAATGATAAAATAGGAAATAAAACAAAAATAGCATAGCATAGTGTTAGAAATAAAATAAGTTGAAAAAAGGCCGGCCTAAAAAAGAAAAAAATTGTATTTAAACTTACAAGATAGTGCAAGAGATCTAAGGAGATCAATCTCGGTGACAGTGATGTCTTGGTGTCCAAAAATGCCACCACCTACAAAGGCTTTGAGACATTGGTTATGAGGGAGAGTGACTTCATCAATGAGACGTTGGTTATGAGGGAGAGTGACTTCATCTTTGAGACATTGGTTATGAGAGTGACTTCCATCTTTGAGACGTTGGTTATGAGGGAGAGTGACTTCATCTTTGAGACATTGGTTATGAGGGAGAGTGACTTCATCTTCGAGACATTGGTTATGAGGGAGAGTGACTTCCATCTTTGGGACATTGGTTATTAGGGAGAGTGACTTCATCTTTGAGACATTGGTTATGAGGGAGAGTGACTTCATCTTTGAGACATTGGTTATGAGAGTGTTACTTCCATCTTTGGGACAGTGGTTATGAGGGAGGGTGACTTCATCTTTGAGACATTAGTTATGAGGGAGAGTGACTTCATCTTTGAGACATTGGTTATGAGGGAGGGTGACTTCATCTTTGAGACATTGGTTATGAGGGAGAGTGACTTCATCTTTGAGACATTGGTTATGAGAGAGTGTTACTTCCATCTTTGAGACATTGGTTATGAAAGTGTTACTTCCATCTTTGAGACATTGGTTATGAGGGAGGGTGACTTCATCTTTGAGACATTGGTTATGAGAGAGTGTTACTTCCATCTTTGGTACGGTGGTTTTGAGGGAGAGTGACTCTTCTCACCTTCTGGCATCTTTGGGGCGGTGGTTACGAGGAAGTTTGACTTGTGTTTCCTTCTGGTCTCTTTGAAACGGTGGTTATGAGCTCGAGGGAGTGTGGGTCTGCAGTCCCCTCACATTTTCTAAACATTTCCTTCAGTTTTTTTCCTTCCCACTCTTTATTCGACATGGGTCCTATCCTGGTTAGTCATCGTGTGGATCACATGGGCGTCACATCTGAAGCAACGGGGCTGTGTCAGATGTCATGTGGATCGCATGGGAGTCATCTCTACAGGGCTGTGCCATGTGGATCACGTGGGAGTCACCTCTACAGGGCTGTGCCATGTGGATCACGATAGTTCTCTTCAGAAGCTGGCCTGTCAACTGGAGAATTCTCACCCATCAAGACCTTGCACTGTAAGTAATAATAATAATAATAATAATATGATGATGGATGATGATGATGATAATAGTAATAAATAATAATAATAATAATAATGAGATGATGATAATAATTTGGAATCTATATGGCGCTATATCTTGTAAAAATTGTATTTAATCTAATCTTATACATGCACCCAATAAAAAAAAATAGTTTTAACAAATTCAAATTTACACACACGCACACTACACACACTGCACACACGCATATGAAGTTTATACACATTGATGGTGGAGCTCGAATCAAGTGCCAGTAACGTAACATGAGTGATGGCAGCCACCATGATCTTGAGGTATTTATATGTTTACTGCCATGTTTGTCTTTTATTTTTGACCAGACACATTTTTCTGCCCAGTCTTTTTGGTATTTGTCATGTGTCCATTGGTTCTGCCCATTACTGCTTATTCTTTTATGTTTTTTTTTCAATTAACGTGAATGGAAGTTTGGTACTTCATATTTGTTCATTCTCTTTTTCCCATTCTTTAATTACTGATGGGATCTTTTGCTGATCTAAACTTCAGCTGGTATGTTTATCACAATCATGTGTGTGTTTATTATTTTTGTTGTTAGTGTTTTGAGTCTATTTCCTGTCTTTAATCATGTGATATATATCTGTTCTACCAGGTACCATGTGGCACTGATCAAAGACTGGACCAGCCTTGACGTGGCTGTATTGCTGCAAAGGGCTGAAGACGGATCAGCCTGGAGAAAACTGTCGACCAACCCAACGCGTCCATCATCAAGGGACTGATGATACGAGACCAGAAAGCGCCGCTGAAGTCCAGCAGCATTAAATGCTGTGACATCACGTCCAACAAAAAAGAAAATCAGGTACCATTTATTTTGTTATATTTCTGGCTACCAGAGTTAGTATCTGCCTTTGTAGGATGTATTTCTTGATGTCTGTCGTAGGCTTTGCTTGCCATTTTGTCTGCATTGTCTGTCCTAGCTTGTATGACTGTATGATTGTTGCTTGTCCTGTTCTTCTCATCTTTCTCGGATCCTATCGTTCATTTTGAAAATGCTTCATTTCTAACTGGTAGAATCGGTGTTTGCCTTTGATTTTTGTTGTTGCTTTTTTCTGCCTGTCTCAGGCATGAAACTATATGAAAAATGAAAATGAAGATCGCCATGAGATCACAGCAACAAGGACCGCTAAATCATTTTTTAAAAAAACCTGCATTCACACTTGAAGTGTATAGTATAGCATTAAGTTCACAAGTATGAGAGTACTCAACAGGAATGATTCTACATTTTTAAAAATCAAGGTATGCTCTGGTGTCAATTCAGGCCCGAAAGATACAGGGAAGTAGGTGTTGGTCGAGCTTAAAACATTTTTTTAAACACCCAGTAATGCATCTGTCAAGTGTTTTCTTCTCAGCTTTGTGGTCCCAGTCTTCTCATTAAACCCCTAAATTTTGTTCTGTTCAAGATGAGGAAAAAATCCGATACTTACGGGATTGGAACCCAATACTTAACGGGATTAGAACCCACGACCTAACCACCAAGAGTCCAGTGTGCTAGTTTATACTATGGCAGCTGGCCAATTGTTTTATTTTTGTTATATAGAAATGTATCGTTTAGTTATCATTTTTTTCTAAGTTTGGGACTTGGTTCTGTTTGACCAGGTACAACGAGCCAGAGAAATTCAAGTCTAGCGCCATCAGTCACTGAAAGACGGGAAGCATCACCTGTGCCGAGGTCAGTCCACCAGAACAGCTCCAGTCAGATCCAGCGCCATCAATAAGAGAATGATGAGAAGCATTGCTCGTGCCAAAAGTCAACTCACCAGAACAATTCCAGTTAGGTCCAGCACCATCAAAACCAGAATGATGGGAAGCATCGCCTGTGCCAAAGTCAACACACCAGAACAACTCCAGTCAGGTCCAGGCCGTCAATAACCGAATAACATCCCTTTGCCAAAGTCAGTACGCCAGAGACGCTTCAGTCAGACCATCACCATCACACCAAAATGAGCATCCACTGCACCAAAGTCAATACAACCGACCGTCCGAAGAGGTATCACCAACATCAAACTGAATGATGGGAAGCGTCGCCTGTAACCACAGTCAGTTTTGCCAGAACAGCCCAGTCAGCCAGTGCCATCAGTCCCGAATAAGCTCATCTGTGCCAAGGAATATACCAGCCCCAAGCCCCAGTGCCATTAAAAGAAATGGGAAGCCTTTGTGTGCCAGTCATTAACAACCAAAATAGAAACTGGCGGTCAGAGAAACTGATGATGGAAGCATCAGCCTTTGCAGAGAAGTCACTACACCAGAACAGCCCCAGTCAGGTCCAGCTCTATCAGTCACTGAATGAGGGGAAGCATCACAACTGCCAAGTTCCTTAGACCTGCCCTGCATGCAGCGGAGTCGAGACACAGGTTAGAAAATTACTGATCTCATTTGTATTTATTTTATTTTATTTTATTTTTATTTTATTATTTTTATCGAAGATAATGGAATAAGCACTTGTGTGTTTTTTTTAACATCCAGTCGACGTGTGTATGCATTTTGTAAATTTTGTCATCTGTTCCCACCAGCACACAATGGCCTACTCTTACGAAAAGCGGAACAGGATTTACCGTGCGCGCAAGGTGTTCTGCGTGCGTTCGCACACGGGACCTCGGTTTATAGTCTCATCCGAAGGACTTTTGGGGGAGAGTAGAGTCTGCACTGATGTTAACTCCAGGGGAAAATATCCCATTGAACGGGAATTGAACCTGGGTCATCAGATTGCGAGCGCAATGTTCTAACCTATCCCGTTGTAGAGAAACCATGTAATTTAAAAAAAAATCGCCTTGCATCCCTCATTGTTGAAGAAAAAAAAAGTGTAAATCAGTCATTTAAACAAATGTTCTTGTGTTACCGATATATTTTTTGTCGCTGTCCTATTAAATTTGGATCATCTTTGACCTTTTTGATGGTTTTTGTGGGGGGTTTGTATGTAAACCAAACGGTCGAAACAAAGGAAAACAAACGGGCACATTAACGAAATTTTTTTTTTTACTTATGCAAGGCTAACAATGATACATTATCTGGCCAAGCATTGAAAAAAGTAAACTACTGTCTTCATAAGTACAGTAACAGACGCTGTAGCTGAGTGGTTAAGACTGACTTCAATCGCATGGGTCCATGAAGTCGTGGGTTCTCATCTCAGCAGCGTCTGGTGAATTAAGGGCGGGGACTTTTACAGTTTCCCAGGTCAACTTCCAAGTGTAGATCTGCCTGTGCCTTAATTCCCGTTTGTGTATACACACATGCAGAATATCAGATTTGCTTGTCAAATATCCCGTAACTCGTGTCGGAGTTCATTTGGTTACGAAAACACGAACATACCCAGCAAATATCCCAGAAGTCGTACTGTGGCTACTTTTATGATGGGTCAAAACAGTGGCATATCTACACAAAATCTCGCTATTGGTAAACCTCGGAGCTCTAGCCCAGAAACGAAAGAAAACCAAAAAAGCATAGTGAATAATGATACTGACGATTGTAATGTTCTTATGAATTTTTTGCAGTAAAGTCCAGGAGGAGAGGACACCGACATCATCGAAGATATCACCGTCGTCAAACACATCGCCATCGCCGAGGACATCGCCGTCACCGAGGACATCGCATCGCCGAGGACATCGCCATCGCCCAGGACATTGCATCGCCGAGGACATCGCATCGCCAAGGACATCGCATCAAGGACATCGCATCACCAAGGACATCGCATCACCAAGGACATCGCCATCGCCCAGGACATTGCATCGCCCAGGTCATCGCATCAAGGACATCGCATCACCAAGGACATCGCATCACCAAGGACATCGCATCGCCAAGGACATCGCCGTCGACATCGCATCGCCGAGGACATCGCATCGCCGAGGACATTGCATCGCCGAGGATATCACATCGCCGTCACCGAGGACACGCATCGCCGTCACCGAGGACATCGCATCGCCGAGAGTATCCCCAGCACATTTTGTGCAGAACTCCCAGGATATTGTGGAGCAGGTTGGGGAAAAACTGTGACATCAAACATTTCACAAAGCTGTGACATCGAACATTTCACAGAACTGTAAAATCGAACATTTCACAGAACTGTGACATCAAAACATTTCACAGAACTGTGACATCAAAACTTTTCACAGAACTGTGACATCAAACATTTCACAGAACCGTGACATCAAAACATTTCACAGAACTGTGACATCAAAACATTTCACAAAACTGTGACATCAAAACTTTTCACAGAACTGTAGAATCGAACATTACACAGAACTGTAAAATTAAACATGTCACAGTTCTCATTTCGCTGCCGTGGTGGAGGAGATCGTCGTCATTGAGAATCGCCCCCAGCACATTCTGGTGCAGAAATCCCCAAGATTTTTGTGGAGCAGCTGCTAAGGGGGAAAAATTGTTCACACATCAAACATTTCACAGAACTGTGCCATCAAACATTTCAACCCCCCCCCCCCATCCATGAGGAAATCGCCGTCATTGAGAACATCTCAATGCACAACACATTCTAGTGCAATGGAGCAGCTAGGTGAAAAACTGTTGACATCAAACGTGTCACATAAACGTCTGCAACGATGACTTGACAACTTCAAAGTACATATTACTGTGATAATTTTGATATGTTAAAAAAGCATCTATATATTACTGAAGCACCAAGAAAAAACCCCGAACAAACCGGTGCGTTGTAACAAAAAAAGAAGAAAAAAGAGAATTTATGTGCCAAAAAAAGAAAAAACTGGTTAAAAAGTGGGAAAAAATATAACCCACCCAAAAAAGGGGTTAAAAAGAGTGGGAAAAAATGTAACCCACCAAAAAAGGGGTTAAAAAAAGTGGGGAAAAATGTAACCCACAAAAAAGGGGTTAAAAAAAGTGGAAAAAAATGTAACCCACCAAAAAAAGGGGTTAAAAAAGAGTGGGAAAAAATGTACCCCACCAGAAAAATAAACAAACCCCACACGCACCAAAAAAAAAAAAAAAAAACCTGGAGAAAAAGAAAAGTAATACAAATTTTAAAAAAATGGTGCTTTAGTCTGAAGTGAGAGTGGTGATTTGACGTTTTGATTCATGTAGTGATTGCAATTAAATTTTCATAATTTTGTGTGGATGTGCTTAATGATTTTAAGTAGTGTGTGTGTGTTTTAAATTTTCTTTTATGTCGAGGGTAATGGAATAAGCACTCGTGCGCTCTTTGTGTGTGTGTGTGTGTGTGTGTGTGTATGTATGTGTGTGTGTGTGTGTGTGTAGTAGTAGTAGTAGTGGTAGTGTAGGTGAGTGTAGTAGTAGTAGTAGTAGTAGTAGTAGAAGAGATAGCAGTAGCCCTATACATTTTACGTCTTTCTACGTAAAGTGATACCAGGCAAATGAAAGTGTGTGTGTGTGTGTGTGTGTGTGTGTGTGTGTGTGTGTGTATGTATGTATGTAGTTGTAGTAGTAGTAATGGTGGTAGTAGTTTTGTGTGTGTGTAGTAGTAGTAGTTTTGTGGGGTGTGTGTGTAGTAGTAGTTGTGTGTAGTAGTAGTAGTTTTGTGTGTGTGTAAATTGGGTGATAGTGAGGAAGGGGACATTGGGTTTGCATTTGGTAGGAGACATTCCGTCAAAAGGGTGTTAGGAGTAGCAGTTAGTATACAAGTTAGGGTCAGTGGGGATTTAAAAAAAGAGGGCGACTAAATAGTTATAGATTGTTCTCACATATTTGATTTTTGGCTGAAGTCTTTAAAAAAAATTCACATGGTTTATTTTGGGCTGAGTCTATTTTTTTTAATGAATATAACACCGTGAGGTCCTGGGTTCAATTTCCAGCCTTGAGCTTTATTCGCCAGTTTGACGGGAAAATCAAATTAAAAAAATCAAAAGAACCCACGACAGTTTGAAAATCGCAAAGAGCAGGGAGGTACCTCCCGACTGTCCTGGCAAAATTTGTAAGATTGAATTCTCAACTAGTTCTTAAAGCTCTTATAATGCGGCCACTTTAATATTAGCGAAAAAAACCCCGGTCTCATAGGCAGTTAGTAAGCTGTGAAGTTGAAGGGAGGAGTAAAAAAAACAACCAAAAACCAACCGAAAAGAGAAAACGTTTTCCAAAGTCTTTGGCCTGAAACTGCTTTGCTGATAGCAGAGCTGCAAGTTTGTGATTAAAAAATCCAAACGCAAAAAGACAACAGAGACTAAAGAAGTTGATAGGACCGGTATTTAATTTTTTTTAATTTTTTATAAATTCGAATCAAGCTCCACATTGTGTCTACAGCTAAGTACCATCAATTCTATCTGCTGCTGTGTCCACATCCTTTCTAACATTGTCCAGCCATCCCACGGACAACCCTGACCCTTTTTGCATGCTTGCCCTTTTTGCATGCTTGCCCTTTTTGCATGCTAACTGTTTACGCTAATCCTAACCTTTACACTAATCCCTGGCCCGTCCTGTGGACACAAAGGCAGGTGGATTACATGTTACTCGCTAGCTGACACAATGGCAAAATTGTTTTTCTTGGGGTGTTGGGGGTGGTGGTAGAATTTTAGGGAAAGGGGTGCTAAGAGGTAGGGGGTGGGGGTGGGATGGTAAGGGCTGTGGGAGTGAAGAGGTATGGCTGTGTTGTGTGTGTGTGTGTGTGTGTGTGTGTGTGTGTATGTGCACGTGTTTGACTCTGTGTGTGTGTGTGGGGGGGGGGGGGGGGGTGGTGTGTGGTGTGGGGTGTGTGTGGGCGTGTGTGTGTGTGTGTGTGGGCGTATGTGTGGGCGCACGTGTTTGTGTGTGTGGGTGTGCGTGTGTTTGTGTGTACATATAATCGCATGGGTTTTAGACGTACATTTTGTTTGCCTTTACCATTGGTGTATTTTGGGGGGAAGTTTTTAAAACATTTTTTTTCTTGTGATGAAATGTGATTGTGATGAGATACCAGCTGAAAATGGTATGGTTCTGTGGTAATCACAAAATTGGCCAGATGTAGCAGGCAAATGTTTGCCACTGTTGTATATTTTACATTGCACTCTTATGTAATGAAAAGATAAATTAGATAACATTATTTATAGACTCGTAAATGACACAAAACGATCAAAAACTGTCTTAATACCTGTTAGAGACATGAATGTGTGTACTCGCATATTATTGTGTATGCAGGTGTGCACCAATCTTTGCTAAAAAAAAGACATTGAAAATCGGGGGAAAGGAGAGGAGAATGCTGATGAAAAAAGGTAAAGACATTGAAAATCGGGGGAAAGGAGAGGAGAATGCTGATGAAAAAAGGTTTTTTCCCCGACAATTTAAAAAAAAAGAAATTAAATCCAAGAAATACAATTCTACCGTTTAAAAAAAATTAATTAAGAAGACGTCTTATGGCCTTTTACACTTGCAAAAATCATCATTTTGTAATATGGTGTGGAAAGTGTGTGGGGAGAGAGGGTCTTTTCAATTTTTTAAAAAACCACATCAAATGAGCAAACAGAAACAAAGCTTTGTCTGTTATCTTTGAGAAATGACATTAGTTTGTGTGAAATGACATTAGTCTGTAGCAAATCTGTATACTGATATTCCACTGGCAGATCGACGCAGATTTTACACCAGCACATCTTTCGAGAATGTATAATGAAAAATTAGTGCTGTGTAAGTGTTGGTGTGTGTAAATATATGCCTGTTTTTTTTTCTTCAAAAAAGATACTGTAAACTGGCGAGAAAACTGAAAAAAGTGTATATGGATTGTGTGGAAAGTATGTGGGGAGAGGGGCATTTTTGGTCTTTGAAATCGATTCACAAGAAATGTGAAAACAGAAAAACCAAACCGGGTCTTGTATTTGCCCTTGACGTTCCTTGAATTGATTTTAGATGATGTTGGTGGCAGATCTTTGGTCTGATCTTCCTCTGGAAGATTGATTGCAGATTTTACACCTACAGATCTGAAGAAAAAATATTACGATTGTTGTATAATATTATGCCTTTGTGTTTTTTCTTTGTTTTTTTGTGGTAATGATTGGATCAAATGTATGTTGCATAATGGTGTGCTGAGCGTGTGTAGAGAGGTGGGTTTTTTCAAAAAGTATTAGATGTAAAAGAAAAAAGAAGGCTGGTGCTATTATGATTATTATGATGATTGATGTTGCGTAAAAGAATGTTTCTGTCAGTGGCAAATTTGTGTATCATCTTACCGCTAAAAGATGGATGCAGATTTTAACCCACAGTTCTTCATGCTGCATTATAAGTCTAGTGGTGGGTACAGTGTGCTTGTGATTTTAAATAACCCATATCAAATATCGATTGAGAAGAAAAATGTTATAGCTTGTATAATGGTGTGGAAAGTGTGTGGGGAGAAGGGGTATTTTGCCACATTAAATGTTAAATGAATAACAAACCTGGCCAAGTGATTGTAAATGATTTTGTGGGAAATGACTTGATGTTGGTGGCAAATATGTGTATTGATCTTCTGCTGGAAGATTGGTGGCAGATTTTACACCAACAGATTTTACGAAAAATGTATGTGAAAGAGTAATGGTATATGACTTTATGTACAGTAGTGGATGAGATGTTACTGTGTTTTTGTTTTTGTTTTGGTTTAGTTAATGAGATCAAATGTTAATTGACAAGAAAAATGTGGCATGTTGTATAATGGTGTGGGAATTGTGTCGAGAAAGTTATTTTCTCTTAAAATTCACATCAAATGGTTTTGTTTTTTTAAAAAGCTGGTGTTGGTGGCAACTCTGTATTGATCTTCTGCTGGAAGATTGATGGCAGATTTTACACCCAACACATCTCACGAAATATGTATGTGAAACACTTAATGGTATTTTAAGTACAGGAGTGGACAAAATGTGATTATCTTTTCTTTTTTAATTTGTAGTTTGCATTTTGATAATGAGATAAAATATAAGCTGACGAGAAACGTTAATACTTTGTATAATGTTGCGGAAAGTGTGAGGGGAGAGGTTTTAGTTTTTTTCCATTAAAAACAAATCACATCAAATGTGAAAACAGAAGAAAATGTGGTGCTCTAATTGCCATTAGACATGGCATGAAATGACTTAAATTCTGTAGGTGGCAAATCTGTTTATTGATCATCTGATGGAAGATCAATACATATTTTACACCCATCTCTTACAAAAACTGTGTGTGGAATGTTAAAGCTATATGATTTTAAATAATAGTGAAGAAAATGTACCTGTGCCTGTGTTTTCTTTTTCTTTGTTTTGTTGCTTTTTTTCAATGATGGGACAAAAATGTAAATTATGAAGAATGTAATTCTTTGCAACTTGGTGTGCAAGTGTGGTCGGCGGGGATGTACACAAGATTGGATTGGATTTGTAGCAAGTGTGTGGGGGAGAGGGGGTATTTAAATTTTTTTTTTAAAAAGCAGATAACGTTAAATGTGAAAATGAAAAGGTATCCCAGTTTTTCGATTGTCCTTGATATTGTGATATTAGTTTATGTTGGTAGCAGGTCTGTGAACTGATCTTCAACAGGAAGATAGATTTTACAACATTATATGAAAAATGTATACATGTGGAAAGATGAATCCTTTGATAAGTATAGTGCTGGAAAAGTGTGCCTATGGTTTATTTATTTATTTTTTAAAAAGTGATCAAATCAAATGTACATTAGCCCCCCAAAATGTCAGTTCCTGTAATATTGTGTGGAAACTGTGTGGGGAGAAGGGGTCTTTTTAGAAATTACATGAAATGCAAAAACAAAAGTAGTGGTCTTGTGGTGGTTTTGGGAAATGACTGTTGGCGGCAGATCTGTGTATTGGTCTTCTTCTGGAAGATTGATGGCAGATTTTACACCAACACATCTAGCTTAAGAAACATTGTGAAACATTAATGCTATAATTATATTCTATAAAATCTAGTAGGGGTAAAATGTGCCCATGTGTTTTTTCTTTTTTAGTATTTCTAAAAGAAATGAAATCAAATGTTAGATGAGTAAAAAGTAGTTTGTACAGTGGTGTGGAAAATGTGTGGGGAGAAGGGGTATTTTTCTGTCATATCACAAAGTGTGAATGAATAACAAACCTGGCCAAGTGATTGTAAATGGTATTGGTGTTGGTGGCACATTTGTGTATTGATCTTTTCTACTGACAGATTGATGGCAAATTTTACACCAACATATTTTGTGAAAAAAGTCTGAAAGACTGATGAATGTATGTGGTTTTAAGTACAGTAGAAAGCTGGTTTTAAGGTTGGTGGCAAATCTGTGTATTGATCTTTCGATGGAAGATTGATGGCAGATTTTACACCACTGCATCTCTTGAAATATGTATGTAAAAAACTAATGGTATACTATTCCAAGAATAAGAGTGGACATATTTTTTCTTTTTAGCTTATTTGTGGTTTGTAAACTGATAATGAGATCAAATATAAATTGATGAGAAACATGTAATATTTTGTGTAATGGTATGAAAAGTTGTGTGAGGGGAGAGGTTTTATTTTTTAATTTTTTAAAGTCACATCACATGTGGAATCAAATATAAATTGATGAGAAAAATGATAGTTTGTATAATGGTATGAAAAGTGTATGGGGACAGGTTTTAATTTTTTCATTTAAAGAATGACATAACATGTGGAATCAAATATAGATTGATGAGAAAAATGTAATAGATTGTATAATGGTATGAATGTGTGGGGAAGAGGTTTTATTTTTGATTTTGATTTTTTTAAAAATCGCATCACGTATGGAAAAAACGAAAAGTGGTGCTGTGGTTGCCATCAGACATGGCATGAAATGACTTGAGAATTCTGTTGGTGGCAGATCTGCTCTGTGATCTTCCACTGCAGATTTTACACCAACATCTCTTACAAAAACTGAAGCGTTAGAACTACATGATTTTTAAGTATAGTAGTGAAGACAGTGTGCCGGTGTGTTTTTTTTTTCTTTGTTTTGCTGCTTTTTTTAAAAAAAGGATCAAAATGTAAAATTTTTAGTTATGAAGAATGTAATTTTTTGTGTAATAGCGTAGCAAGTCTGGTCCATGGGCTATGAACAAGATTGGACTGGATTGGTGGCAAGTGCGTGGGGAGAGGTTTTTTAAATTTATTTTTTTTAAAGCAGATTAGGTTAAATGTGAATGAAGACAAGTCCCAGTTTTGTGGTTGTCCTTGATATTGTCATATTCCTTCAGTTTATGTTGGTGGCAGGTCTGTGTACTGATCTTCCACAGGAAGATTAAGATTTTACACCAACACATTGTATGAAAAATGTACGTGAAAGAAATGCTTTGATAAGTAGAGTGCTGTGAAAGGGTTCCCGTGTATATTTATTTTTTTAAAATAAAAAATCGATCAAATGTACATTGCCTACAAAAAATGTCATAGTTCCTGTGGAACTATGTGGAAAGTGTGTGGGGCGAAGGGGTCTTTTCTTCGAATCGCAGGAAAAACAAAACCCCCAAAATTGTGGTCTTGTGGTTGATGTTGTGTGAAATGACTGTGTTGGTGGTATATTTGTGTATTGATCTTCTTCTGGAAGATTGATGGCAGAATTTACACCAACACATCTAACTTATCTTATGAAAAATTCTTATGAAAGAATGTTTATTTTTGAAAAATATAGTAGGGGGTAAAAAAATGTGCTCATGTAAAAATCTAGTAGGGGGTAAAAATGTGGTAATGTTTTTTTCTCTTTTGTTTTTTTCTTTAAAAAAAAGAAAGAAATCAAATGTAAATTGACAAGAGCGATGTAATCATTTGTACAAATATGCGGGAAGTGTGTGGGGAGATGGGGGGTCTTTTTCTTAAATCACATCAAATACGGTTTTCTTTTTAGTTTTATAAAGAGCATATGTTGGAGTAGAATTGTTGTGAGGAAAAAGCGTATTTGTTGATATGAATTGTTGACGAGTTGTTAAATGCTATAAATAAATTGTACTTGAGTGAGAAAAGTCTTGATTTTTTGTGGCAACTTGGGTCAGAATACTTGAATACTGTGTGTGTGGTGTGTGTGTGTGTGTGTGTGTGTGTGTGTGTGTGTGTGTGTGTGGTGTGTGTGTGTGTGTGTGTGTGTAGTCAAGACAAGACAAACTTTATTTTCAGATGGTACACTGAACAAGTAGTAAAATTACTTTTAATATAACCATCCATTTATAAATGAACACATGTCTGTCTGTCTGTCTGTCTGTCTCTATCTATCTATCTATCTATCTATCTACTATCTAATTTTACACACTCACTCACACACACACACACACACACACACACACACACACACACACACACACACACACACACACACACCAACAAAACAGAACTCCACGTACACTCGAAAACGCAACAAAAAAAGTAACGCATACAAAAGACAAAACCATTGGTATAATGTTTTGAAAAAATCTTTAAACACACATTTACATGCACGCCCATAGCCCCCCCCCCCCCCCATCCCTCCCGCCCTGTTGATAAATTGATGATTGTATTCAATATTACTTACTTTAGAATGCCCTGAATAATTTCTCCCCCCCCCCCCTCTCTCTCTCTCTTGTTTGCTAGTTGATATTGTTGCTTCAAATCTCAAACAAAATATATTTATCTAATGCACGAAAGGGTTTATCTTATTCATTAAAAAAAAATGTTTTGCTACATCCGTGAAAGGCTAGAATTCATGTTCATGACAGTTTATTATGCATTCTCTCTCTCTCTCTCTCTCTCTCTCTCTCTCTCTCTCTCTCTCTCTCTCTCTCTCTCCCCCAGTAGATTAATTCTGTTTTTTCTTTTCTACATAATCCTACTTTAATTTAGAGTGTACGTCTTATTAGCATGTAGTCAATTGATGTGTGCTGTGTGGTTTGAAATGCATTCTTTTCTTCAAATGCTAAGTGTAATTTCCTTTCCTCAAAATGTAATGATTATATGGTTTGTTTTGTTGTTGATGGGGAAAGTATGAGGTTTCTAGAGGGTTGAATTGGTAGTTGATTAAAAAAAAACTTAAAAAAAAGTTTGGTTATTGGCTATTTGCTTGTTATGTGTTTAAAAAGTTTTTTCTGTGCGCTTTTTTCTTTTACTTCTTTGTTGAGGGGTGTTTCTTTTTGTTTATTTTTTTCATTGTTTTCTTCCTTTCTTCTGTTTAGTTTATTTTGGTGGCTGTGGCTGTTTTATCTACTGGGTAAAGGTGGTGGTGGTTGTAGATAATTATCGGGTTGTATGTGTTGTATATTTTCATGACATACCCCTGATAAGGGCGGGGATTGGATGTAAAAACGAACATAAGTGCTTAATCATGACCGTCGAAATAAAAATATACTAAAAGAATTTGACCCAACTAATTAAAATCGCAGCTGAAAAAGGAAGGTAGACTACTCTTTAGCGGGAGCAGTGGCACTATTTACAGTTATTTCCCTTTAAACGCAATTCGAGTCTCTCTCTCTCTGTCTGTCTCTCCCTCTCTCTCTCTCCCTCTCTCTCTGTCTGTCTCTCCCTCTCTCTCTCACTCCCTCTCTCTCTCTCTCTCTCTCTCTCTCTCTCTCTCCTCTCCTCTCTCTCTCTCTCTCTCTCCAAACACTGCTGGACTCTGAGTACACACTGGAGAAGAAAACTGCCAATACACCAGCTTTTAAACCGTAAAGGGCAGCCACACACCGACCTCAGAGGATACTTTTTTTTTCTCCTTTTAGTGGAAATTAGATTGAAACTCGATATATCACTATAGTGGGCATGCTGTGCCATGGATCAAGTCAAGTCAAATCAAGTCAAAAATACTTAAATCTTCCCATGAAGGGATGGAGACGATCCTATAATCATTGTGTAAAGCCTAACATTTTAAGCCTACGTATTCCCGCGCACCTAGTTGAAAAAAAATCGAGCCGTCAAAAACCACCTTTTTTTTTATATAAAAAACAACATGGCAGCATTTTTTAAAAGTAATTGAAACAAGTTGATGACCACACTACTGGCTGCACAATCAGATCAGCTCCCCACCACCCTGCTTCCCCTCCCCCTTCCCCCCACCCCCTTCCTCCCCTTCCCCCCCCCCCCCCCCCCCCCCCCCCAATCCTCCAACCAACCATACATGAATAACATCCCATTTGTCAACCATTACTAAACAACTTACTTCATACATTTGAAAAAAAAAATCTGTATATTCGTACGTTGTTTTTAGTGCCTCAGAAAACAAGACGAAACGGCCGTAAATGCAGTGTAGAAGAACGACAATAATGACAGTTTATATTGAAATAACACCAATAATTGAAATTTAAAATGTCTCTCCGTTCGTCTATCATGACGTGATACATCCCAATAAAAAAAATTCTTCAGGAGGAATATGAAAATGTTTTCCCAGGGATAAACACACACAAAAAAAATGTGTTCACGGAATCAGCAGTGATGATGAAGAAAAAAGAGCGAATAAAAAGAAAGAAGGAGAAGAAAGATGAAAAAACAACAACAACAACCCAGAGAGAACAGCCGTAGGAGAAAAAGAAGCAGAAAGAGTAGAAGGAGAACAAGAAAATACATGGGAGTTTTCCCTTCTTCTTCTTCTCGTTCTTAGTTCTTGTTGTTTTTCTTCTTCTTAGTTCCTCTTCTTGTTGTTGTTCTTCTTCTTTTTGTTGTTGTTCTTCTTCTTTTTATTCTTCTTGTTCTTGTTCTTGTTCTTGTTGTTCTTCTTCTTTATCTCTCACCAAATGGGAAAAAGGGTTTCTCCTTTTTTCGCTTTCCAAAAGGAGACAGGCGGAAAAAAAAGAGCGGGTTAAGCTTCCTATAAAAAATGTTCACCCTCACCCCTATCCACCCACCCCCCACCCCTCCTTCTTCATGTTCTTGTCGACATCTGTAAACACTATGTGGTTAATGGCGATTTGATTCAATCACTTTCTATGACGTCTCCGAGGGGAAGCCATTCCTGTATCAGCACTCCCTTCATCCATTTCCAGACATAATTATTGCATGCAGTATATGAAAAGTGGACTGGAATCATCGCTGCCACAAATTAACTCATTTCGTCCGTAATCAGTGTCAACAGCTTTATCTGATATGGCTGTCACGAATTCACTCATTAATTTTGGGCCTGCCTTAAAAAAACCCGCTAACAACTTGAGCTGCCGCGGCCTCGTTGATTGACTTGTCAGACACGCTTAATGAAAAATGATGATGAAGTTCAGAAACAAAACACGCAGTACATACACCAACATAATATTTAGGGCAGTAAGGGGGTGGGTACAGAACAGCCTAGTGGTTAGAGCATTGAGCTCGCGATCTGACAGCCCGGGTTCGAGCCACCACTAAGGCACCTGTTCGAGGAAAGTGTTGTTGTTTTTTCTGGAGTGAACATCAGTATATAGACTCCACTCCCCCGAAAGTCTTTCAATGAGGCTGTAAACCGAGATCCCAGATGCCAACACACACAAAACATCTTGCGCAATCGTTACACACCGTTCTCCCTTTCAAAAGACTAAGCTAGTGCGTGCCGATAGGATAACACAGTTGTGTAGGCTTGGTGCTTCATTGTTCGCAAAGCCTTTGTTTGACTCTGGGGGCAACAGCAAAGCGAGAAGCTGTATGATCAGTGACTTTCTTTCCCACTCACGGAATTCCACTTTGCAGCTTAATCTTTAGTGATCGACTATTACTCTCTGACTAGGAGGCTTGACTTGCACAGTCCTTATTATGTGCTGCAGCCCTGGGGGCTGGTTGGCCTTTGGAGAACATCCCCAACGCTGTCTGTCTGTATGCCCTCTTGGTCTAGAGTAGGGGATGCACTGTGGTGCAAGCCATCTCCACTGTTATCAAATTTCTGCCCAATTTCCGAAACAGCAGATGCCTCCTCGGCTGTTATGGAAGTCATCGTCGAACACGGGGGACAATCATATAAAGTTCGCAAAGCATAGAGTGTTGCTTGTTTGCCACAGAGGTGATGCGGCTTGGTTTAAACAAAGTTTTATCATTTCAGACCAATATAGCACCAATACATGAAAAGAGTACACCAAGCAATGCTTGTATGAATACTTTAGCATTCAAGTGCAAAAATGGGCTGCGACGGAACAACATCGCGTCAAATAGATGAAAGATAAAACAAAATAACTTGTGAAAATATCAGGAATAAGAATCTAAGAAACAACGATAAACAAAGGGATATCGCAGATGTATCATGGCAATACAAAGCAACAGTATTACAAGACAGGCTGTGACATTATCTACACCTGAAAACAAAGGTACGACTTGATGTTCCTCCCCTGCTGTGTGCTCTTATTGATTTGTGTTTTTGTAATCTTTATTGGCTAGAAGTTGTTTCAACCCAAATACGCAGAAGATACATGAAACGATATCAAAAGTAAACAACACCAATCAGTTTGTAGTGTGCCAAAACATTTAAGTAATCATTTATTCAGAAATAAATCATAGCATTAACAGATGTTAACAGCAATAATAATCTACCAGCATTCAGCCTACTCAAAGAAACGTACAGTGTGTAAGAGGTCTTTCTGTATTGATGACAGAGCTAGAAGTCTCTCTGTATTAAAAACAAACAAGAATAACAACAATGGCACACACACACTCACGCATGTACGTACACGTGCGCGCGCGCGCGCACACACACACACACACGCACGCACGCACGCACGAACGCACGCACAGAGAAGCATTACACTAAATCATGTCGTAGCTAGAAGGCAAAGTGTTCAAATGACAACTTGACATCTTTTCCACAACAATTATGCTTTGTCGCAATTAACAAAACGTCTTCTGATGTTACTACAGGTCATACATACATTTAGAAATAGGTATTAATTATTATAGAAATATTTATATGTAGTTTTAACAAACAAGCAAACAAGACAGTAAGCTCTGAAAACTTACCCTCAAAAGGAAATGTGGAAAATTGCATGCCGGAGGCGAGACAAAATAGTCCAAAAACAACATCAACCGAGGCACCCATTCGAAGGGCTTTCCCTTTCAATGTTGACTCCACTCCCCCCGAAAGTTCTTCAGATGAGACTATAAATCCGAGATCCCGTGCACGAACGCATGCAGAACATCTTGCGCAAACGTTAAAACCTGTTCCGCCTTTCGTAAGAGTAAACCATTGAGTGCGGCGGGTAAGAAGTGATGATAAAATTTTTAAGATGCCACGCACACTGTTGTGTTTAGACGTCACTTCACAAAAGTGATTTTGATGGGACTATAAACCAGGCCTCGTGCGCAAACAAACCCATGCAGAACACCTTGCGCAAGTGTTAAAAACCTGTTCCACCTTTCGAAAGAGTAGGCCATTTCGTGGCGGTAGGATTGGATGACAATTTTGCACCCCTCCCCAAACCCCCACAAAACAACAAAAATAAAAAGCAAAAACCCGCATGTACACAGGAGTGTGGCTACCTTTATCATTGGTATAAACAGTCTCGTACACAAAATAATGATGATAATAATAATACATGGAATGTATACAGCGCTATATATTGCAAAAAGCAAATCAAAGAGCTTTCTTTCATCCTAGTCTTTCCCATGGAGCCAGTTACAAAATACCACACAAAAAGCTCGCCATTAGTGACCCTTAGAGCTCTAGCGAAGGAATTTTAAAAAAATTCCCCCCCCACAAAAAAACAACAACAAACGACCCCCCACCCTACCACTAAACCAGCAACAACAAATAAACAAAACCCGTACCACCACAATCAACAATCCAATCCAATCCTATTGTTTACAGCCCAGCCGACCACAGAAGTCATATGAGGGCTGTCACCTCGTCGACTTTTAAATTTCAGATTAAAACTGTGGAACTTGTAAAGAGATTAAAATAGGGTATAAAACCAACTCTACTGTCGATCCTTGTAGCAAAGCCCTGGCCAATAATAATAATACTACTATAATAATAATATTAAATGGAATGTATAGCGCTATATCTTGCAGAGACGAATCAAAGCGCATAAGGGTCAATCCAGGACGGAACCGCGTTGTGGGGAAAACCACATCAACCACACATAAAATGAAATATAACCAAACCCAGATTCCTTAAAACGACTTTAGCTCTTAGTAACCAACTGTAACACATTCACTCATATTAAACGGAAAAGTCGATTCTCTCAGGAAGTTAAAATGGTGTCTGGTGGAACATCCCGAAAAAGGATCTTCAGGGAGTCTGCAGTAAAATGCTTGTTGTGCCTAATATCCTGGACATCCTCGACACTCCAGAAGCAGATGCTTGATGTTTACCCGCAACATCACAAGTCACACACCATGGGGTTCCCTCTCCTTTGAGCAAAATGAACGTGGGTGATATGAGAATGACTCGTGTGTAGCCTGGTGAGCACTGTGCTTCCCTTCAGTTTTTGACACACAGAGGGAGAACGTCTTTCAGGTCAGGGCGAATGTGGAAAAGTTTGTTGTCCGTCTGAGCGTTCCATTCCTCTTGCCAGAGGACCGGGCGTACTGTTCGCTTTTAGGTTTCAGATCCGTGTATAGCACGGTACACCTGGAAATGGCCTTCTCCGTGGCACTCCTGGCGAGTCGGTCAACCGTTTCGTTGCCCCGAATGCCCACGTGCCCGGGATCCACATAAAAAAAATATCACAGCCGCCCCGTCTCAAGGAAGTATACAATTCATAGAACTCCTGAAGCTTAGGATAATTTATGTTCCTACAAGCAATAGCCCCCAGAACTGAGAGCTAAACCACACATACCAAGAAGCTTTCCCCTCCAGAACGCTGGATCAGTTTCAGGGACAAAACAAGAGCACTAAGTTCGGCAGTATACACCAAGCCTTCTGAAGGCAAGTGCTCAGAAAGTGCTGATCCCTTGATGGTGGGACAGTCAGTAGGCGGTGCAGGCCGCCCCGTCTTTGGACTTGGGTCCGTCTGTAAAAACGCTTGTATAGGACGAGGTCAGACTGACATAACTCTAGGAAAAAGACCTTGTATGCTGTGGAGCTGGTCATATCCTTCCTATGAGCAGCCAGATCAAAGCGGACCACCGGGGTCTCCATTTAGGAAAATCACATGTCGCACCCAAATCGAGATCCGAGGTTCGGAAGGATCCGATTCCCCAGGGGAGGGGTGGCAGAAGAAGATTTCTCAAACTTGGCCTGACAGCTTAGACAGCATCCCTAGAATTAAAAAAAATGTGCCTACCATAAAGGTGGGCACCAAGGGTAGCATAGGCAAGCATCTCACTATTGGTAAACCTGAGTGCTAGATGAGGAACAACGCCCCTATCTATCTATCTATTTATCTATCTGTCTATCTATCTATCTATCTATCTATCTATCTATCTATCTATCTATCTATCTATCTATCAGACAGACAGACAGACAGACAAACATACAGAAATATATGTATATATATTTATTTCTGACTGTCTCTCTGTCTGCATATGTATATGTATGTATGAATATATATATATATATATATATATATATATATATATATATATATATATATATATATATATATATATATATATGTGTGTGTGTGTGTGTGTGTGTTACAAAACACGTAAACCAATTCTTGCACCTTCACATTCTTGTTGTAGCTCCAATCTCTTTAATAGCCTGAGAAAAGTCCTTCTGGACCCCTGCCATCACCCCTAGCTTGTGATGAACAAACCTGCAGGGTTCTAAAATACTTCACCCCTTCAAGACACTCAAGGCTGAAAGATTGGCGAGGTGGAGAATGATGAACAGCACATCAACACGCCATGTCACTGTTGGCAGATATAATTTATGGTTGACACTTGGCAGTCACCTCGTAGACACGTACATCATACTGAGTTTTGGTGAAACCGAAACTGAAATTGAGTGTTGGCACAAAATTGAAGCTTTTCGTACGTTTTAGCCATGAGGAAAAAGTGGTAACTGCCTCAAGTGACACGCCAGTCAAGAAGAAGAGGAGACAACTGCCATAGTTAACAGGTTGGGTTTCCATTTTTGGCTGTGATAGTTTCTAACTGTGTGTGTGTGTGTATGTGAGAGAGAGAGAGAGAGAGAGAGAGAGAGAGAGAGAGAGAGCAGACAGACAGACAGAAAGACAGACAGACAGTGCTTAGCTTTGAAAAAATAGAACAGAAAATAAACAAGAACAAATTTACAGAAATAATAGCAAAAGGAGTAGCAAGGGAAAAATGACAACTGTTGCCAAAGATTCACAGCAGCTGGGAACATTGTTTTATCCAAAAGAGCCCAAATGCACCCCACCATGCCTACCCCACCCTGTCTATTCCCTCCCCCCCCACCCCCGCTTACCCACCCACCACCCTCCACCCCACTCTCGATGTCTCTGCTGCATAACTTCAGCATAACATCTCTGACATGTGTCTATCTATCCATCAGCTCTCCTCCATAAACACTGGTGGCTCAGACGTGTCAATCACTACTGATAAAATCATCATTGGCATAAGTGAACTCCCTTTGGCCCTCTTCATGTACCAAACGTTAGGTGACATAATTCTCACGGCTGTTTAGCCTCCAAAATATTTTCTTTTCTTTTTTTTTCTGTTGGATCTCAGCCATATGCTGAATACCTACAAATATTTCGTGATGAAGAAAATTTTTAACAGTTATGATATTTTGAGCTTTTTCTTACGTAGGGTGTGTCGGTGGGTGGGAAAGGGAAGATTGTGTTGATGAGTTTTGAGACAGTTGATGAGTTTGACAAGAACACTTATCATGTCAGCTTTGGCAGGTGATTGTTTTCTTCAGTGCGCAGTAACAGCATCTTCAGGGGGCATGCCAGAAAGGTGTTTTTACGAGATAGAAATGAAATCAGTATTCTTCTGAATTAAGCCTACCTTGAGAAGGAGACCTTAGAGAATGAGAAGTTAAATTGGCATGTGAATTGGGAACAACAGACACCTGTTGTTTGTACACATTTGTTTATCTATGGGTGTTTAAAAAATCTAAATCAGTTTGGTTACCATCTCCAGGAACACATACCAGAGAGAGAGAGAGAGAGAGAGAGAGAGGTGGGTTGATTGCTTTTTGAACATGGTGCCATAAATAAGCAAGAAAAAGATGACAGAAATAATAAGAAAAAAAGAGTGATATAGATACATAAAATGTCCAGAAACAAAACCCCTCCAAACATTGGAGACACTTTTCTAAACCAAAAGAGCTCTGGCTCCCTAACCTCCCATCCCCTTCCCTTACCCCCTCCACCCAACCTCCCTATCTCTGTTACCTAACTTATCCACCATGTCACTGACATGTATCTAGAACCTCTTTCCCACAAACACTTGTGGCCCAGACATGTCTATCACGGCTGATTGGGATCAGCACTGGCACACATGAACCCGCTTTGGTTATCTCCATCTAACAACGTTGTATGAACTGTTTTTATCGATGTCACAGCCCCAAAGACATTTAAAAAAAAAATTATACTCTATTTTCAATTCTTAAGTATTTCTTGTTATTTTGTTTGGGATCTCAGCCATTTGATTATCACAGACACTTATTTATGATGGAAAATATCTCTAATAGTTATGATGTTTTGATCTTTCTTGGGAGGAGGGGGGAGGGAAGTGAAGGTCATAGGGACAGATTGTTGAGACAGTTGATGAGTTTGACAAGAACTCTTATCATGTCATCTTTGGCAGGTAATTATTTTCTTCACTGCTCAGTTATAACATCCTCAGGGGGTATGTCAAAATAGCGTTTTGGAAGAGAATCAATACTCATCTGAATTAAGTCCATCTTCAGCAACCCCCAGGACATGAAAACCTAAATTGGCAAGTAAATTGGGAACAAGAATTGCCTGGTTTTTGTGTGTGTGTGTGTTTTTAAAATAAGCATTTGTTTATATATGGACGTCTCAAATCTATCTATCTATCTATCTATCTATCTATCTATCTATCTATCTATCTATCTATCTATCTATCTATCTATCTATCTATCTATCTATCTATCTATCTATCTATCTATCTGTCTGTCTGTCTATCTATCTATCTATCTATCTATCTATCTATCTATCTATCTATCTATCTATCTATCTATTCATATATCCCACCATTAGTTCGCAGACTTTTACATACTTGCTGTTTTCCATTTATCATTGGCATGAAGGAAGTCATTTTTGCGCAACATTGAAACGGTAACAACTTCAAGTTGACACAGCTCCAACCGATTTAAAAATCTTCACAAAATTCCTTTTGCACCCCTGCCATCAGCATGTGATCAACTAATCTGCAACGTTCTAAAATATTTCACGTCTTGGAGAGACACAGGGGGCTATGAACTCCAAACTGAAAGATTGGCAAGGCAGAGAATGATGAGCAGCACATAAACACGTCATGTCACTGTTGGCAGATATAATTTATGTTGACACTTGGCAGTCATATTGTAGACACGTACGCCATACCTAGTTTTGGCGAAATCGAATTGAGTGTTGGCACAAGTTGAAGCCTTTCTTTCTTTTTAGGGGACATGGGGGGAAGTGGTAATTGCCTCAAGTGATAATCCAGTCAAGAAGAGGAGACATATGGGACAGTTAACAGGCTGGGTTTTTAGTTTTGGCTGTGATAGTTTCTCATTTTGTGTAAGTTTACCACATCACTTCACAACACTGGGAAGAGAGAGAGAGAGAGAGAGAGAGAGAGAGAGAGAGAGAGAGAGAGAGAGAGAGAGAGAGAGAGAGACACACACACACACACAGACGGACAGATGTCAGAGACAGTGCTTGGCTTAAAACAAGGACAGACAATAAGCAAGAAAAAATTGACAAAAATATAAACAAAATAGAGTACTTGAATTCTCATGAATTTTCATCAACTTGGGACTTTGTTTTTACCTAAAGTGCCCCCACCCACCCACCGCCACCCAGCCCACCCCATCTATCCCATCCCTTAATTTCTCTGCTGTATAACTTCAGCATAACACCTCTTACATAATATGTCTATCTATCCATCAGCTCTCCTCTATAAACACTGGTAGCTCAGACGTGTCAATCACTGCTGATAAAATCATCATTGGCAAAAAGTGAACTCCCTTTGGCCTTCTTCACGTACTAACTACGTGACATGAACAACAATACATGACACAATTCTAAGGGTTATTCAGCCTCCAAAATATTTTCTATTTCTTTTTTTTTTCTGTTGGATCTCATCTATATGCTGAATACCTACAAATATCTTGTGATGAAGAAAATTTTTAACATTTATGATTTTTTGGGCTTTTTCCTTCATAGGGTGGTGTGGGTGGGTGGAAAAGGGAAGATTGTGTTGATGAGTTTTGAGACAGTTGATGAGTTTGACAAGAACACTTATCATGTCAGCTTTGGCAGGTGATTGTTTTCTTCAGTGCGCAGTAACAGCATCTTCAGGGGGCATGCCAGAAAGGTGTTTTTACGAGATAGAAATGAAATCAGTATTCTTCTGAATTAAGCCTACCTTGAGAAGGAGACCTTAGAGAATGAGAAGTTAAATTGGCATGTGAATTGGGAACAACAGACACCTGTTGTTTGTACACATTTCTTTATCTATGGGCGTTTTAAAAAATCTAAATCAGTTTGGTTACCATCTCCGAGGAACACATACCAGAGAGAGAGAGAGAGAGAGAGAGAGAGAGAGAGAGAGAGAGAGAGAGCGAGGAGAGAGAGAGAGAGAGAGAGAGAGAGAGAGGTGGGTTGATTGCTTTTTGAACATGGTGCCATAAATAAGCAAGAAAAAGATGACAGAAATAATAAGAAAAAAAGAGTGATATAGATACATAAAATGTCCAGAAACAAAACCCCTCCAAAAATTCGAGACACTTTTCTAAACCAAAAGAGCTCTGGCTCCCTAACCTCCCATCCCCTTCCCTTACCCCCTCCCCCCAACCTCCCTATCTCTGTTGCCTAACTTATCCACCATGTCACTGACATGTATCTAGAACCTCTTTCCCACAAACACTTGTGGCCCAGACATGTCTATCACGGCTGATTGGGATCAGCACTGGCACACATGAACCCGCTTTGGTTATCTCCATCTAACAACGTTGTATGAACTGTTTTTATCGATGTCATAGCCCCAAAGACATTAAAAAAAATATACTCTATTTTCAATTCTTAAGTATTTCTTGTTATTTTGTTTGGGATCTCAGCAATTTGATTATCACAGACACTTATTTGTGATGGAAAAAAAAATCTCTAACAGCTATGATATTTTGATCTTTCTTGGGGGGAGGGGGGAAGTGAAGGTCATAGGGACAGATTGTTGAGACAGTTGATGAGTTTGACAAGAACTCTTATCATGTCATCTTTGGCAGGTAATTATTTTCTTCACTGCTCAGTTATAACATCCTCAGGGGGTATGTCAAAATAGCGTTTTGGAAAAGAATCAATACTCATCTGAATTAAGTCCATCTTCAGCAACCCCCAGGAAATGAAAACCTAAATTGACAAGTAAATTGGGAACAGGAATTGCCTGGTTTTTGTGTGTGTTTTTTAAAATACACATTTGTTCATCTATGGACATCTCAAATCTATCTATCTATCTATCTATCTATCTATCTATCTATCTATCTATCTATCTATCTATCTATCTATCTATCTATCTATCTATCTATCTATCTATCTATTCATATATCCCACCATTAGTTCGCAGACTTTTACATACTTGCTGTTTTCCATTTATCATTGGCATGAAGGAAGTCATTTTTGGACAACATTGAAACGGTAACAACTTCAAGTTGACACAGCTCCAACCGATTTAAAAATCTTCACATAATTCCTTTTGCACCCCTGCCATCAGCATGTGATCAACTAATCTGCAACGTTCTAAAATATTTCACCTCTTGGAGACACAGGGGGCTATGAACTGCAAACTGAAAGATTGGCAAGGCGGAGAATGGTGAGCAGCACATAAACACGTCATGTCACTGTTCGCAGATATAATTTATGTTGACACTTGGCAGTCATATTGTAGACACGTACGCCATACCTAGTTTTGGCGAAATCGAATTGAGTGTTGGCACAACTCGAAGCCTTTCTTTCTTTTTAGGGGACATGGGGGGAAGTGGTAATTGCCTCAAGTGATACTCTAGAGGAGACATATGGGACAGTTAACAGGCTGGGTTTTTAGTTTTGGCTGTGATGGTTTCTCATTTTGTGTACGTTTACCACATCACTTCACAACACTGGAGAGAGAGAGAGAGAGAGAGAGAGAAGAGAGAGAGAGAGAGAGAGAGAGACAGACAGACAGACAGACAGACAGACAGACAGACAGACAGATGTTAGAGACAGTGCTTGGCTTAAAACAAGGACAAGAAATAAGCAAGAAAAAATTGACAAAAATATAAACAAAAAGAGTGCCAAGAAAAACCTTTTCCTCAAATGGTTCTTATCGACTATGGACATTGTTTTTACCAAAAGAGCCCCCACCCCATCATTACCCTGCCCACCCAACCCAGATGTCTATGCTGCCTAACTTCAGCATAACATCACTGACATGTGTCTATCTATCCATCAGCTCTCCCCCATAAACACTGGTGGCTCAGACGTGTCGATCACTACTGATAAAATCATCATTGGCATAAGTGAACTCCCTTTGGCCCTCTTCATGTACCAAACGTTAGGTGACATAATTCTCACGGCTGTTTAGCCTCCAAAATATTTTCTATTTCTTTTTTTTTCTGTTGGATCTCAGCCATATGCTGAATACCTACAAATATTTCGTGATGAAAATTTTTAACAGTTATGATATTTTGGGCTTTTTCTTACGTATGGTGTGTCGGTGGGTGGGAAAGGGAAGATTGTGTTGATGAGTTTTGAGACAGTTGATGAGTTTGACAAGAACACTTATCATGTCAGCTTTGGCAGGTGATTGTTTTCTTCAGTGCGCAGTAACAGCATCTTCAGGGGGCATGCCAGAAAGGTGTTTTTACGAGATAGAAATGAAATCAGTATTCTTCTGAATTAAGCCTACCTTGAGAAGGAGACCTTAGAGAATGAGATGTTAAATTGGCATGTGAATTGGGAACAACAGACACCTGTTGTTTGTACACATTTGTTTATCTATGGGCGTTTAAAAAATCTAAATCAGTTTGGTTACCATCTCCAGGAACACATACCAGAGAGAGAGAGAGAGAGAGAGAGAGAGAGAGAGAGAGAGAGAGAGAGAGAGAGAGAGAGAGGTGGGTTGATTGCTTTTTGAACACGGTGCCATAAATAAGCAAGAAAAAGATGACAGAAATAATAAGAAAAAAAGAGTGATATAGATACATAAAATGTCCAGAAACAAAACCCCTCCAAACATTGGAGACACTTTTCTAAACCAAAAGATCTCTGGCTCCCTAACCTCCCATCCCCTTCCCTTACCCCCTCCCCCCACCTCCCTATCTCTGTTGCCTAACTGAACCACCATATCCCTGACATGTATCTAGAACCTCTTTCCCACAAACACTTGTGGCCCATACATGTCTATCACCGCTGATTGGGATCAGCACTGGCACACATGAACCCGCTTTGGTTATCTCCATCTAACAACGTTGTATGAACTGTTTTTATCGATGTCACAGCCCCAAAGACATTTTTTTTTAATAAAAATATACTCTATTTTCAATTCTTAAGTATTTCTTGTTATTTTGTTTGGGATCTCAGCCATTTGATTATCACAGACACTTATTTATGATGGAAAATATGTCTAATAGTTATGATGTTTTGATCTTTCTTGGGAGGAGGGGGGAGGGAAGTGAAGGTCATAGGGACAGATTGTTGAGACAGTTGATGAGTTTGACAAGAACTCTTATCATGTCATCTTTGGCAGGTAATTATTTTCTTCACTGCTCAGTTATAACATCCTCAGGGGGTATGTCAAAATAGCGTTTTGGAAAAGAATCAATATTCATCTGAATTAAGTCCATCTTCAGCAACCCCCAGGAAATGAAAACGTTAATTGGCAAGTAAATTGGGAACCAGAATTGCCTGGTTTTTGTGTGTGTTTTTTAAAATACACATTTGTTCATCTAGGACACTCAAATCTATAAATCTACAATCTATCAATCTACTTCTATCTATCTATCTACTACACTACTAAAAAACTACTTCTACTATCTACCCCACCATTAGTTCGCAGATTTACATCCCTTTTGTTTTCCTTTTTATCATTGGGGCATGAAGGAAGTAAATTTTTGGACAACTTGAAAACGGTAACAATTTAAAGTTGACACAGTCCAACCGATTTAAAAATCTTCACAAAACCTTTTGCACCCCTGCCATCAAGTATAATAAAACTGCAACGTTCTAAAAATTTCACCCTTGAGCCCACGGGGCTATGAACCCCAAAACTAAAGTGGCAAGGCGAGAATATGACAGCACATAAACACGTCATGTCACTTTGGCAGAAATAATTATGTTGACACTTTGGCATCATATTGAAACCCACGTACGCCAAAACCTATTTTGGCGAAATCGAATTGAGTGTTGGCACAACTCGAAACCTTTCTTTTCTTTAGGGGACATGGGGGAAAGTGGAAAATTGCCTCAATTTGATACTCTAGAGGAGACATAGGACAGTTAACAGCTGGTTTTTATTTGGCTGTGATTTTCTCAATTTTGTGTATTTTTAAACCACATCACTTCACAACACGGGAAGAGAGAGAGAGAGAGAGAGAGGAGAAAAGAGGGGAGAGGGAGGGGAGAGAAGAGAGAGAGAGGAGACAGACAGCCAGACAGACAGACAAAACAGACAGACAGCAAAAAGAGTTAGAGACAGTGCTTGGCTTTAAAACAAGGACAAGAAATAAGCAAGAAAAAATTGACAAAAAATATAACAAAAAGAGTGCAAAGAAAACCTTTTCCTCAAATGTTCTATCGACTATGGACATGTTTTTACCAAAAGGGGCCCCCACCCCATCATTACCCTCCCCACCCAAACCCATGTCTATGCTTGCCTAACTCAGCAAACATCACTGACATGTTCTATCAAACCATCACTTCCCCCATAAACACTGGTGCTCGACGTTCAATCACTACTGAAAAATCATCATTGGCAAAATTTGAACTCCCTTTGGCCTTTTCATGTACCAACGTTAGGTGTACATAACTTCTCACGGCTGTTTAACCTCCAAAATATTTTTCTATTTCTTTTTTTTTTCTGTTGGGACCCTCAGCCATATGCAAATACCAACAAATATTTCGTGATGAAGAAAATTTTTAACAGTTATGAATTTTGGGCTTTTTCTTACGTAGGGTGGTGTCGGGGGTGGAAAGGGAAGATTTGTGTTAAAGAGTTTTGAGACAGTTGATGGTTTGACAAAACTTATCATTTAGCTTTGGAGGTATTTTTTTTTAGTCGAAAACCCTCCGGGCGAAAAAGGTTTTTTAGGGAAAAAATAAAAAATTCTTTAATAGCCAAACCTTGAGAAAGACCAAAAAAGTGTTAAATGGGAAAGGGGAAAAGGGAAACCCTTTTTTCCTTTGGTTTTTTTGGCGTTTAAAAAATCTAAATATTTGGTCCATCACAAACAACAAAAGAAGAGAGAGAAGGAAAAGAAGAAGAAGAGAAGAGAAAAGAGAGGGAGAGGGGGGTTTTATTACTTTTTGAAAGGGCATAATAAGAAGAAAAAATGAAAAAAATAAAAAAGGAAAAAAAATAAAAAATTGCCAAACAAAACCCCCAAACTTGGCCTTCTACCACTCTGGCCCCACCTCCCTTCCCTCCTTACCCCCCCCCCCCCCCATCTCTCTTAACTAAAACCCCAAATTTCCCGGCAGATCAAGAACCCTTCCCCCAAAAACTTGCCATTTTCCCTATTTTTCCCTTGCCAATGAACCCTTTTTCCCATCTCTACTTTTACTTACCTCCCCCCACTTTTTTAAAATTTTTCCTTTTTTTCCCAAAATTTTTTTTTTTTCCGCCATTTTTTAAAGCCATTTTTAAAAAATTTCCTAATTTTTTTCTTAGGAGGGGGCAGGAGGTTGGCCCAATGGGGGTTGAATTTAAATTTTTTTCTCTTTGGCGTTTTTCTACTGCTCAGTATAACACCAGGGGACAAAACTTTGAGAATCACTCCACTAAAAGTCCTTCTTAACCCCCAGAAAAAACTAATTGGAATAAATGGGAACAAATCCCGTTTTGTGTGTTTTAAAAAACATTTGTTCATTTTACTCCCAAATTTCTATAACTACCCATTTTTATCTTCCCCACAAAACCAAAAATTTAAATTTACTACCAATTTTTATACCCCCCCCTTTTCAAATTTCCAAAATTTTTTTGTTTTCCATTTAACCAAAAGGAAAAATTTTTAAATTAAAGGAAATTAAGAACCCTTTAAAAGAAAAAAATTTTAAAAAACTTTTGCCCCCCCCCCATAGTTAAAAACTAAACTGCACTTTAAAATATTTTCTTAGCACAGGGGTAAACTTAAAAAAAAAGGGGCGGGAATTACCACTAAAACCTTCACCAGAAATAAAAATTTAAAAGGATTTAATTTTGGGCAACCCTAAAGGTTTTTTAAAAACAATTGTTTTTTCCCCAAAAAAACCTTTCTTCTTTTATAAAAATAAATTTTAAATTCCTAATATTTCCCCAAAAAACAAAATTTAACCCCCTTTTTTGTTTTGCTTATAGCTTTTTTTTTTACTTTAAAAACTTTTCCAAAATGAAAGAAAAAAAGGGAAAAAAAAAAAACCCAAAAAACCCCCCCCGCCCCAAAAAACATGCCTTTAAAAAAAACCCGAAATAAACAAAAAAAAATTGGCAAAAATAAAAAAAAAATAAAAACTAATTCCATCGGGATTTGTTTTTCCAAAATTGAACCCCCCCAACCCCCCACCCCCCCCCCCCAAAACCCCCCCCCCTTTCCCCCCTTTTTAAAAAAATTTTTTTAATTGGGTAAATATTTAAGTACTATTTCCCCTAACCTTAAAATGTTTCTGATGCTCCTTTTAAAATTTTTCTTTAAAATGTATCTATCTATCTATCTATCTATTCTATTCATATATCCCACCATTAGTTCGCAGACTTTTACATACTTGCTGTTTTCCATTTATCATTGGCATGAAGGAAGTCATTTTTGCGCAACATTGAAACGGTAACAACTTCAAGTTGACACAGCTCCAACCGATTTAAAAATCTTCACAAAATTCCTTTTGCACCCCTGCCATCAGCATGTGATCAACTAATCTGCAACGTTCTAAAATATTTCACGTCTTGGAGAGACACAGGGGGCTATGAACTCCAAACTGAAAGATTGGCAAGGCAGAGAATGATGAGCAGCACATAAACACGTCATGTCACTGTTGGCAGATATAATTTATGTTGACACTTGGCAGTCATATTGTAGACACGTACGCCATACCTAGTTTTGGCGAAATCGAATTGAGTGTTGGCACAAGTTGAAGCCTTTCTTTCTTTTTAGGGGACATGGGGGGAAGTGGTAATTGCCTCAAGTGATAATCCAGTCAAGAAGAGGAGACATATGGGACAGTTAACAGGCTGGGTTTTTAGTTTTGGCTGTGATAGTTTCTCATTTTGTGTAAGTTTACCACATCACTTCACAACACTGGGAAGAGAGAGAGAGAGAGAGAGAGAGAGAGAGAGAGAGAGAGAGAGAGAGAGAGAGAGAGAGAGAGAGACACACACACACACACACAGACGGACAGATGTCAGAGACAGTGCTTGGCTTAAAACAAGGACAGACAATAAGCAAGAAAAAATTGACAAAAATATAAACAAAATAGAGTACTTGAATTCTCATGAATTTTCATCAACTTGGGACTTTGTTTTTACCTAAAGTGCCCCCACCCACCCACCGCCACCCAGCCCACCCCATCTATCCCATCCCTTAATTTCTCTGCTGTATAACTTCAGCATAACACCTCTTACATAATATGTCTATCTATCCATCAGCTCTCCTCTATAAACACTGGTAGCTCAGACGTGTCAATCACTGCTGATAAAATCATCATTGGCAAAAAGTGAACTCCCTTTGGCCTTCTTCACGTACTAACTACGTGACATGAACAACAATACATGACACAATTCTAAGGGTTATTCAGCCTCCAAAATATTTTCTATTTCTTTTTTTTTTCTGTTGGATCTCATCTATATGCTGAATACCTACAAATATCTTGTGATGAAGAAAATTTTTAACATTTATGATTTTTTGGGCTTTTTCCTTCATAGGGTGGTGTGGGTGGGTGGAAAAGGGAAGATTGTGTTGATGAGTTTTGAGACAGTTGATGAGTTTGACAAGAACACTTATCATGTCAGCTTTGGCAGGTGATTGTTTTCTTCAGTGCGCAGTAACAGCATCTTCAGGGGGCATGCCAGAAAGGTGTTTTTACGAGATAGAAATGAAATCAGTATTCTTCTGAATTAAGCCTACCTTGAGAAGGAGACCTTAGAGAATGAGAAGTTAAATTGGCATGTGAATTGGGAACAACAGACACCTGTTGTTTGTACACATTTCTTTATCTATGGGCGTTTAAAAAATCTAAATCAGTTTGGTTACCATCTCCGAGGAACACATACCAGAGAGAGAGAGAGAGAGAGAGAGAGAGAGAGAGAGAGAGAGAGAGAGAGCGAGAGAGAGAGAGAGAGAGAGAGAGAGAGAGAGAGGTGGGTTGATTGCTTTTTGAACATGGTGCCATAAATAAGCAAGAAAAAGATGACAGAAATAATAAGAAAAAAAGAGTGATATAGATACATAAAATGTCCAGAAACAAAACCCCTCCAAAAATTCGAGACACTTTTCTAAACCAAAAGAGCTCTGGCTCCCTAACCTCCCATCCCCTTCCCTTACCCCCTCCCCCCAACCTCCCTATCTCTGTTGCCTAACTTATCCACCATGTCACTGACATGTATCTAGAACCTCTTTCCCACAAACACTTGTGGCCCAGACATGTCTATCACGGCTGATTGGGATCAGCACTGGCACACATGAACCCGCTTTGGTTATCTCCATCTAACAACGTTGTATGAACTTTTATCGATGTCAAGCCCAAGACTTAAAAAAAAATCTCTATTTCAATTCTTAAGTTTCTGTTTTTTTGGATCTCAGCATTTTTACAAACACTTATTTGATGAAAAAAATTTTACAGTTATTTTTGTCTTTCTTGGGGAGGGGGGAAAGGGAAGGTCATAGGGACAGATTGTTGGACAGTTGATGAGTTTGACAAGAATTTATCATGTATCTTTGCGGTATAATTTTTCTTCACTGCTCATTATAACATCCTCAGGGGTATTCAAATAGCGTTTGGAAAGAATCATATTCTGAATAAGTCCACTCAGCAACCCCCAGGAAATGAAAACTAATGCAATAATTGGGAACAGAATGCCTGTTTTGTGTGGTTTTTTAAATACACATTTTTCACTTGGCATCTCAATCTACATCTATATTATCTATCTATACTATACTCTATCATATCTACTCTATCTAAATCATATCTATCATCTAATCCCACCATTATCGAACTTTTACATCTTGCGTTTCCATTTATCTTGGAGAGGAAGTCATTTTTGGCAACATTGAACGGAACAATTCAAGTGACACAGCTCCAACGATTAAAATCTTCACAAATTCCTTTGCAAACCCGCCATCAGCATGGACAACTATCTGCACGTTCTAAAATTTCACCTTGAGCACAGGGGGCAGAACCAAACGAAAGATGGCAAGCAGAATGGTGAGCAACAAAACACGTCATGTCATGTGAGATATAAATTATGTGACACTTGGCATCAATTGTAGCCGTACGCCATACCTTTTGGCAAATCGAATGAGTGTTGCACAACTCGAAGCCCTTTTTCTTTTAGGGGACATGGGGAAGTGTAATTGCCTCAAGTATACCTAGGGAACATATGGACAGTTACAGCTGGGTTTTAGTTTTGGCTGTGATGGTTTCTCATTTTTGTACGTTTACCAATCACTTCACAAACGGAGAGAGGAGAGAGAGAGAGAGAGGAAGAGAGAGAAGACAGAAGCAGACACAGACAGACAGACAGACAGATGTTAGAGACAGTTTGGCTTAAAACAAGGACAAGAAAAAGCAAAAAAATGACAAAATAAAACAAAAATGCCAAGAAAACCTTTCCTCAAATGTTCTTTCGACTAGGACTTGTTTACCAAAAACCCCACCCCATCATTACCCTGCCACCCAACCAATGTCTATCTGCTACTTCAGCTAACCACGACATTGTTACTATCCCAGCTCTCCCAAAACACTGGTGTCAGACGTGTCATCACTACTGATAAAATCATCATTGCATAATGAACCCTTGCCCCTCATTACCAACGTTAGTGACATAATTCTCCCGTTTAGCTCCAAATATTTTTATTTTTTTTTTTTTCTGTTGGATCTCAGCATCGAATACTACAAATATTCGTGATGAAAATTTTTAACAGTTTGATTTTTGGCTTTTCTTACTAGGGGTGTCGGTGGTGGGAAAGGGAAGATTTGTTGATGAGTTTTGAGACAGTTGATGAGTTGACAAACACTATCAGTCAGCTTTGGCAGGTATGTTTTCTTCTGCGCAGTAACAGCATCTTCAGGGGCATGCCGAAAGGTGTTTTCGAGATAAATGAATCGTATTTTTGATTAAGCCTACCTGAAAGGAACTTAGAGAATGAATTTAATTGGCATGTGAATTGGGAAAACAACCCTGTGTTTGTCCCTTGTTTATCTATGGGGTTTAAAAAATCTAATCAGTTTGGTTCCACTCCAGAACCATACCAAGAGAGAAGAGAGGAGAGGAGAGAGAGAGAGGAGAGGGGAGAGAAGAGGTGGGTTTATGCTTTTTGAACACGTGCCATAAATAAACAAGAAAAAAGAGACAGAAATAAAGAAAAAAGGTGATATGAACATAAATGTCCAAACAAAACCCCTCCAAACATTGAGACACTTTCTAACCAAAGATCTCTGGCTCCCAACCTCCCATCCCCTTCCCTACCCCCTCCCCCCTCCTATCTGTTGCCTAACTGAACCACCATATCCCTGACAGTATCTAGAAACCCCTTCCCAAACACTTGTGGCCCAACATGTCTATCACGTGATTGGGCAGCATGCACACATGAACCCCTTGGTACTCCACTAACAACGTTGTAGAACTGTTTTTATCGATGTCCAGCCAAAGAATTTTTTTAAAAAAAATACTCTATTTCAATTCTTAAGTATTTCTTTATTTTGTTGGGATCTCGCCTTGATTTCACGCATTTTTTAGAGGAAAATATGTCTAATGTTATGATTTTTGATCTTCTTGGGGGGGGGAGGGAATGAGTCAAGGGACAGATTGTTTGGCAGTTGATGGTTTGACAAGACCTTTCATGTAATCTTGCAGGTAAATTTTCTTCATGCCAGTTAAACATCCTCAGGGGTAGCAAAATAGCGTTTGGAAAGAATCAATATTCATCGAATTATCCTCTTCACAACCCCCAGGAAATGAAAACGTAATTGGCAAGTAATTGGGAACCAAATGCCTGTTTTTGTGTGTGTTTTTAAATACATTGTTATCTTGGACACTCAATCTATCATTACAATCTATCTATCTACTATCTATCTATCTATCATCTATCTATCCCACCATTAGTTCGCACTTTTACATATCGTTTTCCTTATCATGCTGAAGGAGTCTTTTTGGCAACATGAAAGGAACAATTTAAGTTGACACAGCTCCAACGATTTAAAATCTCACAAATCCTTTTGCACCCTGCCATCACTGTGATCACTATCTGCAACTTCTAAATATTCACCTCTGAGTAAGGGCTAAACTCCAACTGAAAGATTGAAAGGCAGAGAATGATGAGCGACATAAACCGCATGTCACTGTTGCAGATATATTTTTCACTTGCAGTCATATGTAGACACGTACCATACTGTTTGGCGAAATCGAATTGAGTGTTGGCACAAATCGAGCCTTCTTTCTTTTTAGGGACATGGGGGAAGTGGAATTGCCTCAAGTAACTAAGGGACATATGGAAGTAACAGCTGGGGTTTTAGTTTTGGCTGTAGGTTCTCTTTTGTTACGTTTTAACCACATCACTTCACAACACTGGAGAGAGAGAGAGAGAGAGAGAGAGAGAGAGAGAGAGAAGAGAGAGAGAGAGAAGACAGCAGACAGACAGACGACAACAGACAGACAGACGACAACAATGTAGAACAGGCTTGGCTAAAACAAGGACAAAAAAAGCAGAAAATGACAAAATAAAACAAAGAGTGCCAGAAAAAACCTTTCCTCAATGTTTTATCGACTATGGACATGTTTTACCAAAAAGGCCCCACCCATCATTCCCTGCCCACCCCCCCAGATGTCAGCTGCCTAACTTCAGCAAAAAATCATGACATGTGTCTATTATCCTCACTCTCCCCATAAACACTGGTGGCTCAACGTGTCAATCACTACTGATAAATATCATGGCATAAAACTCCTTGGCCCTTATGTACCAAACGTTAGGGACATAATTCTACGGCTGTTTACTCCAAATTTTCTATTTCTTTTTTTTTCTGTTGGATCCAGCAAGCTTAACCTCAAATTTTCGTGATGAAGAAAATTTTAACATTATGAATTTGGGCTTTTCTTACTTAGGTGGTGTCGTGGGTGGAAGGGAGATGTGTTGGAGTTTGAGACAGTTGATGAGTTTGAAGAACACTATCATCAGCTTTGGCAGGATTGTTTCTCAGTGCCATAACGCACTTCAGGGATGCCAAAAGGTGTTTTTACAGATAAAAAATGAAATCAGTATTCTTGAATAAGCTACCTGAGAAGAGACCTTAGAGAATGAATGTTAAATTGGCATGTAATTGGGAACAAAAGACACCTGTTGTTTGACCATTGTTTATTAGGCGTTTAAAAATCTAAATCAGTTGGTACATCTCCAGGACACATACCAAAAAAGAGAGAGAGAGAGAGAGAGAGAGGAGAGAGGAGAGGAGAGAGAGAGAGAGAGGAGGTGGGTGATTCTTTTGAACAGGTGCCATAAATAAGCAGAAAAGATACAGAATAATAGAAAAAAGGGATATAGATACATAAAAGTCCAAAACAAAACCCTCCAAATTGGAGACACTTTTTAACCAAAAGACTCTGGCTCCCAACTCCATCCTTCCCTACCCCCTCCCCCCCCTCCCATCTCTGTTCCTAACGAACCACCATATCCCTGACAGTATAGAACTTTTCCACAAACATTGTGGCCATACTGCATCACCGTGTTGGATCAGCACTGGCCCTGAACCCGCTTTGTATCTCCATCTAACAACGTTGTATGAACTGTTTTTATCGATGTCACGCCCCAAGACATTTTTTTAAAAAAATTTCCTATTTCAATTTAGTATTTCTTGTATTTTGTTTGGGATCTCGCCATTTGATTATCACAGACACTATTTATGAGGAAAATATTCTAAAAGTTTGATGTTTTGATCTTTCTTGGAGGGGGGGAGGAAGGAAGGTCAAGGGGCAGATTGTTGAGACTGATGTTTGACAAGAACTCTATCATGTCTCTTTGGCAGTAATTATTTTTTCACTGCTATAAACATCTCAGGGGGTATGTCAAATAGCGTTTTGGAAAGAACAATATCATCTGATTAGTCATCTTACAACCCAGGAAATGAAACGTAATTGGCAAGTAATGGAACAGAATTCCTGGTTTTTGTTGTTTTTTTAAAATAATTTGTCATTTGGACATTCAAAATTTTAATTATCAATTATCTATCTATCTATCTACATCACACACACATCACACAATTCTAACACATTAACCCACCTTATTTCCAAATTACAATCTTTTTTTTATAATATAAAAAAAAAAACAAAATACCCAATTTTTTTAAATAAATTAAAAATTTAAAAATTCTTTCCCCCTATCAATTAACCCATTCCGTTCAAAATTTTTGGAGCCGGGGGGCCCAACAAATGGCAGGCGGTATGCGTCAGTTTTTTCTATTTTTTTTGTTCACGCTCAAAGAAAACACCATCCTTTTGCAATCAAAAGTGTCAACAATGAACTTTCTTTTTTTGGGACAGGGGGATGAATCCAAGTGAAAAGAGGAGCAAAAGGACAGTTAACCGGTGGGTTTTTAGTTTTGGCGGATTTCTCATTTTGGGTTGTTCCCCATCACTTCCAACATGGAGAGAGTAAGAGAGAAAGGAGAAGGGGAGGAGCAACAACACAACAAAAAGAAGGGAAGAGAGAGAAGGGGAAAAAGACAAAAAAAAACCAAGAAAAAATTGACAAAAAATAACAAAAAGCAAAAAAATTTCCTCAATTTTTTAAATTGGAATTGTTTTTACCAAAGACCCCCACCCACACCCCCACCCAACCGGCTATGCCCCAACTCAGCATAACACCTTACATATATGTCTATCTATCCATCAGCTCTCCTCTATAAACACTGGTAGCTCAGACGTGTCAATCACTGCTGATAAAATCATCATTGGGAAAAAGTGAACTCCCTTTGGCCTTCTTCACGTACTAACTAGTGACATGAACAACAATACATGACACAATTCTAAGGGTTATTCAGCCTCCAAAATATTTCTATTTCTTTTTTTTTTCTGTTGGATCTCATCTATATGCTGAATACCTACAAATAACTTGTGATGAAGAAAATTTTTAACATTTATGATTTTTGGGCTTTTTCCTTCATAGGGTGGTGTGGGTGGGTGGAAAAGGGAAGATTGTGTTGATGAGTTTTGAGACAGTTGATGAGTTTGACAAGAACACTTATCATGTCAGCTTTGGCAGGTGATTGTTTTCTTCAGTGCGCAGTAACAGCATCTTCAGGGGGCATGCCAGAAAGGTGTATTTTACGAGATAGAAATGAAATCAGTATTCTTCTGAATTAAGCCTACCTTGAGAAGGAGACCTTAGAGAATGAGAAGTTAAATTGGCATGTGAATGGGAAACAACAGACACCTGTTGTTTGTACACATTTCTTTATCTATGGGCGTTTAAAAAATCTAAATCAGTTTGGTTACCATCTCCGAGGAACACATACCAGAGAGAGAGGAGAGAGAGAGAGAGAGAGAGAGAGAGAGAGAGAGAGAGCGAGAGAGAGAGAGAGAGAGAGAGAGAGAGAGAGAGGTGGGTTGATTGCTTTTTGAACATGGTGCCATAAATAAGCAAGAAAAAGATGACAGAAATAATAAGAAAAAAAGAGTGATATAGATACATAAAATGTCCAGAAACAAAACCCCTCCAAAAATTCGAGACACTTTTCTAAACCAAAAGAGCTCTGGCTCCCTAACCTCCCATCCCCTTCCCTTACCCCCTCCCCCCAACCTCCCTATCTCTTTGCCTAACTTATACCACCATGTCCACTGACATGTATCTAGAACCTCTTTCCCACAAACACTTGTGGCCCAGACATGTCTATCACGGCTGATTGGGATCAGCACTGGCACACATGAACCCGCTTTGGTTATCTCCATCTAACAACGTTGTATGAACTGTTTTTTAATCGATGTCATAGCCCCAAAGGACATTAAAAAAATAATACTCTATTTTCAATTCTTAAGTATTTCTTGTTATTTTGTTTGGATCTCAGCAATTTGATTATCACAGACACTTATTTGTGATGGAAAAAAAAATCTCTAACAGCTATGATATTTGATCTTTCTTGGGGGAGGGGGGAAGTGAAGGTCATAGGGACAGATTGTTGAGACAGTTGATGATTTGACAAGAACTCTTATCATGTCATCTTTGGCAGGTAATTATTTTCTTCACTGCTCAGTTATAACATCCTCAGGGGGTATGTCAAAATAGCGTTTTGGAAAAGAATCAATACTCATCTGAATTAAGTCCATCTTCAGCAACCCCCAGGAAATGAAAACCTAAATTGACAAGTAAATTGGGAACAGGAATTGCCTGGTTTTTGTGTGTTTTTTAAAATACACATTTGTTCATCTATGGACATCTCAAATCTATCTATCTATCTATCTATCTATCTATCTATCTATCTATCTATCTATCTATCTATCTATCTATCTATCTATCTATCTATCTATCTATCTATCTATTCATATATCCCACCATTAGTTCGCAGACTTTTACATACTTGCTGTTTTCCATTTATCATTGGCATGAAGGAAGTCATTTTTGGACAACATTGAAACGGTAACAACTTCAAGTTGACACAGCTCCAACCGATTTAAAAATCTTCACATAATTCCTTTTGCACCCCTGCCATCAGCATGTGATCAACTAATCTGCAACGTTCTAAAATATTTCACCTCTTGGAGACACAGGGGGCTATGAACTGCAAACTGAAAGATTGGCAAGGCGGAGAATGGTGAGCAGCACATAAACACGTCCATGTCACTGTTCGCAGATATAATTTATGTTGACACTTGGCAGTCATATTGTAGACACGTACGCCATACCTAGTTTTGGCGAAATCGAATTGAGTGTTGGCACAACTCGAAGCCTTTCTTTCTTTTTAGGGGACATGGGGGAAGTGGTAATTGCCTCAAGTGATACTCTAGAGGAGACATATGGGACAGTTAACAGGCTGGGTTTTTAGTTTTGGCTGTGATGGTTTCTCATTTTGTGTACGTTTACCACATCACTTCACAACACTGGAGAAGAGAGGAGAGAGGAGAGAGAGAGAGAGAGAGAGAGAGACAGACAGACAGACAGACAGACAACAGACAGACAGACAGATGTCAGAGACAGTGCTTGGCTTAAAACAAGGACAAGAAATAAGCAAGAAAAAATTGACAAAAATATAAACAAAAAGAGTGCCAAGAAAACCTTTTCCTCAAATGTTCTATCGACTATGGACATTGTTTTTTACCAAAAGAGCCCCCACCCCATCATTACCCTGCCCACCCAACCCAGATTACCTATGCTGCCTAACTTCAGCATAACATCACTGACATGTGTCTATCTATCCATCAGCTCTCCCCCATAAACACTGGTGCTCAGACGTGTCGATCACTACTGATAAAATCATCATTGGCATAAGTGAACTCCTTTGGCCCTCTTCATGTACCAAACGTTAGGTGACATAATTCTCACGGCTGTTTAGCCTCCAAAATATTTTCTATTTCTTTTTTTTTCTGTTGGATCTCAGCCAATGCTGAATACCTACAAATATTTCGTGATGAAAATTTTTAACAGTTATGATATTTTGGGCTTTTTCTTACGTAAGGTGTGTCGGTGGGTGGGAAAGGGAAGATTGTGTTGATGAGTTTTGAGACAGTTGATGAGTTTGACAAGAACACATATCATGTCAGCTTTGGCAGGTGATTGTTTTCTTCAGTGCGCAGTAACAGCATCTTCAGGGGGCATGCCAGAAAGGGTTTTTACGAGATAGAAATGAAATCAGTATTCTTCTGAATTAAGCCTACCTTGAGAAGGAGACCTTAGAGAATGAGATGTTAAATTGGCATGTGAATTGGGAACAACAGACACCTGTTGTTTGTACACATTTGTTTATCTATGGGTGTTTAAAAAATCTAAATCAGTTTGGTTACCATCTCCAGAACACATACCAGAGAGAGAGAGAGAGAGAGAGAGAGAGAGAGAGGAAGAGAGAGAGAGAGAGAGAGAGGTGGGTTGATTGCTTTTGAACACGGTGCCAAAAATAAGCAAGAAAAAGATACAGAAATAATAAGAAAAAAAGAGTGATATAGATACATAAAATGTCCAGAAACAAAACCCCTCCAAACATTGGAGACACTTTTCTAAACCAAAAGATCTCTGGCTCCCTAACCTCCCATCCCCTTCCCTTACCCCCTCCCCCCACCTCCCTATCTCTGTTGCCTAACTGAACCACCATATCCCTGACATGTATCTAGAACCCTTTCCCACAAACACTTGTGGCCCATACATGTCTATCACCGCTGATTGGGATCAGCACTGGCACACATGAACCCGCTTTGGTTATCTCCATCTAACAACGTTGTATGAACTGTTTTTATCGATGTCACAGCCCCAAAGACATTTTTTTAAATAAAAATATACTCTATTTTCAATTCTTAAGTATTTCTTGTTTATTTTGTTTGGGATCTCAGCCATTTGATTATCACAGACACTTATTTATGATGGAAAATATGTCTAATAGTTATGATGTTTTGATCTTTCTTGGGAGGAGGGGGGAGGGAAGTGAAGGTCATAGGGACAGATTGTTGAGACAGTTGATGAGTTTGACAAGAACTCTTATCATGTCATCTTTGGCAGGTAATTATTTTCTTCACTGCTCAGTTATAACATCCTCAGGGGGTATGTCAAAATAGCGTTTTGGAAAAGAATCAATATTCATCTGAATTAAGTCCATCTTCAGCAACCCCCAGGAAATGAAAACGTTAATTGGCAAGTAAATTGGGAACCAGAATTGCCTGGTTTTTGTGTGTGTTTTTTAAAATACACATTTGTTCATCTATGGACATCTCAAATCTATCAATCTATCAATCTATCTATCTATCTATCTATCTATCTATCTATCTATCTATCCCACCATTAGTTCGCAGACTTTTACATACTTGCTGTTTTCCATTTATCATTGGCATGAAGGAAGTCATTTTTGCGCAACATTGAAACGGTAACAATTTCAAGTTGACACAGCTCCAACCGATTTAAAAATCTTCACAAAATTCCTTTTGCACCCCTGCCATCAGCATGTGATCAACTAATCTGCAACGTTCTAAAATATTTCACCTCTTGGAGTCACAGGGGGCTATGAACTCCAAACTGAAAGATTGGCAAGGCAGAGAATGATGAGCAGCACATAAACACGTCATGTCACTGTTGGCAGATATAATTTATGTTGACACTTGGCAGTCATATTGTAGACACGTACGCCATACCTAGTTTTGGCGAAATCGAATTGAGTGTTGGCACAACTCGAAGCCTTTCTTTCTTTTTAGGGGACATGGGGGGAAGTGGTAATTGCCTCAAGTGATACTCTAGAGGAGACATATGGGACAGTTAACAGGCTGGGTTTTTAGTTTTGGCTGTGATGGTTTCTCATTTGTGTACGTTTACCACATCACTTCACAACACTGGAGAGAGAGAGAGAGAGAGAGAGAGAGAAGAGAGAGAGAGAGAGAGAGAGAGAGACAGACAGACGACAGACAGACAGACAGACAGACAGACAGACAGACAGACAGATGTTAGAGACAGTGCTTGGCTTAAAACAAGGACAAGAAATAAGCAAGAAAAAATTGACAAAAATATAAACAAAAAGAGTGCCAAGAAAAACCTTTTCCTCAAATGGTTCTTATCGACTATGGACATTGTTTTTTACCAAAAGAGCCCCCACCCCATCATTACCCTGCCCACCCAACCCAGATGTCTATGCTGCCTAACTTCAGCATAACATCACTGACATGTGTCTATCTATCCATCAGCTCTCCCTCATAAACACTGGTGGCTCAGACGTGTCAATCACTACTGATAAAATCATCATTGGCATAAGTGAACTCCCTTTGGCCCTCTTCATGTACCAAACGTTAGGTGACATAATTCTCACGGCTGTTTAGCTTCCAACATATTTTCTATTTCTTTTTTTTTTCTGTTGGATCTCAGCCATATGCTGAATACCTACAAATATTTCGTGATGAAGAAAATTTTTAACAGTTATGATATTTTGGGCTTTTTCTTACGTAGGGTGGTGTCGGTGGGTGGGAAAGGGAAGATTGTGTTGATGAGTTTTGAGACAGTTGATGAGTTTGACAAGAACACTTATCATGTCAGCTTTGGCAGGTGATTGTTTTCTTCAGTGCGCAGTAACAGCATCTTCAGGGGGCATGCCAGAAAGGTGTTTTTACGAGATAGAAATGAAATCAGTATTCTTCTGAATTAAGCCTACCTTGAGAAGGAGACCTTAGAGAATGAGATGTTAAATTGGCATGTGAATTGGGAACAACAGACACCTGTTGTTTGTACACATTTGTTATCTATGGGCGTTTTAAAAAATCTAAATCAGTTTGGTTACCATCTCCAGAACACATACCAGAGAAAGAGAGAGAGAGAGAGAGAGAGAGAGAGAGAGAGAGAGAAGAAGAGAGAGGTGGGTTGATTGCTTTTTGAACACGGTGCCATAAATAAGCAAGAAAAAGATGACAGAAATAATAAGAAAAAAAGAGTGATATAGATACATAAAATGTCCAGAAACAAAACCCCTCCAAACATTGGAGACACTTTTCTAAACCAAAAGATCTCTGGCTCCCTAACCTCCCATCCCCTTCCCTTACCCCCCTCCCCCCACCTCCCTATCTCTGTTGCCTAACTGAACCACCATATCCCTGACATGTATCTAGAACCTCTTTCCCACAAACACTTGTGGCCCATACATGTCTATCACCGCTGATTGGATCAGCACTGGCACACATGAACCCGCTTTGGTTATCTCCATCTAACAACGTTGTATGAACTGTTTTTAATCGATGTCACAGCCCCAAAGACATTTTTTTTAATAAAAATATACTCTATTTTCAATTCTTAAGTATTTCTTGTTATTTTGTTTGGGATCTCAGCCATTTGATTATCACAGACACTATTTATGATGGAAAATATGTCTAATAGTTATGATGTTTTGATCTTCTTGGAGGAGGGGGGAGGGAAGTGAAGGTCATAGGGACAGATTGTTGAGACAGTTGATGAGTTTGACAAGAACTCTTATCATGTCATCTTGGCAGGTAATTATTTTCTTCACTGCTCATTATAACATCCTCAGGGGTATGTCAAAATAGCGTTTTGGAAAAGAATCAATATTCATCTGAATTAAGTCCATCTTCAGCAACCCCCAGGAAATGAAAACGTTAATTGGCAAGTAAATTGGGAACCAGAATTGCCTGGTTTTTGTGTGTGTTTTTTAAAATACACATTTGTTCATCTATGGACATCTCAAATCTATCAATCTATCAATCTATCTATCTATCTATCTATCTATCTATCTATCTATCTATCTATCTATCTATCTATCTATCTATCTATCTATCTATCCCACCATTAGTTCGCAGACTTTTACATACTTGCTGTTTTCCATTTATCATTGGCATGAAGGAAGTCATTTTTGGACAACATTGAAACGGTAACAATTTCAAGTTGACACAGCTCCAACCGATTTAAAAATCTTCACAAAATTCCTTTTGCACCCCTGCCATCAGCATGTGATCAACTAATCTGCAACGTTCTAAAATATTTCACCTCTTGGAGTCACGGGGGCTATGAACTCCAAACTGAAAGATTGGCAAGCAGAGAATGATGAGCACACATAAACACGTCATGTCACTGTTGGCAGATATAATTTATGTTGACACTTGGCATCATATTGTAGACACGTACGCCATACCTATTTGGCGAAATCGAATTGAGTGTTGGCACAACTCGAAGCCTTTCTTTCTTTTTAGGACATGGGGGAAGTGGTAATTGCCTCAAGTGATACTCTAGAGGAGACATATGGGACAGTTAACAGGCTGGGTTTTTAGTTTTGGCTGTGATGGTTTCTCATTTTGTGTACGTTTACCACATCACTTCACAACACTGGAGAGAGAGAGAGAGAGAGAGAGAGAGAGAGAAGAGAGAGAGAAGAGAGAGACAGACAGACAGACAGACAGACAGACAGACAGACAGATGTTAGAGACAGTGCTTGGCTTAAAACAAGGACAAGAAATAAGCAAGAAAAATTGACAAAAATATAAACAAAAAGAGTGCCAAGAAAAACCTTTTCCTCAAATGGTTCTTATCGACTATGGACATTGTTTTTACCAAAAGAGCCCCCACCCCATCATTACCCTGCCCACCCAACCCAGATGTCTATGCTGCCTAACTTCAGCATAACATCACTGACATGTGTCTATCTATCCATCAGCTCTCCCCCATAAACACTGGTGGCTCAGACGTGTCAATCACTACTGATAAAATCATCATTGGCATAAGTGAACTCCCTTTGGCCCTCTTCATGTACCAAGCGTTAGGTGACATAATTCTCACGGCTGTTTAGCCTCCAAAATATTTTCTATTTCTTTTTTTTTTCTGTTGGATCTCAGCCATATGCTGAATACCTAGAAATATTTCGTGATGAAGAAAATTTTTAACAGTTATGATATTTTGGGCTTTTTCTTACGTAGGGTGGTGTCGGTGGGTGGGAAAGGGAAGATTGTGTTGATGAGTTTTGAGACAGTTGATGAGTTTGACAAGAACACTTATCATGTCAGCTTTGGCAGGTGATTTTTTCTTCAGTGCGCAGTAACAGCATCTTCAGGGGGCATGCCAGAAAGGTTTTTTTTACGAGATAGAAATGAAAATCAGTATTCTTCTGAATTAAGCCTACCTTGAGAAGGAGACCTTAGAGAATGAGATGTTAAATTGGCATGTGAATTGGGAACAACAGACACCTGTTGTTTGTACACATTGTTTATCTATGGGCGTTTAAAAAATCTAAATCATTTGGTTACCATCTCCAGGAACACATACCAGAGAGAGAGAGAGAGAAGAGAGAGAAGAGAGAGAGAGAGAGAGAGAGAGAGAGAGAGAGAGAGAGAGAGAGGTGGGTTGATTACTTTTTGAACATGGTGCCATAAATAAGCAAGAAAAAGATGACAGAAATAATAAGAAAAAAAGAGTGATATAGATACATAAAATGTCCAGAAACAAAACCCCTCCAAACATTGGAGACACTTTTCTAAACCAAAAGAGCTCTGGCTCCCTAACCTCCCATCCCCTTCCCTTACCCCCTCCCCCCAACCTCCCTATCTCTGTTGCCTAACTGAACCACCATATCCCTGACATGTATCTAGAACCTCTTTCCCACAAACACTTGTGGCCCATACATGTCTATCACCGCTGATTGGGATCAGCACTGGCACACATGAACCCGCTTTGGTTATCTCCATCTAACAACGTTGTATGAACTGTTTTTATCGATGTCACAGCCCCAAAGACATTTTTTTTTATAAAAATCTACTCTATTTTCAATTCTTAAGTATTTCTTGTTATTTTGTTTGGGATCTCAGCCATTTGATTATCACAGACACTTATTTATGATGAAAAATATGTCTAATAGTTATGATGTTTTGATCTTTCTTGGGAGGAGGGGGGAGGGAAGTGAAGGTCATAGGGACAGATTGTTGAGACAGTTGATGAGTTTGACAAGAACTCTTATCATGTCATCTTTGGCAGGTAATTATTTTCTTCACTGCTCAGTTATAACATCCTCAGGGGGTATGTCAAAATAGCGTTTTGGAAGAGAATCAATACTCATCTGAATTAAGTCCATCTTCAGCAACCCCCAGGAAATGAAAACGTAAATTGGCAAGTAAATTGGGAACAGGAATTGCCTGGTTTTTGTGTGTGTTTTTTAAAATACACATTTGTTCATCTATGGACATCTCAAATCTATCTATCTATCTATCTATCTATCTATCTATCTATCTATCTATCTATCTATCTATCTATCTATCTATCTATCTATCTATCTATCTATCCATCCCACCATTAGTTCGCAGACTTTCACATACTTGCTGTTTTCCATTTATCATTGGCATGAAGGAAGTCATTTTTGCGCAACATTGAAACGGTAACAACTTCAAGTTGACACAGCTCCAACCAATGTAAAAATCTTCACAAAATTCCTTTTGCACCCCTGCCATCAGCATGTGATCAACTAATCTGCAACGTTCTAAAATATTTCACCTCTTGGAGACACAGGGGGCTATGAACTGCAAACTGAAAGATTGGCAAGGCGGAGAATGGTGAGCAGCACATAAACACGTCATGTCACTGTTGGCAGATATAATTTATGTTGGCACTTGGCAGTCATATTGTAGACACGTACGCCATACCGAGTTTTGGCGAAATCGAATTGAGTGTTGGCACAAGTTGAAGCCTTTCTGTCTTTTTAGGGGACATGGGGGAAGTGGTAATTGCCTGAAGTGATACTCCAGTCAAGAAGAGGAGACATATGGGACAGTTAACAGGCTGGGTTTTTAGTTTTGGCTGTGATAGCTTCTCATTTTGTGTACGTTTACCACATCACTTCACAACACTGGAGAGAGAGAGAGAGAGAGAGAGAGAGAGAGAGAGAGAGAGAGAGAGACACACACACACACACACACACAGACGGACAGATGTCAGAGACAGTGCTTGGCTTAAAACAAGGACAGACAATAAGCAAGAAAAATTGACAAAAATATAAACAAAATAGAGTACATGAATTCTCATGAACTTGGGACTTTGTTTTTACCAAAAGTGCACCCACCCACCCACCCACACACCACTACCCTGCCCACCCCACCCATCCCATCCCTCCTCCACCCTTAATTTCTCTGCTGCATAACTTGAGCATAACATCATTGACATGTATCTATCTATCCATCAGCTCTCCCCCATAAACACTGGTAGCTCAGACGTGTCAATCACTGCTGATAAAATCATCATTGGCAAAAAGTGAAACTCCCTTTGGCCTTCTTCACGTACTAACTACGTGACATGAACAAAAACACATGACACAATTCTAAGGGTTATTCAGCCTCCAAAATAAGTTCTATTTCTTTTATTTTCTGTTGGATCTGAGCCATACACTGAATACCTACAAATGTTTTGTGATGAAGAAATTCATTTACAATTATGATATTGGGGGATTTTTCCTACCTAAGGTGGTGTGGGTGGGTGGAAAAGGGAGGACTGTGTTGATGAGTTTTGAGACAGTTGATGAGTTTGACAAGAACACTTATCATGTCAGCTTTGGCAGGTAATTGTTTTCTTCAGTGCGCAGTAACAGCATCTTCAGGGGGCATGCCAGAAAGGTGTTTTTACGAGATAGAAATGAAATCAGTATTCTTCTGAATTAAGCCTACCTTGAGAATGAGACCTTAGGGAATAAGAAGCTAAATTGACAAGGGAATTTGGAACAAAATACACCTGTTGTTTTTACACATTTGTTTGTCTATGGGCGTTTAAAAAATCTACATCAATTTGGTTACTATCTCCGAGGAACACATACCAGAGAGAGAGAGAGAGAGAGAGAGAGAGAGAGAGAGAGAGAGAGAGAGAGAGAGAGAGAGAGAGAGAGAGAGAGAGAGAAGGAAGGGGGTTGATTGCTTTTTGAACATGGTGCCATAAATAAGCAAGAAAAAGATGACAGAAATAATAAGAAAAAAAGAGTGATATAGATGCATAAAATGTCCAGAAACAAAACCCCTCCAAACATTGGAGACACTTTTCTAAACCAAAAGAGCTCTGGCTCCCTAACCTCCCATCCCCTTCCCTTACCCCCTCCACCCAACCTCCCTATCTCTGTTACCTAACTTATCCACCATGTCACTGACATGTATCTAGAACCTCTTTCCCACAAACACTTGTGGCCCAGACATGTCTATCACCCCTGATTGGGATCAGCACTGGCACACATGAACCCGCTTTGGTTATCTCCATCTAACAACGTTGTATGAACTGTTTTTATCGATGTCACAGCCCCAAAGACATTTTTTTTAAAAATCTACTCTATTTTCAATTCTTAAGTATTTCTTGTTATTTTGTTTGGGATCTCAGCCATTTGATTATCACAGACACTTATTTGTGATGGAAAAATAACTCCAACAGCTATGATATTTTGATCTTTCTTGGGGGAGGGGAGGAAGGGAAGGTCACAGGGACAGATTGTTGAGACAGTTGATGAGTTTGACAAGAACTCTTATCATGTCATCTTTGGCAGGTAATTATTTTCTGCACTGCTTAGTTATAACATCCTCAGGGGGTATGTCAAAATAGCGTTTTGGAAAAGAATCAATACTCATCTGAATTAAGTCCATCTTCAGCAACCCCCAGGAAATGAAAACCTAAATTGACAAGTAAATTGGGAACAAGAATTGCCTGGTTTTTGTGTGTGTGTGTGTTTTTAAAATAAGCATTTGTTTATGTATGGACGTCTCAAATCTATCTATCTATCTATCTATCTATCTATCTATCTATCTATCTATCTATCTATCTATCTATCTATCTATCTATCTATCTATCTATCTATCTGTCTGTCTGTCTGTCTGTCTGTCTGTGTGTCTGTCTGTCTGTCTGTCTGTCTGTCTGTCTGTCTATCTATCTATCTATCTATCTATCTATCTATTCATATATCCCACCATTAGTTCGCAGACTTTTACATACTTGCTGTTTTCCATTTATCATTGGCATGAAGGAAGTCATTTTTGCGCAACATTGAAACGGTAACAACTTCAAGTTGACACAGCTCCAACCGATTTAAAAATCTTCACAAAATTCCTTTTGCACCCCTGCCATCAGCATGTGATCAACTAATCTGCAACGTTCTAAAATATTTCACCTCTTGGAGAGACACAGGGGGCTATGAACTGCAAACTGAAAGATTGGCAAGGCGGAGAATGATGAGCAGCACATAAACACGTCATGTCACTGTTCGCAGATATAATTTATGTTGACACTTGGCAGTCATACCGAGTTTTGGCGAAATCGAATTGAGTGTTGGCACAAGTTGAAGCCTTTCTGTCTTTTTAGGGGACATGGGGGAAAGTGGTAATTGCCTCAAGTGATACTCCAGTCAAGAAGAGGAGACATATGGGACAGTTAACAGGCTGGGTTTTTAGTTTTGGCTGTGATGGTTTCTCATTTTGTGTACGTTTACCACATCACTTCACAACACTGGAGAGAGAGAGAGAGAGAGAGAGAGAGAGAGAGAGAGAGAGAGAGAGAGAGAGAGAGAGAGAGAGAGAGAGAGAGAGAGATGTGAGAGACAGTGCTTGGCTTAAAACAAGGACAGACAATAAGCAAGAAAAAATTGAAAAAAATATTAACAAAATAGAGTACCAAGAAAAACCTTTTCCTCGAGTAATTCTCATCAGCTTGGGACATTGTTTTTACCAAAAGAGCCCCCACCCCATCATTACCCTGCCCACCCCAACCACATGTCTATGCTGCCTAACTTCAGCATAACATCGCTGACATGTGTCTATCTATCCATCAGCTCTCCCCCATAAACACTGGTGGCTCAGACGTGTCGATCACTGCTGATAAAATCATCATTGGCATAAGTGAACTCCCTTTGGCCCTCTTCATGTACCAAAGGTTAGGTGACATAATTCTCACGGCTGTTTAGCTTCCAACATATTTTCTATTTCTTTTTTTTCTGTTGGATCTCAGCCATATGCTGAATACCTACACATGTTTTGTGATGAAGAAATTCATTTACAGCTATGATATTTTGGGCATTTTCCTACCTAGGATGGTGTGTGTTGGTGGGTGGAAAAGGGAGGACTGTGTTGATGAGTTTTGAGACAGTTGATGAGTTTGACAAGAACACTTATCATGTCATCTTTGGCAGGTAATTATTTTCTTCAGCGCACAGTAATAAACATCTCGAGGTCATGCCAAAAACGTGGTTGTTTTTTTTTCAATATGAAAAGAAAATCAGTATTCATCTGAATTAAGACAATCTTGAGAGCAACCTTTAGAGAATAAGAAGTCGGATTGACGTGTAAATGAGGAACAACAAACACCTGTTGTTGTTTTTACACTGTGCTTTATCTCTGTGCGCGTTTCAAGTCTGTGACAATTGGTTACCATCTCTGAAGAACAAATGTTGTTGTTGTTGTTGTTGTTGCCGCGCGTTCCCCAGCTTAACATCCGGAGGGTCACCCAGAATGGGCACTCTTGA
>CM054134.1:78076737-78081737 GCA_028751875.1 Rapana venosa | reverse complement strand
ATTTAAAATGATAAAAAGTAGCCTTTTCTACGTTTCAAATATCAAAAATAACGATTCTAACAGTATTGTTACATGCCATACAATAAAAAATACACCATTCAATAAAGTGTTATAATTAGGCAATATTAAAAAGGCCATATTTTTATTTCCACCCCCCTCTCTCTGTCTCTCTGTCTCTGTCTCTCTCTCTTCTATCTCTCTCTCTCTCTCTCTCTCTCTCTCTCTCTCTCTCTCTCTCTCTGTAGTCAGTCCGGGTTGTTGTTGTTATTGATGAAGTCAAACCACTTCCAGCTCTGAAGTACTTTCTCTTACCGAGCAAACAGTACCGTACCAAAAATACAAGTAGCCTTTAGAGCCAACAAAAAGAGAAATAAGACTTGTAGACTTGAAAGAGAAACGAGCGTTTTATGCCTGGCCTCTTCTGATGGGATTGTGATCAATACTTCTGGTTGTGAGTGTTATTAAAAATGCTGCCCACTTTTGGATAAAATGCTCTGTGTATCATCAGTAGGTGAGCAAGCTATACATGTGAAATTAGATTGTTCAGTGTCATACACTTTGCAAGCCAGTAAAGCCATGTCATATTCCAGCATTAACGCGAAAGTTGGGAGATTTCAAATCATATGTGAAAATGATCTGCGCTTCCAATTTTCTATGACTTTAACAAAAAAATTGGTGATTGTTTTAAATATTTAGAGGAAACAAAACTAGGTTACACAGATCACCATGTTTCATACCATTTGTACATTTCACATGATGTGCAATTTTTACTCTATTACTGTATTCTAATCTTCATGATATCATGCAATCTTTTGATACGAAGCTAAACATTAAAAAAACAAACAACCCCATGTTATTTTTCACAAAATAAGTCGAACGGATGTTTTTATTTATTGAATAAAATATCTTCTTAAAATCAAGACGATAGTAAATAAACCACGGTTACGATAAAACGGTCTTTGTACTAAATCTACACAAGAGAACATACAAAACAAATTGAGAAGTTTCTTGTAAACTCAGACTGGTGCTCTCTAGTTGTGTTGTTTCCCTCAGCCCATTCTTACGAACAAACCTTTATAGCAGAGTTGTAATACACATTTTGCTCCTGGCTTCATTTAGGGTGGTGCCCGTGTAATCATATAAATGATAATTTGCACTGGAGTTTCTTGCACAAAGGGAGCACATTAATTTCAGAGAGAGAGAGGAGAGAGAGAGAGAGAGAGAGAGAGAGAGAGAGAGAGAGAGAGAGAGAGAGAGAGAGAGAGAGAGAGAGGAGGAGAGAGAGGAAGGGAGGGAGAGAGAGAGAGAGAGGAGAGAGAGAGAGGAGAGAGAGAGAGAGAGAGAGAGAGAGAGAGAGAACAGTTCAACTCGGAGACGCTGGGAATCGAACCCAGGACCGACCGCATGCAAAGCGAGTGCTCTGCCACTGAGCTACATCCCCTTTGATTTGCTGAGCAGAGACTGTTCTTGGAGAAAAAAATGACAGAAGAAAAGACATGTTTTGAAGAGAAAGACTTGTCACACTGAAAAGGAAGAAACGAAGCAAGCAAGCAGACGAACAGGCAAGCAAATGAATAGGCAGACTAAAGAAGAAATGAACAAAGGAACAATCAAAGAAAAAAATGAACAAATAAACGAATAAACTAACAGCCACATAAAGTGACGAATTCAAAACATGTGCGAGTCAAAGACCTTTATTTAATATGAATGACAATCAAACATATTACATTCTTAAAGCAATTGTCAAACTTCTTGTTAATTTATGACGTATCGAATCGCAAACTCGATTCAGACAGATACATTTTTTTTATAGCATTCTTCACGAAGAAAAATGCTACTTTGAATATTTCCATGCAAATTTTCATTTCCTTACATTCCCGTGGTCTTCTTCCGTCTTGTATATTGCTTGTATCAGAACGATCATGTCGTTAATACTTTTTCCTTATGTGAGTCTGCCCATTTTCACTTCAGTTGATAATTGTTGTTATGATTGGCAGACCTGAGATTGTTTACACATCATGACTGATTCAAGATATAAACTTTCCGAAATTCAACAGTCTTTTTGCCTAAAAAGAAAACACAGAGCAAGGACATAGATCTTGAGTAATGAGTTTTACGACGTCATAATTATATTTCTTTGTTGGGAATTTTTCAAAGAAAAATGATTAGATGGTACCACAGTGTGTCATGAGACGATATTTTGGTATTGATAGAGGAATCATCGACCCCCCCCCCCCCCCCCCCCCACTTCCTTAAAAAAGCCAATAAAGCAACACACACACACACACACACACACACACACACACACACACACACACACACACACACACACACACACACACGCACGCACGCACATACCTTTGCCAAAACCAAGGCATTGACACTAGACCGCCACAAATGGAAAAAGCTGGTACTTTTTGACAGTGCAGCGCTCCCTCCCACCTGTATCCCCCATCACCACTCTCGGTTAAGGTAGTGTAGTGTAGTGTAGTGTAGTATAGTGCAGTGTAGTGTAGTGCAATGCATTGCAGTGCAGTGCAGTGTAGAGTAGTAAAGTGCAGCGTAGTGTAGTGCATTGCATTGCAGTGTAGTGCAGTAAAGTGCAGTGTAGTGTAGTGCAGTGTAATGCAGTGCAGTGCAGTATAGTTCAGCAGAGTGAAGTGCACTGCAGTGCAGCGTAGTTAAGCGTAGTGTAGTGTAGTGTAGCGCAGCACAGTGAAATGTAGTGCAGTATAGTGCAGTGTAGTTAAGTGCACTGCACTGCAGCGTAGTTTAGCGTAGTGTAGTATAGTGTAGTGCAGTGTAGTGCAGCGCAGCGTAGCGTAGAGCAGTGCAGTGCAGTGAAGTGTAGTGTAGTAGCGTCATCAGATTTGCAGGATCTGCCATCACTTTCACCAATCAGTGCATCGTGAACCCCGACACCGTAAAAGGCTTTTCCCTTATTCTACACTCCCCCCTGTAGGGCAGCAGTGGTCGCCCCTTGCTATATATATCCATCACCGATCATAATAATGACTCCATCGATTGCTGTTGTAAAAGGGCCTTATAATCTCATCTCTATGATAGAAAGTGTCGAGCGAGCGAGCGAGCGAGCGAGCGAGCGAGAGAGAGAGAGAGAGAGAGAGAGAGAGAGAGAGAGAGAGAGAGAGAGAGAGAGAGAGAGAGAGAGTGTGTGTGTTTTATTTATTTATTTATTCTTTTATATCGAGGATAATGGAATAAGCACTCATGTGCTTTTTTATATCCAGTCCCCGTGTGTATGCGGTTTTTGTAAATTTTGTCATCTGTTCCCACCGGCACACAATGGCCTACTCTTCCGAAAAGCGGAACAGGATTTAACGTGTGCGCAAGATGTTCTGCATGCGTTCGAAGACGGGGCCTCTGTTTATAGTCTCATCCGAAGGATGTGTGTGTGTGTGCGCTTGCTTGCTTGCGCGTATGTGTGTATGCAATTGTTTTGGTTTATTTTATTCTTTTATTTCAAAGATAATGGAATAAGCACTAATGTGCTTTTTACATATCCGCTCCCCGTATGTATGGAATTTTGTAAATTTTCCAAAAAGCGGAACGGGTTTTAACATGTTCGCAAAATGTTCTGCGTGCGTTCGCGCACGGGACCTCGGTTTATAGTCTGATCCGAAGGAAAGATTTCATCGTTTACAACCATTATGTACACGCAGCACGTGTATGCGAGAGCAAGTGCATGTGCAAGGAAATAACGGTCAAAACGAAATGGTGTATATCCATGTTTAGTTGTCTCAACAAAGGGATATTATTCCTTGTCGATTCTTGAGCCCTCCTCTCTCTCTCTCTCTCTCTCTCTCTCTCTCTCTCTTCTCTCTCTCTCTCTCTCTCCCCTCTCTCTCTCTCTCTCTCCATCTCTCTTACTATGTGATTGGTTTTCTTTTATGTCGTTGTTTATTTGACTGTTTATTGTTATTCATAATTCAATTTTCTTCGACCGAGCTGCTGGATGTAATAAAAAAAAGCAAGCCATGATGTGAGCTTATTCCTTTCCCTCAATAAAAAAAAAGATTAATTTCATTTCTCTCTCTCTGTGTCTCTCTCTGTTTCTCTGTCTTTCTGTCTTTGTCTGTCTCTCTCACCCCCTCTCTGTCTGACTCTCTCGGTCTCTCTATCCATCTGTCTCTCTCTCTGTGTCTCTGTCTACCTCTCTCTCCCTCTCCCTCCCTCCCTCCCTCTCTCTCTCTCTCTCTCTCTCTCTCTCTCTCTCTCGTCTTCTTCCTCCTCCTCTTCTTCTTCTTCTTCTTCTTCTTTGTTCTTCCTTCCCTTCGCTTTTCGTTTTTAGTTTTTCATAATGACACAGCAGCAGCTGTCTCCGGCACATACACTTAAAGCGAAGAATGTTAATGAGGTCCAGAAATTTTCAAGAAGGAGAAAAAAGAAAACAGGAGAGAGAGAGAGAGAGAGGAGAGAGAGAGAGAGAGGGGGGGGGGGGGGGAGAGAGAAGCACAGAAATAAAGAAAGAGAGAGAAGCACAGAAAGAAAGAAAGAGAGAGAGCCACAGAGAGAGAAGCACATAGAGAAGAGAGAGAGAGAGAGAGAGAGAGAGAGAGAGAGAGAGAGAGAGAGACACAGAGAGAGAGAGAGAGAGAGAGAGAGAGACAGACACACACAGAGACAGAGAGACAGAGAAAAACAAGAGTACCCGACCGTCGTCATATAATATTGTGCCAGGAAATTAAAATTGCTGAGCGCTCATGCGGACCCAAAGCCAGAAAAGCCTAAGTGGTCCATACACCTAACACGCCACCCACCCCCACCCCCCAGCCCTACCCGGGCCCCCCTCCCCTCCCCCCTCCCCCCCCCCCCACCACCTCCCCACCTACCTCCCATCTCTCACTGATGAACTTGGTGGTTGTTAGTTCGTGTCTGTGGCGCCAAAAGACCCATTGCATTGCCAAGAAAGCGCGGCCAACTGTGAATGGTTTGGTGATCGCCCTCAAAGAGCAGGCTAGGAACCCTAAAGCTCTCTCTCT
>CM054134.1:78036737-78071737 GCA_028751875.1 Rapana venosa | reverse complement strand
AGAGAAAGAAGAGAGAAAGAGAAAGATGAGAAGTGAAAAGGGGAAGAGAGAGAGAGAAGAAGAGAGAGAGAGAGAAGAAAAAGAAAAGAAGAAAAAGACAAGTAGACAGCCAGCCAGCCAACCAGCTGGATACAGACGGACAGATTGACAGACTATAGACAATAGAAACAAAACAGCACTAAACAAAAAGAAACAACAATAACAACAACAAAAAACGACAACGACAGACGGTCAAAAAACGGTGACTGGGAGTGAATGTCTTCTTTTTTACGAACGACGCAAAAAGGGAAAGAAGAAAAGAAGAAAAAAAAGGGAAAGAAGAAAAAAGAAAAGAGAAGAGAAGAAGAAAAAAGGAGAAGAAGAAGAAGAAGAGAAGAAGAGGAGGAGGAGGGGGAAAGGAGAGGAGGAAAAAAATTTAAAACCCCCTTACCCTGAAATTAACTACGCTACAAAAAGAGAAGAAAAAGAACCACAAAAAAAACCAACCCAAAACAACCTACAACAACAACACCCAAGCAAGCAAACAAATAAATAAATAAATAGAGAAAAGAAAGAAAGGGAACACACCTGCAGAAAAGCTGTCTGGAACGACCCAGCAGCGTGTGTGCACAGAGAGACAGAGAGAGAGAGAAGAGAGAGAAGGATGAGAAAAGGAGAGAGAGGAGAAGAGAGAGGGAGGAGCAAGGGTTTGTAATGGTGCCCAGGGAGTTCGAAGGGCCCGGGAGGTATTTTGGTGGATTTCAGGGGGAAAGAAAAGGAGAGGGAGGGGAAGGGGGGCTCCGCCTTGTCTAAGAGTGCAAAGACATCAAGACAGCGCCTTTCGGGAAATTGAAGTGTCTCGGCCCTGTCTCCCAAACCCCCCCTTCCCCTTCCCCCCCGCATAAACCTTCCCTCCCTCTTCCCTCCCTCCTCTCCTCTTTCCATGTCTGTCGTCCGTCGGTCTGTCTCTGTCCGTTGTCTGTCTGTTTAATCTATCTCCCTGTTTCTCTCTTCCTCTCTCCCTCGATATCTCTTGTCTCTTTCTATGTCTTGTCTGTCTCTCTCTTGTCTGTCTATCTCCATGTTCTCTCTACCTCTCCTCTCTCTCTCTTACTCGATTTTCCTCTTCTCTCTCTTCTCTCTCTCTCTCTTTTTTTATGTCTTTCTGTTTTGTCTTCTCTCCTGTCTATCTCCATGTTATCTCTCTCCCTCTCTCTCTCTCTCTCTCTCTCACCCGATCTCTTTTCTCCCCTCTTTTCTATGTCTGTTGTTCTCGGGGTTTTGTTACCTCCTGGTTCTCCTCCCTCTCTCCCTCCCTCTCTCTTCTTTATATGTCTGTCTCAGTCGTCTCTCTCTCTCTATGCCCGTCTGTCTGTCTCTCTGTCTGTCTCTGTCTCTCTCTGTCTCGTGTGTGGGTCTCTCCCCTCTCTCTCCCTCTCTTCTCCCCTCCCCCAGCTCTCTCCCCTCTCTCTCTCTCCCTCTCTCTTGATAATATATCCTTATGTATAGTTTTTGCTTGTTAATTGTATACGTGTGTTTGTATAGTTTTAAAAAAGTATGTTTGTTTATTCACAAAAGAAACGCCCAGTGTAACACAAATTGATGTTATAGATAACGATAAGCAAAATAGCTAATAACTTCCCTTTAAAACCCAAAACACACACACACACGGCGCGCGCGGGGCGCACGCACGCACGCAAACACGCCCCGCGCACACACACACACGCACCACACACAAACACACACACAACACACACACTTTCCCCCAAAGGAGTTATCATCAGTCAGAATCCAACTCTCCCAAAAGTCCTTCGGATGAGAACTATAAAACCCGAGGCCCCGTGTGTGCGAACGCACGCAGAAACATCTTGCGCACACGTTAAATCCTGCTCCGCTTTTCGCAATAGTAGGCCATTGTGTGCCGGTGGGAACAGATGACAGAATTTACAAAACTGCATACACACGGGGACTGGATGTAAAAAAGCACATGAGTGCTTATTCCATTATCCTCGATATAAAAGAATAAAATAAATAAATAAAACTTCAACTAAAATTATCCTTTGGCAGCTAGCTAGTCACGCGTTATCATGAACGATGCTACTCTTTTCCAATTAACAAATGAACTTCTTACCATTACCGATTCTGCTGCAACGCCATTACAGAAAAGCTGACACAGATTTTTGTTTCATTTTATTTTAGTTTATTCTTTTATGTCGAGGTTAATGGAATAAGCACTTATGTGGGTTTTTTTCCATCCAGTCCCCGTGTGTATGCAGTTTTAGCAAATTCTGTCATCTGTTCCCACCGGCACACAATGGCCTACTCTTACGAAAAGCGGAACAGGATTGAACGTGTGCGCAAGGTGTTCTGCAAGATTTAAACAAGTTAGCAGGCAAACACAACAACAACACAATAAACAAATAAAACGATGGTGCAATTACAAGAAAATCTGACAAAAATGAAAACTTCAAAATAAATAAATTATACATATTGAAGATATCGTTAGAGAGAGAAAGAGAGACAGAGAGGGAGAGAGATAGAGAGAGGGAAAAGGAGAAGAGAGGAAGAGAGAGAGAGAGAGAGAGGAGAGAGAGAGAGAGGAGAGAGAGAGAGAGGGAGAAAGGGAGAGAGAGGGAGAGAGAGAAGGGGGGAGAGAGATCTTTTTTACCGAGACATGAAACCTCCCTGAGTTCGGCGATTAGGACGCGCGCGCGCGCGCGCGCGCGTGTGTGTGTTTTGTGTGTGTGTGTGTGTGTGTTTTGTGTGTGAGCTTGTTTTTTTGTTAACATTTTTGATTATGGTGTTGTTTTCTTAACCGCTTTGTCTATTAACTGCTCGATCATTATTTGCATATGTGGGGTTTTGTGTGTATATTATATTTGATAACTGTTTCCTTGTTAACCGATTTGTTTTGTTTATTCTTTTGCTGTGTTTGGTAACTTTTTAAGTTGAGGAAGTTGTTGTAGATGAAAACAAGTTTAGGTAGCATATAAAGAGTTATATTCTATTTTTCGGTATGAAAATGATTTAACAATTTTTTTCTGTTCTTTTTTTTTCTTTCTGTCTTCCTTTTCTCTTTCTTTCTTTCTATCTGTCTTCCTTGTCTTCCTTTTTTCTTTTTTGCTCTTCCCTTTCAGGAGTTCAGAGAGAGAGAGAGAGAGAGAGAGAGAGAGAGAGAGAGAGAGAGAGAGAGAGAGAGAGAGAGAGAGAGAGAGAGAGAGAGAGAGAGAGAGTTCTCTTTATGCAAAGGCATAATTTATGAGAAGCATCCGCTACATGTATATTAAGACTTGTCCATATATGATCCACTTATATTTTTCCTGCTACTTCATAAACACTTCTGTTTGACCAGTCTCCATAATAATGTTATCTGTAATAAACTAATCTTTTTACAATTCATACCGTGTCAAAATTAAATGAAAAAAGTTGATTCAAATACGGAAGTTTTTATTTATTTATTTTATAAATACACAACTTTGGCTAACAAGTTTGTCGTACTCTGTTATGGTAACTACCGAGTTGTTTGCTGAAGGTTTTTTTTTTTTACTTGTCTGGATGGAAAAAAAGAAAACGAACGCACTGACAAAGAAATTTTGTAAACGTATATATTTTTTCTCTATTAGGATTTCAGCAAATAATTGTCACAGTCAATGAAGTTCCCCGTTCTTTTGGTCAACCACACACACAAACAACACCCCAACACACACACACAACACAACCCACACACACCACACACACAACCACACACACACACACCAACAACCCCACAACCACACAACACACACACACTCATCACTCACCCCACTCACACACTCACTCACATCACTTCACTCATGGTAGATAAACCCCTTTTATATAAGAACCAAACTAAATGCATTAATATGGATTGAAAATTTAAACAGCATCCAATTTTAAGAATAAAACAGACAAGCAAACGAAGCGCTTATACAAAATTATAAGGTAAAAAACTGGGTCGCTAAAGTAAAAGATCTTTTGACGATAAAATGGATTTGGGTAATTTTTTGCTATTTCCAAAGGGGGGGTGGGTTATGAAGAACAGTTTGTTAGAGAAATTGAAAGAAAAGACTTATTTCCCTGTTTTCATCAAAACTGGCATGAAAAGTTAATCTAGTGAAAAATACATTGGTATAGTCCTTTAAAAGACGTTTGGTCCAGAACAGTATGTGATTCGTTAAAAAATAAAAGGCTTCGAAGAATTTTTTTAAAATTTAGGCTAAGATTGTTGCTTTTGAAAATGCAAACAATGGTATATTACAGCAAGGGCAGAACAAACAAAATCTTGTCCAGCAGTGGAGAAAAAAAGAAACGAATTTCATTTTTTGTTTGCTTGTAGAATTACCATGCATTCGCCAAATAATTTTTTTTGACAAACCCAACCAACAGTCCACCATCTGTACCAAAAGGTGTTATCTTTCAAATAATATGTCCGCTTAATTTTTTAGCATATATATATCGCAGGCTCAGATAAACTAACCAGACTAGGATTGAAACGGATCCCCATACTATAACTGAAAAAAAGGTTGCTTTTTTCTGGACTTTGGATTATACTCATGTCCTTTTCATAATCATTCCCCAAAGTTTAAAATTTACTTACCCCAAATTTCCCCCCCTTACTGATGGCTGTAGCTTTTGTCAAATAAATTCGTTCGTTCATTCATTCATTCATTACTCAAATCACTCCTCAACAACACTCCACCGCTCAATCCTCTCCTAGTTTAGGGTCGCCTGGTCACTATAGTGGAAATACAGAAACTTATTTCTACTTACGTATTAATATCACTTTTCAACCACACAACACACCGAAACCCCCAACACACACCAAAACCACACACAACACACCACACACAGACACACACCAAACACACACAAACACTACCTAACACACATAACACCCCCACACCCACAACCACCCTAACCACCACCAACCACACACAACGCCCTCCCCACACGAACCTCCCCCCCCCCACCCCCGCCAAACAAACCAAACAAACCCAAACACCTTGCACACCAATACATCACTCTTTCACCCTGGTGCAATGCCCCTGGATGGAAACGTACGAAACTTCAAGCTTGATCAAATGCATTGGGAAGACCCCTCAAAAAGACCAAACACACTAGAACCATTGGTTAATAGCGCTTCAGCACGCACTGGAGGGGGCAAAAAGAAGAAAAATAAAACCCCCCCCAACAAAAAAACCCAAAACCACTCTTTTAAACAACCCTTTTTATGGCTCTGTTGCTGGCAAAAGACCAAAATCCCCCCAAACCCTTCCCCGTGAAAGTGCTGGCCTTTCATTTCATTGCAACCATGAATTCCATTTGGAAAAAAATGAACAAAGATAGATTTTGTATGTAGGTTACAGTGCAGTGGAGGAACAAGCACTTGGATCATTTTAACTTATGAGATGTTCTATCAGTTGGGTTGGGAGTTTTTGAGGGGGGGGGGGGGTTTTAATGAAAGAGATTTCCATTTTTTAGGCAGCTTTTCCTCTCTCCGAGAAAAAAAAGTTTTTGGGTTTTAAAGATATTGTTAGAAAAAGAAAAAAAATTGGTTTTTTAGTGGATGGGGTTGTGGTGTTTGTGGTGTTTTTTTATTTTGGGTTTTTTTTTTTTTTGTTTGTTTTTTGGTTTCTCCTTTTTCTGCTTTTTTCTCCTTTTTTTTTATTTATTTTTGTTGTCAGTTTTAAGGCAAATTTTTCTTTAGGTTTTTTAAGTTTATTTATTTGAATTTGTGTGTTTATTTTTCTTAAGTTTTTTTGGTTTTTTCTTGTTTTTTGTTTGTTTTTTGTCTTGGTTTTTTTTATTTTTTTTTTTTTTTAGGGGGTTTTTTTGGTGGATTTTTCCCTTTTTTTTTTTTGTTTTGTTGTTTTTTGTTTTGGGTTTTTTGGTTTTGGGGGTGGGGTTTTTTTGGGTTTGGTTTTTTAGTTTTTTTTTAATTGGTTGTTTGGGGGGGGGGGGGGGGGTGGTTGTTTGGGGGGGGGGAGTTTTTGTTTTTGAAAAGGGTTATTTCCCTTGTTTTTATTTGAGACTTGTATAATATTGGGTTATTTTATTAAATGTATCCCTAAGGGGGTGGATTTTAAAAAGCACTTGTGCTTATTCATTTTCTCGAAAAAAAAAATTTGTCATTGTCAGTTCTTTGTCATTGTCTCTCTCCTCTCTCTCAAAAGAACAAATGAAATCACGACACAATCTTCCAGTATGATTTTTATGCTTGAACAGCAAAGAAAAGCGTTTTGTAATTGTTGGTTTGTTTGTTTAGCTACTCCTTTTTTTATAGTCATTGTGGTGCTTGATGTGCCTTCTTTTATGATCTTATATCTTGCTTCGTGTTTTGCTTTCAAGCTTTATCGTCTTATTGTTTTGTTTATTGGATGATGTACTTGGTGTGATGCACCAGGAGGCTGGCTTAATGAAAATGTGGGCGATCTCTTTTGCATTCGTTTCCTTCACTTGCCTTTTGCCTTCCCATGTATGTTTGTTGCCAAAGGCCAATGTACATTAAACTGTTCAAGTTAGAGTTCTCTGTTGCTTTGTATTCTGTCTGTTATGTCTGTCTGCCCCTTCCCCCCTCTCCACTCACACGTAGGTGATACTGCCCACAAGAAACAAGCGAGAGAGAGAGGAGAAAGAGAGAGGAGTAGAGAAGGAGAGGAGAGGAGAGAGAGAAGGAGGAGAAAGGGAATAGAGAGGAGAAGAAAGGGGAAGGGAGAGGGAGGGAGAAGGGAGAAAGACAACGGGAGAGACAGGGGACAGAGGCAAAAATACGAGAGTGAGAACACAGACAAAAGAATCATAGCAGAGACAGAAAGAAAGGACAGAACACAAAGACACCATCCAACTTTCCATAGCGAGAGAGCGAATAGAGAGGAACGAGAGAAGAGGGGAGAGAGGAGAGAGAGGAAAGGAGAGGAAAGAGATAGAGAAAAGAAGAGGAGAGAGAGGAGAAGAAAGAGACGGGGACAAAGGACTAGACAAAGGGGGACAGACAGAGAGACAGACAGAGAGACAGAGATAGAGAAAGAGTGACAGAGACAGAGAGTAACAGGCAGGAAAGACGTAATAGACACAGAGATAGAGAGACAAGACACAGACAACAGCACAGACAGGGCAGCCATCCATCCATCATCCTCCTACAAAAGAGACAGAGAAACAGAGGAGAAGACAGACAGACAGAGAGAAAAAAAAGAGAGGACTTTGATTAGAAACAGACAGACAGACCAGACAAGGCAACATCCATCCCCATTCATCCATCCCCCCTAAGAGAAGAGGACAGAAAAAGAGAGGAGAGAAAGAGAGGGAGAAGAGAGAGAGAGAGAACAGACGGCAGAAGACAGACAGAGAGGCAGAGAGAGCATTATTGAAAGACCAGACGTAAGCAAACAGAGGCAGCAAACGAAACTATACAGACAGAACACAGACTTGGGAGCAAATCAAGAGGGGGAAGGAACAGACAACTGGACGAAAAAGAGAAAAAGAGAGAATAGAAACGATTATTCAGACAGGAAGACAGCCATATTGTGTAGTATACCGTGATCTATGGCCATCTTTTTTTGTGCGGTCATCATCAACAGAATAGCATGGTGGTTAGAGTAATGCATTCGTGATCTGCTGAATCCGGGTTCGAATCTCGTTCAAGAGGATCTTTTTCCTCTGGAGTTAACATCAATACGACTCCACCCCCTCCCCCCCCCCCCCTCCCCCCCCCCCCCCAAAAAGGCCCCTCATACAAACCCGGGCCCCCCCAAAAAAACTTCGCACAAAGAAACCTTCCCTTTGGATTAGGTCTTGTGTGCCGGGAATGATGAAAAAATTCAATTGCCAACTAAGGGATGATGTAAAAAACCCGCATGAGGCTTTTAATTCCGGGAAAGAAAATAATAAAAGGGAAAAGATAAAAAATAAAAAAATTAAAAGGGAACAGAGAACGAAGGAGTCAGAAGAAAAGGGGGAAAACCAAATTTGTTGGGTTATCACTTTTTTGACAATTTACACCTCCCTACAAGAAAAAGAACGAAAAAAGAACAAAAAACAAAATAAACAAAAAAGCAAAATCAAAAAAGAATAAATGAGTGAAAAGGATGTGGGGTCAACAGGGCTAAAATAACGTATCTCTTAATACTTTATGTTTTAGAAAAGACTGGTTGAATTTAACCATGATTGCAAAAAAAAGGGGGAAAAAAAGGGTAAGAAAAACAAAGATAAACCTAAAAATTATCAAGGACAAAAAAAAAACTATAGAAAAAAATAAAACGTTTCCAATTTGTTGCCCATCCAGCGAGATGAACTGCTGTTTTCACTCGTCAAAAAGCCGAGTATTCTCGGGAAGTGAGGCTTTATAGGTTGTGAAAGACAGTAAATAAATTTAACCCTAATTAAGTGAAAATTTTGGTGGACCTAAACGCTGAAATCAGACCCGCCAACCATCCGGGGGGAATTTATCTTTTAAAAATTTCGGGGAAAAGACAGCAAATATACGAAGAAGGAAGAAAGAAAAGGGGGGAACGGAAAAAGGGCACGAAAATGAGAGAGGTAGGAAAAGGGGAAATTCCTGGCCAGAATTTCTCGAAGGGGTGCTATTTATTCTACAGGCCATCGTTCCCTCGGGGAATTTATCCAGCTACAACGCCACTACTTGTCAAACATTTCCCCTTCACCCACCCTGTCACCAACCATTCCATGGGGTTTTTTAAGTTTTTATTTTTAAAAATCTTTAGTTTCTAAACAGAAAAAAAACATTCTCCATTTGTAATTAAATTTAATTTACGGGGTAAAACCCCAAAAATTTTCCACCCTTTGAAAACACGAATGAATGCATAACATGTCTCGTTTAAAATAAGAAAGATTATCAAAAAAATAACTTAACGGAAAGCACCCTATAAAAGGAGGTGTGTGTTTTCTTTTGGATGATTTAGATGAAGACATAAACAAACCTTCTTTGAAATATCATCAGCCAGTATCAAAGATCAGTTAAACATTTTACCTGACAACGAATACAAGAAGCATTCTCTGGGATACAAGTTTGAAGTATGTATTGTATGAAAGTAAAAGATACATGCCATACATATCATATTTATATACTATTAGCCCAGATAGATACGCGCAAGCATAGACTCCCTACACATACACGTAAATATATTTTCAAGTAAAGTAACCCCCCCAAAACCCCCCCAAAACAAGACAACAAAAAAACAACATAAAACTCACCCCCAATCAAAACAACAACCCAACAACGACCTAACAACAAATAAACAAACAAACAAACAAACAAAAAACCACCGGGTGCATTCAAAACAAGGAAGAACACATTCAACATTATAATACAACAATTAACCACAAATCTGATATTTCAAATAATTATACTTTCCCTCCCAAGTCGGAATGCAAAAACGGTCTCATCCCATACGCAAACACCTCACCATTGGCGATTCTTGAGCCGAGGAGCGAAACAGAAACATACGACGACAGGGTACTTGTGTGGCAAAGTATGCCTAGACTTTTAACGCAGGTTTTGTTGACAATATAGACACGAGATGAAAATCGTTACATTAGAGCCCCAAACCAGGTTATCTTCTTCATTGAGTGCACTGGAGATAACCTGGTGTGGCTCTGATGTAGTAAAATGAATGACACGGACAAGTGAAATAGCGGTTCATGTAAATACATGGTATTTTGAAAGATACTGACAAGGGCAATGAAGGAATGAACGAATGCCTGATTTTATAAAGCACATCAAAAACTCCATAGATTTGCCCTTGGGTGGACTGCAGCGCTGTACAAAAAAAGAGCACCACAAATGTAAACTAATAAGACACCGATTATGTGCGTGGATGTTGTACTTGATATCATTTCCACATACATGCACAGAAGATGTTTGTATAATTTGAATGGTTTACAATGATACCCCCCAAAAATGCTTGAAATTAAAAACAGAAAAGAAAGTAAACTTCAGCCTTCGTATAAAAACAAACTAAAACTAAAACCCCAAACAGACAGACAGACAAACAGAAAGACAGACAGACAGACAGACAGACAGACAGACAGACAGACAGACAGACACACACACACACACACACACACACACACACACACACACACACACACACACACACACACACACACACACACACACACACACACACACAATCCACTAGAAGCAGAAAAAAGAAGTACATTTTCTGTATTTTGACATTTCATGTTGCCTCGTATTAGCGACGCCACAAGGCTGATTGATATTATGCTTAGCCAATGTGAATCCTGGCAGAAGTATTGCTTTCACGTTGTTTTTCGCCCCAAACGACCACGAAGGCCACACCATGGCTGTCACACCCCTCAATATTAAATAAAAACATAGTCACATAACCGTCCACTTAACACTCAACACATACTAAATTTCAAGTCTCTAACATTTTCATCTTTTAATAGATGAAGTTTTTGCGTGTGATACTGGACAAAGTATATCTGATATTTAAAAAAAAATAGTCCTAATAAACTTGTTCATTTTTTCGTTTTATGTGTGTGTGTGTGTATCAATTCACAACAGAGAGAGAGAGGGAGAGAGAGAGAGAGAGACAGACGGACAGACAGAGACAGAGACAGACAGGCAAACAGACAGACAGACAGACGCACACACACATTGACCGACGGATGAACGGACAGATGGACAGACAGACAGATAGACAGAGAAACGGACAGACAGACAGACAGACGAAGGAACATGCAAAACAAGCAGAAAGTGAAACACAGGTCAAAGCACGTGTGGGGTTTAATACAGAAAAGGAGTTGCGAAACGAACTGTTGGCCCTCACACAATACAGGTTACTGATGGTTCCACACACACACACACACACACACACACACACACACACACACACACACACACACACACACACACACACACACACACACACACACACACACACACAATACACACACAACGCACGCACGCACGCACGCACACACACAGCACACACACACACACACTATGTGGCTATGTGGTTTTCATGAACATGACAAGCTGTGCATTGTTCCCAGTTAATCAGACATCTGTGTAGCTGATTAAAAACATGCACGGATAGGCGCGCATTCCTACACCTGCACATGCACGTGTGTGGCACACAGACATGTATGTTAGCATGCGCGTATACATTAACGCACGCACACACACACACACTCGCGTGCGTGCACACACACATACACATTCACACATACACATGCACACACACGCACTCGGTATGTGCGCTCACACACATCTGTCTAAAATCACTTTTTAGTGGATAGACGTTATGAAAAAAATGAAACACACACACACACACACACACACACACACACACACACACACACACACACACACACACACACACACACACACACACACAGAGGGTTGAGATTGTTAATGAATTCAGATGAGCGGAACACACACAACATCTTGCCTGCATGTTGGTAAACCCCCTTCTACCCTTCCTGGAAAACGAGGCCACCTATGGTCATTGGCACGAGTGAGGACCTTGCATACCTAGCATGCAGCCTGGATGCTGGAAAGGGATGGACTCCTTCGTGTTTTATTTATCGACGACATACTCACTGCCTAACACATTCAGTGGAATGCATCAAGGAGTTCTCAAGTCATCATCAGCCACCTGATTTTAATGTAATAATAAATAATAGTAATGTATGGAATTTATATAGCGCTGAATCTTGTAAAGCAACAAATTAAAGCGCTAATGTATATAGATTCAATGTCGTGGGGACGAAATAGCTCAGTGGTCAGAGCACTCGCTTTTCCAAGTTAAACTTAAGCAGCATCGAGCGTGGTTACCACTTGGATGGGTGACCGTTTGCGCGCCTCGGCATCAGTACAGTCCCCCAGTTCACCCAGCTGCAAATGGGTACCTGCTCTCTTTAAGGTCAGGGAAGGTAAAGCAGCGAGGGAGAGAAGATGGGCGCCGCCCTCAATATGCTGGCCCCTAGAGAAGCTGACGTCTCTGATGCCTCGCTCCACTACGACCACATAGGTTATGGAACACCTTTACCTTAGATTCAAATTTGCGGGCTGATAGCAGAAATCGTTCACAAGGTCAAAACTTATTTAATACACTTTTTTTTGCCCGTTCCTCGGCTAGAGATCAGACACTAATCAATGGTTAGGGTATTGCGTATTTGATCAATAATATTGTTGCCCACCATTACGGTAGCCGCATTCCGACTTCGGGGAAATAAACTTTCTGATTCTAACAGACAATTTCTAATTTCTGTGCTATGCCTTCTGAGCACTTACTACCAAAAAAAGAGATAGAAGTTTATCACTTTCCTTTGTTGATAAATGAATCCACAAGGTTTATTATTGACAGAAGAAAAAAAAGTTTCAACTTGTTTATTATTCAAATCCCTCATAGTCTATCTATCTATCTATCTATCTATCTATCTATCTATCTATCTATCTATCTATCTATCTATCTATCTATCTATCTATCTATCTATCTATCTATCTATCTATCTGTCCAGTAGTCTGACGACCGTGGGGGCACCCTCAAAGACTCAACAACCAGTTCCCTCCATTCCTCTCTCTGTTCTGCCTTTCTCAGTGTTTTGTTGAGTTCTAGGCCTGTCCATTCGCTGATGTTATCCTCCCAGCTCTTCCTTGGTCTGCTCTTCTTCTTCCTCATTGGACAGTGCCTTGTAAAACTGTCTTTGCAAGTCCTTTGGATCTTGTGACATGCCAATACCATTTAAGTTTACGCTTTTTCACGATTGTTAGAAGGTTCTCATAGGGTCCAATGGTTTGCTGGATTCTGTTATGCACGCTTTCGTTGCTTATGTGGTCTTTGTAGGAGATGCCAAGGAGTCTCCGAAAGCATCTTATCTCCACCGCCTGTACTCTTCTCTCCAAATCTGCAGTCAGGGTCCATGATTCACAGGCATACAGAAATATGGATATGACAAGGGAGCGCATTAGTCTGATCTTGGAGATAAGTTAGATATTTTTATCTCTCCAGATGGTGTTTAGTTTTGACAAAGCTGTTATTGTCTGTGCAGTCCTGCATACTACTTCTGGCTTGGATCCCTGGTCTGATACAATGGCTCCCAGGTACTTGAAGCTTTGAACTGTTTCCAGCTTCTGGTCATTAAGCGCTTCGATTTGTTTGTTTTTTACAAGATTCAGCGCTATATAAATTCCATATATTATTATTATTATTATTATTAACCCTGATATCAGTTATTGTAAAATCAAGAAAATGTGGCTAATTATGTTTTCTGATCATAGTACCCCCTCCCTGTGTTTATTGTTGTACTGTCCATAATATTGTCTAGAAACAAAGCATTAAAAAAATCAATCACATTTTGACTAGATAACGAGCGATAATGTAAAAAGTCTCAGGGGTAAGTCCACTGAGAAGACAAACAACGATAGACCAGTCCATGCCTGAGTTGAGAAGTTATCTGAAATCCTACCAGAAAAGGCTGGAATGAGCATGCCCCCCAAATTTATAACTCTACGTCTTGACGATGTCCCCTACAGCATGGACGGGATCCAAGAACTTAGGGATTGATTTTTCCATAGCTCAGTGGTCGGAGCACTCGCTTTCCCCCAGCCAAGTTAAGCAGCGTCGAGCGTGGTTACCAGTTGGATGGGTGACCGTTTGCGCGCCTTGGCTTCAGTACAGTTTCCCCAGTTCACCCAGCTGTAAATGGGTACCTGCCCTCTTTAGGGTCAGGGAAGGTAAAGCAGCGAGGGAGAGGAGATGGGCGCCACCCTCAATATGCTGGCCCTAGAGAAGTGAGGTCTCTGACGCCTCGCTCCTCTACGACCTTATAGGTTATGGGACTCCTTTACCTTTACCTTGAACTAAAGCTCCGATGAACACCAATGGTGAGATTTTTGCCTATGCCATCATTTTTTCCCCACCATTAAGGTAGCCACATTCCCACTTCAGGGACGATGTCTTAAGTACGACACCAGTGTGCATACGATTTTTGAAATCTTGTCAACCGTTCCCATTGGCAGGCAATGACCTACTCTTCTAAAAGGCGGAGTGGGATTTTTTTTGAAAGTGTGCTCAAGATGTTCTACGTGTATATTCACAGGGGATCTCGGTTTACAGTCTCATCCAAAGGACTTTTGGTGGAGTGGAGTCAGTTCTGATGTTAATTCCAGGGGAAAATCTTGAACGGTTGCCTTAGAAGTGACTCGAACTCAAGCCGTGAGATCACGAGCGCAATGCTTTAACCACTAGGCTATTCTGACCCCCCAACATTGGTTCCGATCCTTCTGTTCCCTCTAAAAATTAGACGTCTGTCATCAGAGGCCATGATCCAAGACCCATCATGTGAAGGCATGCATAATGATTATGTTGTGCACAGGGCTTTTGTTTTGTTTCTTTAAAAAAACACTGGGGTGTAATATTTTTCGTTCCTTGTCTAGACCTATGAAGTTCACCAATGGTGACATTTTTGAGTATGCGACCTTTGTGTGTGCCTCTGCTTGTGTGTGTGTGTCGTGTGTGTGTTGTGTGGTGTGCGTGCGTGCGGCGTGTAGTGTTGTGCGTATTGTCGTTGGTGTCTTTGTGGTGTGGTGTTTCTTGGGGGGGGGGGGGGGCGTTTACCACATTCCTTCTTGTGCACAGGTTTAAACCCCATCGACTCCCTCGAGAAGAACAGGCCAGGCCAGTTATGGCCAGTGGTATGGACCACAGAACACAGTCGATATGCATCTTGTCACCTGGGCAGAGGCACAGGCTCTGCTCTGCTAGGTACACCGTCCCCTGGACACACTGCTTACGGCAAGTCAGTGCACTGCACTCTTTTTGATTGTACTTTTAATAGTCATTCTTCAAAAGGAGAATGATGAGTTAGATAATTCCTCCCCCCCCCCACCCCTTATTCCAGTAAATGGGTAAGGGTTGGGTGTTTTTTGGGGGGAGGGTGGGCTAGCGGGTTTTTACTTTTCTTTTTTTTTTGCATATGCAACCGCTTCTGCGCCATTAAGGTAGCCGTATGCCGACTTTGGGGATTTTTGTTTCTGTGGTTGGTTTTGGTTTTATTTTTCTTATCCTACAAATAAAGAATAAAATACTCAACCATTTCTTTGTTGCACGGTCCAACGGAAAAAAAAGTGAAGAACTTGCGGATACGAAACACACACATATCTATCTATCTATCTATCTATCTATCTATCTATCTATCTATCTATCTATCTATCTATCTATCTATCTATCTATCTATCTATCTATCTATCTATCTATATCTATATCTATCTATCTATCTATCTATCTATCTATCTATCTATCTATCTAAATATCTATCTATCTATCTATCTAAGTTTAGAAAAATCATACTATCCAACATTGGATTTAAAGATATTCTCCTTAGTTTTGACAACAGAAAGCAGGAAAAAATCGATAACATTTACGATAAACCTTGATTAATTTCGGGGACGGGATAGCTCAGTGGTCGGAGCACTCGCTTTCCCCAGCCAAGTTAAGCACCGTCGAGCGTGGTTACCAGTTGGATGGGTGACCGTTTGCGCGCCTTGGCTTCAGTACAGTTCCCCCAGTTCACCCAGCTGTAAATGGGTACCTGTCCTCTTTAGGGTCAGGGAAGGTAAAGCAGCGAGGGAGAGGAGATGGGCGCCGCCCTCAATATGCTGGCCCTAGAGAAGTGAGGTCTCTGACGCCTCGCTCCCCTACGACCTTATAGGTTATGGGACACCTTTACCTTGACCTTTTTGGGGGGATTAATTTCACCCTTACATTTTTTTTCTCCAGATTTTTTGACCGCTATCTTCAATGGACATTTGCCTCAAATCAAATTAAACCGACCAGTGGAAAAGGGGTCAGGTTAACACTATGCATAAAAATCGTATGGAAGAAAGTGTGTGGCTGTTAAAGGCTCAGTGTCCTTACTCAGATGTGTTGACAAGGTTTTGAAAAAAAAATGTAGTCATGTCTTTTTCTTTTCTATTGTTCCTCGGCTAGAACTCCGAGGTTCACCATTAGTGAGATTTTGCGTATGCGACCGTTTTTTCCCCAACTATGAAGGTAGCCGCATTCCGACTTCGGGCATATATGCTGTGTTATGTTCGTGTTTCCGTAACGCACCGAACGCTTATAATTACGGGATCTTTAGCGTGCATATTTGATCTTCTGCATGTGTATATACACAAAGGGAATCAAGGCACTGGCAGATCTGCACTTGAAATTGACCTGAGTGATCGTAAAAATCTCCGCCCTTCATGCGCCAGACGCCACCGAGATTCGAACCCACGACTTCATGGACCCATGGGACTGGAGTTGAAACGTCTTAACCCCTCGGCTATGGCGTCTGTCATTTACGTGTCTATCAGTTCCTATCGTCTAACAAGTGAACACCTCCCTCTCTATCAGCATTTCATCTCTGCGATTCCACGGTTAACTCAGTTGCTTGTAACTGCTATGATCTACGTTCTTCATTTGATTGCTGAATCGCACGCTACGGCCAATTCATTTTGACATACGTAAAGCATTCAGTCAGGGATTACTACAGCACTTCTCTACCACACGACAGCGCATGATGTACGAGAGCAAATAGAAAATGAAGAATGTTTCTGGACTTATTCATATACAGGTTTTTCTAGTTTGAAATCCAGCAGAAACTATCGGAAAACAGCCCTTGTGGGTGTTCCACTAGGGTTCTTGTTCTTTCGTACATAGAGCAATGATAATGTGAAAGTCAGTAAAGCACATGCTCCCCCCCCCCTTTCCTTGCAATGTGGTCTAGCTTTCTAATATCAAAAACCATACACATTTAGGGAGACATTCCTTGTATAGACTTTGGAAGCATTTTTTCACAATAAACCACACTCACAAAACAGATTGATATGCATTCCCACCTTACAAAATAGTGCATCTGGAATTGAATGATGAAGATAGTAGTGATGATGATAATGATAGTAACAATATTCATAATATTAGTAATGATGATGGTGATACTTATAATAATTAGAATAACAATAACAACAAAAATACTACTACTACTAAATAATGATTAATAAAAATAATCACCATCATCATCATCATAGTAATTATAATAATAATGATACTAATACTAATGATAATAAATAATAGTGATGGTAATACATTCTGTACATTTTGAGTCATAAGTGCTTGCAATAAATAACTTGCAACCCCTTTCTTCCCCCCCCCCCCCCCACCGCACCCCCCACCGCACACACACACACACACAACACACACACACACACACACACACACACACACACACACACACACACACACACACACACACACACACACACACACACACAAACACACCACACACACACCAAGTGCGGCAAGTTTCGACAGTTCTTCGAAAAAGAAAAGAAACGAAACAACCCCAAACAGCATTGATTCTGAATAAAGAACACAACGTAAAACTATCAGTACTTGCACTTCTGAATACGAAGAACTGAATAATATTGACCGAACTTTTTGAGATGGAAACCATGGACTCTGAAGACATAATGACGCTTAGAACCAAAGCCACATAAATTATAATAATGTCTAGATCTGACAGAAGACCATTTAATTTGTAAATATGCAGTCAGAACTTTAACCCACATTGAACATAATGTGCAACTAATTCTCTTATCCTCCACACTCCAATGTAGACGATTTTAAATAACGATGTAGTACGAGTGTATCTTCTCACAGACTAGTCAAACTAGATTGTTTTGAACTTTCTGAAGCCTCTACAAACGTAAGACCCTACTCCCACAGTCTCAAAAGTCGCGGCAATCCGTTTTTAAATCTGGCCTGAAGGATTTGCCGCGAAGAGGGCAGTTGTGTGTTTGCAGAATGAAAGTTGCCAAGTTGGGGAGCTAGCGTCATTGACCATTTGCCTAATCCCTAAGTTGCTCCAACCTCCCTCTTCAGGTTCCTGTCATTTGGCTAAACAACCAGCTCCCAGCTTCAAAAGCCAGCTCCGTCAGAAATCCACTGCTGTCCTCCAAACAACTTCTTAACCGGTGTTTCAAACACGGCAAACACAGCGATCTTGAAAGCCACGGTTTGGCCCTGACAGCTCCCGTCGTTCAGATGACGAGGGTGTCTCTGCCACGGAACGGTTCTCCCCGCTGCAATGAGATATCATTGAAGGCTGGTGGTGGTGGTAGTAGTAGTAGTAGTAGCAGTGCAAACAAACCCAAAGACATGGTCCTAAGTTTGTGTCTGGACCGGGGTGGGTGGAAGGGTGGTAGGTGGGGTGGGGGTGGGGTTGCTAGATGAGGGTGGGTGGCTTAATCGGGTATCTCGTGGCCCTGAGGTACAGACGGGTGATTCCCTTCTGCATAACAGACATGTGTGTTTGGCCAAGGGGAGGTCAGCGAATCGGGGTGCTGTTTGGTCGGGTGGATGAATAGGTGTCTTCGGGTGGGCCGTGTCTACATAGTTGCGCCGTTCGGCAATGTCGTTGAGTGTTGGAGGTTTTTTTTTCTTCCTTGAAGAATGACGCCCTCGCTCTTGCCACACACTGTACCAACATTTCATTTCTTTTCTTATTATATTTTTTGTGTTGGCTGCCATCATTCTCTGTGTGTCGTTTCTGTTTTGCTGTCCCCACGCCGCTCATTTCAGCCTCTCCATCCCAGCCCTACCCAGATTCCTTATGTTGCATCCTCAGGGTCTGAAGTCCACAGAGGCAATCACTATATCTATCTATCTATCTGTCTATCTATCTATCTATCTATCTATCTATCTATCTATCTATCTATCTATCTATCTATCTATCTATCTATCTATCTACCTATCTACCTACCTACCTACCTACCTATCTACTATCTATCTATCTATCTATCTATGGGGCGGGATACCTAGTGGTTAGAGCGTTAAGCTCGCGATCTGACGTCCTGTGTTTGAGTCACCACCGAGACGCCCGTTCCAGGGGATTTTTCTCATACTTATGAGTTAACATAAGTACCGACTCCATTCCCCCTTAAAGTCTTTCGGATGAAATTGTTAACCTAGGGCTGGTTTGCAAATGCAAATTGCGCACACGTTAAAAATCTGTTGCGCCTTTGGCAAGAGTAGGCCATTGCGTACAGGTAAGATCAGAAAAAATGACAATATTGAATTAAAAAAAAAGAATATGCATACTGATGTCGTATTTAGACATAACTCCGAAGTCGGAATGCAGCTACCTATATGGTGGGCAAAAAAAGGTCGCACACACTAAAATCTCATTAATGATGAACATCGATGCTCTAGGTGAGGAACGAATCTATCTATCTATCTGTCTGTCTGTCTGTCTGTCTGTCTGTCTGTCTGTCTGTCTGTCTGTCTGTCTGTCTGTCTGTCTGTCTGTCTGCCTGTCTGTCTGTCTGTCTGTCTGTCTGTCTGTCTGTCTGTCCTTGTCTATCTATCTATCTATCTATCTATCTATCTATCTATCTATCTATCTGTCTGTCTGTCTTCTGTCTGTCTGTCTATCTCTCTGTCTATCTCTCTGTCTGTCCTGTCTGTCTATCTATCTATCTATCTATCTATCTATCTATCTATCTGTCTGTCTATCTGTCTGTCTGTCTGTCTGTCTGTCTGTCTGTCTGTCTGTCTGTCTGTCTGTCTGTCTGTCTGTCTGTCTATCTATCTATCTATCTATCTATCTATCTGTGTCTTGCAGCTTCATCGCGAATGTCCGCTGGGGCGTCAACATAATCACCATTAACAGCGCAGCTACCGACACGATTTCATTTTTTAATCTGCAACACTAACGCCCAGTGCATTAACATTGAATTTATGCCCCAGCGGAGATTTCCGATTTAGATTTGCATTGATAATAGTAATAATAATAATAAATGGAATTTATATAGCGCTATATCTTGCATATAATAATACATGGAATTTATATAGCGCTATATCTTGCAAATAATAAAAAATGGAATTTATCTAGCGCTATATCTTGCAAATAATAAAAAATGGAATTTATTAAGGGTCGACAACAATTAAGGGTAGACAACAAGTAGACGTACCCACGTAGCTATAAACAGCTTGATTATCAATTTTCCTGGAGAATATTATACAGAAACTCTTTGCTTTCGTCAGAAGTGTTGTTACCAGAAACGAATAAGTTACCTCTCTTCACTTCCTTGCAGTTTTGTTGTTGTTGTTTTGGTACTGAAATAATTGTCCCCGTTGCACTACATCACAGTTTACTTTAAAACAAACAACAAAAACTATTTCTGCATGTTTCAAGGTCTTTTACACCCCCCCATCCCCGAATGTTCTTTTATTTAGAAATAGTATCCACAAAAGCTGGATATCCAACATCAAGGAGTGGACCGGCCTCACTGTACCAAACCTCCTGAAAGCAGCCCAGGACAGAACCATTTGGCGGTCCACTTGCAGCGTCCGTGCGGGTACCCCAACGGTCGTCCCGACCAAGGGATGATGATGATGATGATGATGATGATGATGATCCACATTAAAAAACAAAAACAAACCCCCTGTCTACACAATCTAGAGATATGATCAGCATTTTCAGACCATTTCATTCATGTTGTTTATAGCCCTTCCTACCGCGAAGGCCATATCAGGGATGTCACCTAGTCAACTTCAGCATCTCCAAGAACATTCCCTCCAAGTTCAACATCAACACCATCCAGCTCCTTCCAACGTTCGACTCCGTCAATCTGAAGAAACAGTATTAAATGGCAATACACTTTCACAATTAAAACAAAATACTTGTCTTAAGGCCAACAAAAACAAGGCCGTTCTGATGAAGCCAGCTATTCTGCTTAATTCACCATCCCAGGTTACACAAAAAAGCGTAAGATAACTATAACGAAGACTTCAAAGTACAAAAAAACCACCATAAAAAATGGCATATGGGCAAATACCACTGCAGAACGGACATCCTGTGTCCAGCCCAGTGTTTACAATACCACGAGCTGGTCGTCAGAACAAAACAATACTGGCAAAATGTTATATAATAATAATAATAATAATAAGAGAGGTAGCACTTTAGATATTTACTTGAAAGAGGCAGGTGAATTATAGAAAGGAAAGAAACAAAGAGAGAGAGAGAGAGAGAGAGAGAGAGAGAGAGAGAGAGAGAGAGAGAGAGAGAGAGTAGTAAGTTTCTAGCACAAAATGTCCAGAAGATATAGACGCTGTTTACTCTGAAAGAGTCCCTGACATTCCACGGCATCCAAGGGTATTTTCAGACTAACTTGCCATTTGATTCCATGTCTTTTTTCTAATAAATAAAATTATCTTGTATAGTCCAACAATCATTACTCTCTTGTATAGTCCAACAATCATTACTCTCTTGTACAGTCCAACAATCATTACTCTCTTGTACAGTCCAACAATCATTACTCTCTTGTATAGTCCAACAATCATTACTCTCTCGTATAGTCCAACAATCATTACTCTCTTGTATAGTCCAACAATCATTACTCTCTTGTATAGTCCAACAATCAATACTCTCTCGTATAGTCCAACAATCATTACTCTCTCGTATAATCCAACAATCATTACTCTCTCGTATAGTCCAACAATCATTACTCTCTCGTATAGTCCAACAATCATTACTCTCTTGCACAGTCCAACAATCATTAGTCTCTTGTATAGTCCAACAATCATTACTCTCTTGTCTAGTCCAACAATCATTACTCTCTTGTCTAGTCCAACAATCATTACTCTCTTGTGTAGTCCAACAATCATTACTCTCTTGTACAGTCCAACAATCATTACTCTTTAGTATAGACCAACAATCATTACTCTCTTGTCTAGTCCAACAATCATTACTCTCTTGAACAGTCCAACAATCATTACTCTCTTGTATAGTCCAACAATCATTACTCTCTTGTATAGTCTAACAATCATTACTCTCTTGTACAGTCCAACAATCATTACTCTCTCGTATAGTCCAACAATCATTACTCTCTCGTATAGTCCAACAATCATTACTCTCTCGTATAGTCCATTACTCTCTCGTATAGTCCAACAATCATTACTCTCTTGTATAGTCCAACAATTATTACTCACCGATGTGAGCTGGCCCTCGTTTCCTTCCGCCGTCTCTCCCGTCCTTTTGCCTATGTCCCTCCCCCCATACTCTACCCATTTCTAGTTGTTGTTATCTGTCTGTCTGTCTGCTGTCTCCGTCTCTCTCCTTATGATAATCCCTAGTCGGGGCAAAGGCCGGATGAAAAAAGTAGGTGAATGCTTATCTGTAACTCTTGACAAATGAAGATCGATCATTCATTCATTCATTCATTCATTCATTCATTCATTCATTCATTCATTCATTCATTCATTCATTCTCTCTGTAAGACTAGGCTTGGCCTAAAACCGTCATCCCTGCCTATTAAAGATCATGCATTCATTCATTCATTTACTCTCATCTCTCTCTCTCTATCTCTCTCTCTTCTCTCTCTCTCTCTCTCCTCTCTTCCCCATACCACACACACACACACACACACACACACACACACACACACACACACACACACACACACACACACACACACACACACACACACACACTCTCTCTCTCTCTCTCTCTCTCTCTCTCTCTCTCTCTTTTCTTTAGATAGATGGCTTGATGGGGGAAAAAAGCAAACGCACTGCTAATTCAATGTACCATCTGAAAACAAAACTTTGACTTTGACTTTAACATGGACTCTCTCTCTCTCATACACACACTCACCCTCCCTCAACACACAATCACAGACACACTCACCTCCCCCCCACCACACACCCACCCACATCCTCTGATCTTACCCCCCCCCCCCCCGTCGCCACCCCCCCACACACACATCCTCTGACCTCACCCCCACTCCCAGCCCCCTCGCCACCCCCTCCCCTCCACCCCCACCCCCAAACACACACACCCCCTTTCACCCCCACACACGCACACAGACAGACATATACACACACACAACACACACACACACACACACACACACACACACACACCACACACAACACACACACACACACACACACACACACCACACAACACCAACACCCCTCCGATCTGTGCATCCCCGGCTGGAGAGGACTGACTAGGCGGGAGGTCAGTCAGTCAGTCAGTCAGGAAGGGACTGCATCACTAGGAACTCAATAACAGCCCTTCCTTTCATTTCACTTACATAGCCTACAACAACCCTCCTTTCGTTCCGTTCCAATTCCAAACCTGCACTTGCCCTGGCCAGATTTCTGAACTGTTGCGAATAGAAAGGGACTGACGTCGCCTGTAAGACCAGAATGCTGGACTTTCTTTCTTTCTCTCTCTCTCTCTCTCTCTCTCTCTCTCTCTCTCTCTCCTCTCTCTCTCTCTCTCTCTCTCCTCTCTCTTCTCTCTCTCTCTCTCTCTCCCTCTCAAAACTTTTTCCTTCCCTATTTCTTGCCTTTTTTGTGATGGGGAGGGGGTGGGGGGTGGGTGGGGGTGGGGGTGGGTGGGGTATCTTTTGCCCCCAGGCAACTGGCCATTTTGGCTCATCTAGGAGAGTGTCTTTGATATTGATATTCTCTCTCTCTTTTTTTAATTTAAATTTTCTCCCTCATTGTGTCAAGTTCAGTGAACTTGTAGGGGTTTCTTTGCCTTTTCTTTTCTGGCATTGAGACTGCTGCAGTCTCTCTCTGTCGCTCTCTCTGTGTCTCTGTCTCTCTCTCCCCATCTATTTCTATCTCTCCCTCTGTATCTGTATCTCTGTATCTGTCTCTCCTTCTATTTCTCTCTTCTCTCTCTCTCTGTCCACCTCTTTTCTTGATCCTCTATCTGATTATGGGAAGCATTTATTTATAGAAAAAAACCCGGGATAATCATCTTCGCTATTTCATTCCAAAACCATCACACATTACAGTGAATACCGTCTTAAACATTTTTTTGGTAATTTTTTTTTCTTTATTCGTATTTCCAAAATCAACCCTCTCTCTCTCTCTCTCTCTCTCTCTCTCTCTCTCTCTCTCTCTCTCTCTCTCTCTCTCTCTCTCTCTCTCTCTCTCTCTCTCGCTCGCTCTCTCCGCCCCTCCCCACCCCCCACCTAATCCCCTTGACGTCAAGATGTACTGTGGTAGGAAGCGTGTGGAGAACAGTCCTGTCAAGTAGCTACAAAACACATGCACTTCCATAGCAGCAGCATTACATCATCGTTATCACCACTGATCATCATCATCATACAATAAATGAAAATCGCCTCTGATTCGGTGGCTCCGGTTGCTCTGGTCTCATGGTGACCTCAGTTTCGGGTTTCCCCATACACTTCTGTGCCTGTGGTGAGTTTGTGTCCAAGCCTTAAGGGTTGGGGGTTCACGGGAGAAGGTCGTTGAGAGGGACGTTGTGGTGGTCACTACCTTTGGTGGACGTCTTACTCAGTCTGGCTCCGCGACAGAGCAATCACTGTTGTCAGCAGGGGGGGCTTAGTAGGTGGTGTCCTATATAGGTTAGGTCAGAACAGACATTGAGTACCGCCAAAGTGACCCAACAACAACAAAGTGCAGGGGCCCTCTGACTAGTGGCACCGCAGCGGCTTAACACTGATAAGGCCCATATGAACTTCTAACCCCGAGGATGTCACATAAAAAGACCTTGGGTATGGCTGAGGTCTATAGAGAGATCTAAAGGAGTGTGAAAGGGGCATTAGTTTTCCTATTGTCTTGTATTATAGAATACACGCGATGACTACTACCTCCTGCTCATAGAAGACGACCAAATCACCATTGTAAGACTGAGGACTGAACATTGCAGACTCAGACATCACATGTTGACAGAGTTCCCCATTGGTGATTCTGCCATGTGCCCTTCTTGCACTTCTCCCATGACAGTGGAACACTTCCTTCAGACCTGTCCAACACACCAAAACCTGAGGGCCTATATCTGGCCTGCTGACCTGCCGATGCTGGACAAGCTCTTTGAACCTCTGGAGGGCCTTCAGCGTACCACAGCAATCGTCAGGGCCTCCAGAGTTGCTGTCTGAGTGATCGAAGACAAAGGAGACTACCACACGCATAAAATAGTCTGTGACATCTGCGCACATGTCAAAACCCGTTCCGCCTTCCTGAAGAGTAGGCAATTTCGTGCCGGTAGGAACGGATAACAAAATTAAAAAAAAAACCTTCATGCACACTCGTGTCGTGTTTAGACATCACCCCCGAGGACGGAATGTGGTTATCTTAATGGTCGGCAAAAAAACAAAAAAAGGTGGGATAGACAAACCTCCCCTTTGGTGAAGCTCAGAGCTCCAGTCCAGCAACCAACCCTCCCCCCCCCCCCCTCAACCCCCATCAACAAAAAACAAAGACTACATCACACCTAGTAACACAGTCGCCAACTGCTTCTCTATAGCATAACTTTGGTGCATTAGTGAAGCAAACAGTGCATATTGTTGGCTGGTTTCTCATCGCTACAACTCAACGGGATAGCTAGCTAGATAGCTGGCTCAGTGGTCAGAACACTCGATCTCCCCAAGCAAAGGTTAAGCAGTGTTGACCGTGGCTACTCCGCGAATGGGTGGCCTTAACTTCAAGATAGTCCTTCGGTTCACGCAGCTAGTTTGGGTACCTGCCCTGCTTTGGAAACAGGGAAGGTAAAGCAACGAGAGAGAGAGAGAGAGAGAGAGAGAGAGAGAGAGAGAGAGAGAGAGAGAGAGAGAGAGAGAGAGAGAGAGGAGAGAGGAGAGTGAGAGAGAGAGAGAGAGGAGATGGGCGCCAAGACTTATGATTCTAGACCCCTAGAGAAGCTGAGGTCGCTGACATCTTTCTCCCCCACGACCACATATGTTAAATGGGACATCTTTGCGTTTACGTACAACTTACTAAACCACTGACAAGAATGAGAAGTTCGTTAACACGCATTCTAGATACTCTACACGCGAGTACACATCAAAGGTGGGAAGGCATGAATAGATTTTCTTTTTAATATTACTCTTTTATTTCGAGGATAATGGAATAAGCACTCATGTACTTTTTTACATCCAGTCCCCGTGTGCATGCAGTTTCGTAAATGTTGTCATCTGTTCCCACCGGTAGTCTAGAGACAACGCGTTCGTCTAAAAAGCGACGGGTCACGGGTTCGATCCTTGTTGGAACCCAACCTTTTCTCCCCATCCACCAGAAGGATGAAACGATGAATCAACCAGAGCGCCAGATTTCGTGTGCAACACACATTAAGCTCACATGAAAGAACTCAGGGCAACAAGAAACTTGTCCTTTGCAAGACACCGTAGGGAAAAAAAAGCCTTTCTCCGAGGAAAGCGATACACATGCAGACAGGAAGAAGAAAAAAAGTGGCGCTGCCCTTGTGGTGATGTGCTCGCCCCCTGAAGGAGGAGGAGGAGGAGGAGGAGGAGGAGGAGGCCATGTTTCACACAGACAAGTCTGCAGTAGCGGAAAGTGATACAGAATACAACAGAGAACAGTAAACTACATACAATAAATAAATACTACAATAGAGGAAGAAGAAGAAGAAGAAGAAGAAGAAGAAGAAGAAGAAGAAGAAGAAGAGAGAGAGAGAGAGAGAGAGAGAGAGAGAGAGAGAGAGAGAGAGAGAGACAGACAGACAGACAGACAGACAGACAGACAGACAGACAGACACAATACAATACAGAACCACCTCATCCTCACTTATCCCGTAATCTTGTAGACCGTGGGGGACCATTGAAGATTTTGCAACAGTACATTACAATGCCATGCAATATAAAATACAATACTACACAATACAGGCAAGTCTGTTTTTAAGTTGACCCGAGAGATCGTTACACAAAACCATCATCACCGTGTACCATGTACACCATCATCCCTAAATCAACAAGATACCGCGTGGAGATTCAAACCAGAAACTCTATAGTTCAAGAACTAGATTAGAAAGCAAAGTTAATCGTGAGGTTCTGGGTTCTGGGTTCGATTCCCAGCCTCGCCCTTTCTTCCCAGTTTGACCAAAAAAATCGAACTGAATGTCAAAGTCCTTCGGATGAGACTATATACCGAGGCCCCGTGTTCAAACGCATGCAGAACATCTTGCGCACACGTTAAATCCTGTTCCACTTTTTGGAAGAGTAGGCTATTGTGTGCCGGTGGAAACAGATGACAAAATTGACAAAACTGCATACACACGGGGACTGGATGTAAAAAAAAGCACATGAGTGCTTATTCCATTATCCTCGATAGAAAAGAATAAAAAAAATAAAAAAATAAATAAAAGCCAGTTGTCTTATCCATTCAGCCCAGGCGTCTGTTTAAACCGATGTTCGACTCGCTTCCATTCAGTCACACAGACACACACACACACAGACACACACACAGACAGACATACAGACAGATACACACACACACACACGCACACTGTCGCACTAATGCTTCCTATTTTTTCTCTGGTAAATTCTACCGTCACTCCTGTCCGTCCTCACGGATGAAAAGAGGGAGGAAGCATCGATGAAAATTAACCGTGTGTCGGTAAATGACCGGGAGTGCGTGAGAAGGGGACATTAAAGGCACAGAGAGAGAGGAGAGAGACAGAGAGGGTGAAGTGAGAGAGACAGAGACACAGAGAGAGAGAGCGAGAGAGAGGATGAAGGGATGGAGAGAGAGAGCCAGAGACAGAGAGAGGGGGAAGGGATGGAGAGAGAGAGAGAGGATGAAGGGAGAGAGACCGAGACAGAGAGAGGATGAAGGGATGGAGAGAGAGAGAGAGAGAGAGAGAGAGAGAGAGAGAGAGAGAGAGAAGAGAGAGAGATGCAGGCTGAGACAAGCAGACAGACAGACAGACAGGAAGGGAGGAGCAGACACAGACAGAGAGGAGATAGACAAAGGGGGGGGGGGGGGAGGGGGGGAATACAGATGGGGCGAACAGAGATGAGTGATCTTTAAAGGCAAGAAGAAGATAGAGGAGGAGGAGGAGTTGGGTGAGGAGGAGATGAAGGAGAAGAAGGAAGAAGAAGAAGAAGAAGAAGAAGAGGAGAGAGAGAAGAGGAGAGAGAGAGAGAGAGAAGAGAGGAGAGAGAGAGACAGAGAGACAGACAGACAGACGGGACACACTGACACACAGAAAGACAGACAGACAGACAGAAAAGAAGTACAGAACAAAAGCCAGATTGGTGTATGTCATGGGAGGAAAACTGAGAAGATAGAAAATAGAAAGAAGAAGAAAGAAAGAAGAGAGAGAAGCAACGCACGACAGACAAGACACAGAGACAGAGAGAAGAAACAGGAGAGGGAGAGAGAGAGAGGAGGGGGGAGAGAGAGAAGAGAAAGAGAGAGAGAGAGAAGAGAGAGAGAGACAGAAGACAGACAGACAAGGGACAGACGAGACAGACATAGAGGAGAGGCGAACAGTCGAAAAGAGAGAGAGAGAGAGAGAGAGAGAGAGAGAGAGAGAGATTTGAGAGAGAGAGAGAGAGAGAGAGACAGAAGACAGACAGACAGACAACAGACAAAGACACAGAGACAGACATAGAAAACAGACAGGACGGACAGTCGCCGAAAACAGAGAGAGAGAGAGAGAGAGAGAGAGAGAGAGAGAGAGAGAGAGAGAGAGAGAGAGAGAGACAGAGACAGACAGACAGACAGACAGACGATGACAGTCAGACGAAGAAAGCACAGAACAAAGCGAGATTGGTATGCGCATGAGATGAAGACTGAGAAGAAGATAGAAGAAGAAGAAAGAAAGAAAGAAAGAAGATTAAGGAGAGTGGAGAGAGAGAGAGAGAGAGAGAGAGAGAGAGAGAGAGAGAGGAGAGACTGACAGATAGACAGTCAGAGAAAGACAAAACAGAGAGACAGGCACAGGAGATAGGCAGGGGCAGACAGACAGACAGTCGCTAAAACACAGAGAGACAGAGACAGAGAGCAGAAGAGAGACACACAGCACAAATGATGGAGGAGAGAGAGAGAGAGAGAGAGAGAGAGAGAAGAGAGAGAGGAGAGAGAGAGAGAAAAGAGAGAGAGAGAGACGAGAGAGAGAGAAAAATGAGAAAAAACGCCATAACGAGACCAGGGAGAGAGGAGTATCAACATCAAAGCGGGCATCATTGCAGACGAGCAAAATGACCAGGTTGCTTGCTGCCTCTGGAAGAGACCCCCAAGACCAAAAACCAAACCAAACCAAACCAAACCAAACCCACCTACCCCTATCTTCAGCATGTGAACAGACAACTGCCCTAGGGTACGGAAAGGGAGAAGAAAATAGGAGAGGAAGAGGAGGAGGAAGAGGAGGAGGATGAAGAGGAGAAAGAGGAGGAAGAGGAGGAGGAGGAGAGGAGGACAGAGAGTCTCAAATCTAGTCTCTTTGTCAGCAGGCATACCTGAGTCCTGCACGTGAGGGAACAGAGGAAGCCTGAACTAATGGGAGGAAGAGTAATATTTCAGGTGTCTCCGACCTCCTTCCTTCCTGCCTGCCTGCCTACCTGCCGTCTTCATCATAGTCAAGGGAATTAGAGGGAGGGAGTGGGGGTGGGGTGGTGAGGGTGGTGGTGGGGGGGGGGGGGAGAGGCAGAGGGAAGAGGACAGGGCTGGACAATCAGGCTGTCAGAAGGCTGTGGTTCCCTTCCTCTCCTCTTTCCCCGGTCCTTCCTTTCCTTTCTATCCCCCACAACGGTGTATTATTATTGGTCATTCATGAAGGCTGGCTATATTTTCTCGTAAGGTCTGTGTCATTATTTCTGTCTTGTATCTTTGTACTGATCATATAATTATGACGATCATATTTATTTGTAAGATTTTTTTGGAAGGCGTTACTCCTCCCCCCCCTCCACCCCCTCCGGAACCAATTTTAAGCAGCATTGAACGTGGTTACCGAGTGGATGGGAGACCGCGTTTTGGATTCAACACAGTTCCCCCAGCTGTAAATGGGTACCTGCCCTCTTTAGGGTCAGGGAATTACGTAAAGCAGAGAGGGAGAAGGAGATGGGTCGCCCTCAATATGCTGGCCCCTGGAGAAGCTAAGTCATATATATATATAATATATATATAATATTAATATAATGTAATAATTACATACATGGAATTTATATAGCACTATATCTTGCAAAGGGAGACGGGACAGGTCGGAGCACTCGCTTTCCCCCAGCCAAGTTAAGCAGCGTCGAGCGTGGTTACCAGTTGGATGGGTGACCGTTTGCGCACCTTGGCTTCAGTACAGTTCCCCCAGTTCACCCAGCTGTAAATGGGTACCTGCCCTCTTTAGGGTCAGGGAAGGTAAAGCAGCGATGGAGAGGAGATGGGCGCCGCCCTCAATATGCTGGCCCTAGAGAAGTGAGGTCTCTGACGCCTCGCTCCCCTACGACCTTATAGGTTATGGGACTCCTTTACCTTTACCTTTTTTTTTATATCTTGCAAAAATCAAACCAAAGCGCTTGATGAATGACAAGGACCAGACGATCCACGATTTGTCATCCAAAGGACTAGCACCCAGACCACCACTCAAGATCTAGTGGATAGAAGAACATTTTGGGCTCAAACTGGGGATCGAGTCTTCAATTCTCGCTTTTCAGGGCGGATGCGTGACCACTTGACCACCGATCCACATGTTGTTGTTCTAAGAGTTGTAGTTGTAGCTGTTGTTTTGTTGTTGTTGTTGTTGTTGTGGTGGTGGTGGTGGTGGTGGTGGTGTGTGTGTGTGTGTGTGTGCGCAGTGTTTTAGTTGTAGCTGTTGTTGTTGTTGTTGCTGTTGGTGGTGGTGGTGGTGGTAATGGTGTGTGTGTATGTGAAGTGTTTTAGTTCTAGCTGTGCTGTTGGTAGTGGTTGTGGTGGTGGTAGTGTGTGTGTGTGTGCGCGCGCGCGCGCGTTGTGTGTGCGAGTGTGTACATGTATACGTCTTGTGTGTGGGTGTTTGCGCGCGCGCGCGCGTATGTGCATGTGTGCATGTGTCTGTGTGTGAGTGTTCGTGCGCTCGCGTGCGTGCGTGTGTGTAAGTGCATGTGTGCGTCTGTGTGTGTGCGTGCATGCGTGTGTGTGTGTGTGTGTGTTTGGTACTAGGCAAGCCTGACCATTATGTTTCAAAACTGCCCAATAAAGGAAAAAAAAAACACCCAACCAAGCAATAGACAGAAAATGTATGCTTCAATATCTTATATTATGTACCTGCAAAAATGAAGATTGATAAATGATGATTTACCGAATGATAATAAATAATAATAATAATAATAAAGATTATATAGTAATGACAGATAGGCCTACACAACCGTAAGTAAGAACATTGTCAAGGGAGATCATTGCTGTTTTCTTCGGAGAGGTTTATTTCCCATTATATAGAAATTGCCGTTTACAGCCGTCACAGTAAAGGGAAGATATAAAAAGGCAATGTTCGTGTTCATCATTCTGCCTCGTCTGGGTTTCCGTGGATAATATCATTTGTGAGAAAATTGACATGTTAAAGTTTATTGCACATTGTTTGTGTCCTCGCGCGCGCGCTCATACACATCTATCTATCTATCTATCTATCTATCTATCTATCTATCTATCTATCTATCTATCTATCTATCTATCTATCTATCTAGAGAGGATCCCTGAACATAAGGCACAAAGATTCGCTTGCCGCTCATTTTCTTCTATATATGCATTTTTTTTACAACTAGTGTTTTAATATAATTATTGTCCTTCCCTTTCAATTTTCATCTTTTGCTGGCAGCGGTGGTAGGCCACAAGAATATCTATTTATTCTTAGGGCTGCAATAGACACTTCTAAATTATTATGGAAGGTGTCTGGCTGTTAGGTACCACAGAGGATGAGTGAAGTATCAATCACCGCAAGGACCTCCGAAGAGTGCACAACCAGACGCTGAAACTCGAAGTCAGGTCAGGCCAAAGGCATGGTCCTTACTCAATAATTCTTTAAATGCCCCCTTCAAAGCTTTATCTTGTAGTGTTGTTTTTTCTTTTTCGAATCTTTGACTAAAATAATTTTTATGATAATAAAGTTGTCACTAGTTTATTTTTATTTATGTATTTATTTTATTCTTTTATATCGAGGATAATGGAATAAGCACTTATGTGCTTTTTTACATCCAGTCCCCGTGTGTATGCGGTTTTGTGAATTCTCTCATCTTTTCCCACAGGCACACAATGGCCTACACTTACGAAAAGCAGAACAGGATTTAACGTGTGCGCAAGATGTTCTGCGTGCGTGCGTTCGCACACGGGGCTAGTTGCCTGCACTAGTTGGCTCCACTATATTTTCTCAATTATATACATATATATGATAATCTTGTCTGTTTTGTTTGTCGATGGAAGAAGATATGGTGAATTTCACAAGTGGAAAAAAAAACCCACAATGGACTGACCTACTCGCTTTCTTGTTTATTCGTCCTTTTTGGTTTTAAAGGTAAGGGGAAGGATAAAAAGAGACAGATAGAGAGAGAGAGAGAGAGAGAGAGACTGACGATGGTTATAGGAGAAGAGAGAGAGAGAGAGAGAGAATACAGACAGACAGAGAGAGAGACAGACAGACAGACAGAGAGAGAGAGAGACAGACAGACAGAGAGAGACAGACAGACAGACAGAGAGAGAGAGAGAGAGACAGACAGACGAGAGAGAGAGAGACAGAGACGACAGACAGAGAGAAAGAGAGAGACAGAGACAGACAGACAGAGACAGACAGACAGACAGACAGACAGACAGACAGAGTGAGTGTACGTGTACAATTTTTCTTTTATGTCGGGGCGTGTCAGCCCTGGAGAACTGGAACAAGGTCTATTTGCGGAAGATCCCTAATTCCATCACTGCCAGCACAGCGCATTACATCCTCGTCTGGGACCCTGGCCTCAGCAGGCAGCAGGCAGCAGGTCACAGACTGACGTTGGCATCTTCCTGCTTGCTTCACTGGCTTCCTGCTGCTCACTTCATTGCTGCCAAAGTTTTCCAAAATTCATGACTTTCGACAATTTTTCTGTTTTGTTTTGTTCTGTCTGTCTGTTTGTCTATGCTGAAACAAGTGGTTGGGTTCATTGTATAGCTTGCCAATGTTTCCAAAATTCATGACTTCGACAGTTTTTCTGTTTTGTTTTGTTCTGTCTGTCTGTTTGTCTATGCTGAAACAAGTGGTTGGGTTCATTGTATAGCTTGCCAATGTCTCCAAAATTCACGACTTTGACAGTTTTTGTTTTATTTTTGTCTGTCTGTCTGTCTGTCTGTCTGTCTGTTTGTCTATGCTGAATCAAGTGGTTGGGATGATTGTATAGCTTGCCAATGTTTCCAAATTTCATGACTTCAACGGTTTTGTCTGTCCGTGTGTCTGTTTGTCTATGCTGAAACAAGTGGTTGGGCTCATTGTATAGCTTACCAACGTTTCCAAATTTTATGACTTCGACAGTTCTTATGTTTTATTTTTGTCTGTCTGTATGTCCGTTTGTCTATGCTGAAACAAGTGGTTCGGCTCATTGTAAAGCTTGCCGACGTTTCCAAATTTCATATTTTCAACGGTTTTTGTCTGTACGTCTATCTGTCTGTCTCTCTATGCTGAAACAAGTGGTTGGGCTTACTGTACAGCTTGCAAATGTTCCCAAATTTCATGACTTCAACGGTTTTTTTAAATGTCTGTTTGTTTATCTGTCTGAGTGCAGCAAGTGGTTGGAATTTCTAAGCTGAATACATGTGGATATAAACATATACGCACACAAGTTACGATTGCAAGCGCGTAAAAGTAGCCATATGTACGCCAGATACATAGTAGGGGATAGTGATATGAAGTCTAATCCGAAGGACATTCGGTGAAGTGTTTGCATTGTATTGTATTGTATTGTATACCACATTAAGTTACGGCAGATTTATCTGCATGAAGATTCGGGTTCCTCTCCCCGGGGAGAGCGTGTCGCCACAAGAGCAGCGCCACCCATTCTTTTATTTCCTTTCCTGTCTGCATATGAATTTGGTTTCCTATCAGAAGAGTTGCTTTTTTCTACAGAGTTTCGCCATTGACAACTCTCTTGTTGCTAAGGGTTCTTTTACATGCATTAAATTAATTTTGCAACCGGGGCCTCGATTTATCGTCTCATCTGAAAGACTAGCACCCATACCACCACCACTCACGGTCTAGTGGATGGGGAAAAAGTCTCGAAAGTGCATTTACTGACTAAGGCTATTTTACCATAAAAATATTTCTGATGCTCTCATTCATGTTCTTGAAATAACAAGAATCACTGAATTTTCATTGCACACGTCTGCTCTTCTCCGCAAGGAAAACCATGGGTATTAGACCATGGGTTCATATATTTTGTGTCGTTTTCATTGAAATATTTTGTCACAAGTCAAGAAAACACACACACGCGTACGCGCGTGCGCGTGTGAATGTGTACGTGCGTGCTGTGTGTGTGCGTGTGTGTGCGTGCGAGCGTGAGTGCGCGTGTTTTGACAGCATAGCATACGACATGCAGATGATTTTTATGCCACCAGATCTTTACCATTCTGTAATTTAACGTAATTGGATTGGCTTTGAGTGGAAAGATTTGTCACGGAAAGCAGAGGAAGCAGTGGAGGAAGCTGGTTCCAAAATCTTCATTGGTGCCCCACGCGGCCCACTAGACTACGGTACGGGATAGGTGAAGTGAGGTGAGGAATTTCGTTTTATCATCTTCTGCTCTGACCTTTGTTTTAAGCAGTATCTTTGGGCTAACCGCCCCACCTCCCACCCCCACCTCCAATGCTACCACAAACAACTAATTCAATCTACTAATTAAAAAAACCACTAAAATATTTTCAAAATATATCTGTTTATCTGTGGCCGTTACACACACACACACACACGCACGCACGCACGCACGCACGCACGCACGCACGCACGCACACACACACACACACACACACACACACACACACACACATCAGTGGCCTGCTAACACAATTCTTCAGGAATGTCTATGTGAGGCAACAGAGACAATGGCGGGTACGGTAGACAGACACAAACGGGTGGATCGACAACTTTGCTAAATGGACAAAGAAAACCATCTGTTAAAGCCCAGACTGAATGAAGAATCCCGTAGGCAGATCTTTAATTAATGTCAATGTAAAAGTAAAGGTGTCTCGTAACCTTACAAG
>CM054134.1:78019237-78031737 GCA_028751875.1 Rapana venosa | reverse complement strand
GAGAGAGAGAGAGAGAGAGAGGAAGAAGAGAGAGAGAGGAAAGAGAGAGAGAGAAAGAGAGAGAGCGGGAGGAAGAGAGAGAGAGGGAGGCAGAGAGAGAGAGAGAGAGGGAGGCAGAGAGAGAGAGAGAGAGAGATGAGAGAGAGAGAGAGGGGGAGAGAGAGAGAGAGAAAAAGAGAGAGAGAGAGCGAGCGGGAGGGAGATAGAGAGAGAGAGAGAGAGGGAGAGAGAGAGAGAGAGTGGGAGGGAGAGAGAGAGAGAGAGAGAGTGGAGGGAGAGAGAGAGAGAGAGAGAGAGAGAGAGAGAGAGAGAGAGAGAGAGAGGAGCTGGAGAGAGAGAAAGAGAGAGAGAGAGAGAGGAGAGAGAGAGAGGGAGAGAGAGAGAGAGAGAGAGAGAGAGAGAGAGAGTGAGAGAGAGAGAGAGAGACAGACTGACAGACAGACAGACAAACACAGACAGACAGAAACATGGAGTAAGCGAGAGACCGAAAGAGAGAAACAAGAGATAGAATGAACGAGAGGCCGAGCGAGAGAAAGTGATAAGAGTTAGAGAGAGAGAGAGAGGGGGAGAGAGAGAGAGAGAGAGAGAGAGAGAGAGAGAGGGGGGGTGGGTGGGCGGGGGAGGGGGGAGAGACAGACAGACACATAGACAAAGAGAGACAGAGAGAAACGGAGAAATATGGACAGTACGGGGTGGAGGAGAGAGAGAGAGAGAGAGAGAGAGAGAGAGAGATGAGGAGAGAGAGGAGATGAGGAGAGAGAGAGAGAGAGAGAGACAGACGACAGACAGACAGACAGACAGAGACAGAGAGACAGAGTGAAGAAAGAAAGGAAGGCAGACAGACAGAACTAATAGATGGACACTCTGACCAACGAACTATTTCTCTAACATAAGGTGAAAAGCAACGAGATCTTCTGTATTAACCACATCAGAATTATGTGCAGCAAAGAACAACCACGCCCCCCCCCCTCCCCGAATCAAACAACACACACACAGAGATCAAGGGAGAGGGACCTGATAATTGCAATAAACAAAGAACTGATACTCAAGCACAAAAAGACAGTGCAACAGGGACAGTGGGATGGGGGGTGGGGCTGGGCGTGGGTGGGAAGAACTGATAAAAAAAAAAAGAAGAAAGAAAGCAACAATTAATGGAACAGAGGAGAAAAAGAGCTGATACACAGCGGAAAAAAAGACTGATGCACAGAAAAAGAGCTGAAAGATAAACAAGTAAAGAACTGGAAAAAGAGAGAGAAAATAAAACTATAAACAACACAAACAAAATGGAACAAAAAATGGAGAAAAAAATAGGAAGTGGTGATTTCCCCCCCCCCCCCCCCCCCCCCCCCCCCCAAAGAAAAGACAACCAAACAAAACCAACCCAAAACAAACAAAAACAAAAGACAAAACAAAACAAAAAACCCTCTCAAAACAAAACCCACAAAAAAATTAACAAAAAACCCCACTACACAGCCTTGCTGATAAACAGGTGAAAAACAGTCAGATGACAGGAAAAGAGGTAATACGCAGGGAGAGAAGGAATGGATACTCACGAAAAAAGAGAACTGTTAAACAGAACAACATCTGATGATTGAACAAGAAACAGTGCATATCAACAGACAAAAAAAAACCATGTACATAAAAAGAACCAGTAAACAGGGAGATGACTTATATAACCAAACAGAAAAATCAAAACGGTTAAACAGGGAGAAATTTGATAATTACACCCCAAAACCCAGATTAACAGGGAGATAACTCATAGTCAAATACCCCCCCCCCCCCCAGAAAAACAAGAAAATCCACAAACAGAAAAAAATCCTTATAACAGAAAAAAGAGTATTGACAAGAAAAAAAAGGACTTATATCATAAGCAGCAACAAAGAGCTGATAGACAGGCTGAACATTTTCAACCACACAGAAAAAAAAATTGTTAACAGTGAGAAACAACGCTTAAAGTCAAACAAACAAACAAACAAACAAACACACCACACACACAAACACACACACACATACACACACACACACACACACACACACACACACACACACACACACACACACACACACACACACACACACACACACACACACACACACACACTAATAAACAGAAACAAATTATATACAAGAGAAAAAGGACTCATGACCAAACAGATGACTAAAAACGGGACAGAAACTTATTACCAAATAAAAAAAAACTGTTAATAGGAACAAAAAAAGCCCTTAAGTATTAATAATAAGCAAACAAATAAAAACACAAACCCTGATATGGAACTGTTAAACAGGAGAGGGAAAAAATAACCAAAACAGGAAAAAAACCCACCGTGATACACAAGACAAACACACAACAACACGGCAACAACGACAACCCAACTTGAAAGACAAGAGAACCGATAGTTAAACCAACATAAAACCCTTCTTAACTTAGGAGAAAAGTAAAATCAAACAGAAAAAGAAGCGTTCAAGTTAGAAAAAGAAAAACCCCTCATATTCAAACAAAGGAAAGCTGATAAGCAGAAGAAAGTGAAAAACAAAACAAAAAAGAGGCTGATACAAGAAAAAACAAATATCATCCTGATAATTAAAAAAAGGAAATGTTAAACATGAAAACAAACCTGAAAATCAAACAGGGTGTTAAAAAAAAGAATACTGATAGTTAGACTGAGAAAAAAAGCGCACTGAAAAAAAAAAAAACCTTGAAAACTAAACAAAGGGAAACGTTAAACAAAGGGGATAGAAACCTTACAGTTAAACAGAAAAGGACCTGATTGAACCAAAAACAGCCCTTGATAATAATAAAAGACAAGAAACGTAGAAAAGAGAAGAAGAAAAAACAGACAAATTAAAAAAAAAAGGTGATTGACAGGAATGGAAAAAAAAACATTGCAAGAAACCTAACTGATAAACAGAAGATAAAAGAGACTGATAAACAGAAAAACAAGCTGATAAACGGGGACAACAAAACCTTGATAACCAAACAAAGGACACATAAGAAAACAGAAAACTACTAACCAAAAAGAATGGACAACAGGTTAACAGCAAAACGCTGACACTAAAACAGAGAACGAACCCATAAATAAAATATAAAAAAATTGCTAAACAAACAAAACAAAACAGATTTGACAACCAGACAAAAACCGGATAATCAGAAATCCCAGGAAAACTGAAAAAAAGAACAAAAAAAGAACTGGGAAATAGACCCAAAAAAAAAAAAACCAGACGAAAAAAATGATAAACAAAAAAAAACCAAAATAAAGAAGACAACAAAACAAACACATACAAAATGCATAGCAAAAAACAACAACAAAAAACGATCTCCCCCACCCCACAAACAAATTTGTCAAATTCTTTATTTTCTGTCATCCCTAAAGTTAGGAATATGGAGGATTTTACGTAATATCAATGAAAAAAATAAACTGAGTAAATATTGATGAACAAACAGGAACAACTGATAAAGAGGAATGAATGGTACGAGGGAAAAGACATGAAAAACTTTGCAAAAGAGGAAAAGAACTGAGAAATGATAAGGTCAAGATCATCAAGCAGAAGAAGAAGTAGTAGTAATTAACCGAAGAAAGACTTTAACAACAGCAACAACAACAGATAAATAGAGGTAAAAACTGTGAATAGAAAAGGCCGAATCAAAGCAAAACCAAACCAAAAAAAAGCCTATAGATAAACATAAAATAATTGGTAAGAAAGGGATGGGGGGAGAGTGACAATGAAAACTGGAAAATAAAACCCCGTAATAAACAGAAGAAAAAAACAATTAAAAATCTATCCCCCCCCCCCCCCCACTAAAAAAATCCAACAAACAACAAACCAGGTGACACTCTCAGCCAAAAGCACAACGAGAAACCAAAAACAGTTATCAATCAGAGAGAAATTAAGGATAATCTTAGAAAAAAAACGACAACGTTGATAACAGGAAAAAAACAACTGATAAGCAGGGGAAAAAAGGAATGAAAATTGAACCGAAAATCAGATGACGATTAAACAGAAAAAGAAATGATAATGAAACTGAAAAAACGCAAACAGAACACCCCCACCCCTCTCTAAAAACTCACACAAAACCCGCGATATTTAAACAGGAAAACAAAAGAAATAAAACTATAAAACTAAAGAATATGACATTACAAAAAAAATCAGAACAAAGATTTTGGATTTTGTAGCATAAGACGAACTGAACACACACACACACACACACACACACACACACCCCACACAACACACACACACACACACACACACACACACACACACACACACACAACACACACACACAATGAGACAACAAGACAGACAGACACAACAGTGTAAAGAGATCGTTTTATTCTTCGTGTTAAAAAAAAAAAGAAGAAAACAAAAAACCCCAAACCCAATCCACGTGGGGGCTTGGCATCAGTCTTTGCCCCCCCTTCACCCACTATCACCACCACCATCCCTCATCCTCCCACCCCACTCCCTCCCACCCCACTTACCATCATTCCGCCTCTCCACCCCCGCTCGCGCGCCTAACGGCCTCTCCTAACCCCCACCCCCACCCCACCCCACCCCCACCCCCCCCACTCCCTCACTCCCTCCCTCCCTCTCTCTCAAAGACAACCGTCGACGACTTTACTACGTTGAAAACAGACAGGTGGCTGCGAGACTCTGCTGTGATGGGGGTATAATAACTAAGTCTAAGAGGGGGCTTTGCTGCTGCCGCTTGCTGCTGCTGCTGCTGCTGCTTCTGCCGCTGTTGATGCTATTGCTGCTGCTACTGCTGCCACCGTCTGACGAATTAGATGACGGCGATGACGCTTCGGGGGCGATGATAGCGGCGTTGGCTCTTGTTGTTGCTGCTGCTGCTACTGCTGCTGCTGCTGTTGATGATGGGGATGCTGATGCGGAAGCAGATGCAACTGATGCCTTCGGCTTTGCGCGTACGTAGGTGCTGCTGCTGTAAGTTTTGGCTTGCTGGCTGGCTGGCTGCATGAATACTGACTGTGAAAGGGGGGCGACAGTCTCACTCACGTGCGCTTGGATTTTTCCAGAGAGACAAGAGAGAGAGAGAAAGAGAAAGAGATAGAGAGAAAGAGAGTGAAAGTAAGAGAGAAAGAAAGAGAAAGGAGGAGAAAGAAGGAAGGGAAGATTGATTTTTTTTTGGAGGGGGTGGTGGGGGTCTGGAGAGGTTGCTGCAGTGTGTACTTCTTTTTGGTTCAAAAGTTTTGAGGGTGAGGTACTTTTGACGTGAGTTGCTCTGTTTGTTGTTGTTTGTGGTTTTTTGTTTGTTTGTGTATGATTTTTTTGAAAAATGTTTTTTTTTCAACATTTATTTTTGGTTTCATTTTTAAAAATTCTGTTTGCTTTGTTGTTGTTGTTTTTTTATTTTAAAAAGTTGTTTTTCAGTGACTTTCTCTTTTATTTTTTTTTTCTAGTTTAATTTAGTCATTGATTTTCTTTCTTTCTTTCTTTCTTTCTTCTTGTTCTTTTCTTTCTTTCTTTCTTTCTTTTTTTCTTTCTCATCTTTTTTCCTTCTTTCTTTCTTTCTTTCTTTTCTTTCTTTCTTCTTTTTTTCTTTCTTTCTTTTTTCTTTCTTTTCTTTTCTTTTCTTTCTTTCTTTTCTTTCTTTCTTTCTTTCTTTTTTCTCTGTGTTTTTTAAATTTCATTTTTTCTTTTATGTTCTTTCTTTCCTAGTTTTTATTTAAAAGTTGTTGTCATTTGTATTTATGTTGTTTTGGGATTTTTTTCAATATATCTTTCTGCTGATATTTTTTTAAACCTTATCTTATTTTTTTCCTGTTCATTTTTCCTTTCCTCCCTTTTTATTGTTTTTCTTTCCTTCTTCTTAATTGTTTCTTTTTGTTTTTATCCCTTTTTTTCTCCTTTCTATTCATATTCTTTCTTTCTTTCTTTCTTTCTCTCTCTCTTCTGCTGTGTGTTTTTTTTAAAATAAAAAATATATATTTATATTTATTTTTTTATTAAAAAAATAATATATATAATATATATTTTAGATGATGATTTAGACAACATAATTATGCGTCTTGCCTGACATTTTTGTGTGTAAAAACAAAATTAGATGGCAATATTACTGTGTGTGATACCAAAAGTAGAGAACAAAAAATATTAATGCAGAAAAGATAATCATTTGACAAAGAGCTAAAAGCCTTGATGTAGTAGAGTGTGTGTTGATGACATAGGATTGCTACAGACAGAAATGAACAGACAATAGACAGACAGACAGACAGTCAGAAAAGACACAGGCACACACACAGACACACAGAGGGAACACATATACTCTGTACCTGTATTGTCAGGATTGGAAAAAAAATCAAGTCACTAATTTAGAATAAGAGATTTTATCTATATTAAGAAATAATAGTTTAGATCTGTATATTTTTTTCTCTCCAAATTTTGATTGAAAACAGTATCAAAGAGTTAATCAATATCTAAATTATATTTTTTAAAATGATATTACAGTTGTGTGTGTGGTTAGACGTTTTCTTCTTTTCCATTTCTTTCTCTTTTTCCTGTCTTGCTTCCCTGTTTTCTCTCTGTTTTCTTTTTCTGTTCCCACCCTCTTTTGATTTGTTTTGGGTGGGTTCTTTAGTTTTCTTCTTTCAACTTTTTTCATTGATGATTTGCTGCACCTAGAACTTTTGTACAGCTGTTTAATTTAATGAATGGTTCTCCCTTCTCTAAACATGAGGAAAAAATAGGCCTATATAAGGATGAAATATCTGTATGTCTGTCTCTTCCTCAGTCTGTCTGTCTGTCTGTCTGTCTGTCTGTCTCTATCTATCTATCTATCTATCTATCTATCTATCTATCTATCTATCTATCTATCTATCTATCTGTTCATTGCTTGCCTGTATTTTTTTTAATCAATAATAACAATAATGACAAAAGAGATGGTGTTGATAATGATGATGATGATGTCGATGATGCTGATGGTAATGATGATAATAATGATGCACGATTTGGTCATTTCTTTTTATATAAAACTTATGTCATGAATACACTAATTAATTAATTAATTAAAGAAACTGGAAAAACAAGGCTATACAGTAGATAAATCATTCTGAGATAATTAAGTGAAGACCAGTTTAATGAGAGAGCGAGAGCGAGAGAAAGAGAGAGAGAGAGGGGGGGGGGGAGAGAGAGTTTTGGAACTTTTCCCCCAGGTTTTTGGAAGAATTGCAACTGCGATAGTTCAGTAAGGAAACAAACTGTTGGCTATAGGATTCGGTGATCTCGATGCACATGTATATAGATCATGCTATTTGAATCGAGAGAGAGAGAGAGGAGAGAGAGAGAGAGAGAGAGAGAGAGAGTGATAGATAGGAAGATAGAGAGATAAAAAACCAAAACAATACATAAGTAAATAAATACATAAACGAATAAATAAAGAAATGAATAAAAAATTAATTACTTATGCATAAAACCTTTTCGAACAAAACATTAACAACAACAACAACAACAACAACAACAACAACAACAACAACAACAACAACAACAACAACAACAACCAGAAAACATATGCCTAGTACCCATTCGAATGTAAAGAAGAAAAGAAACTCGACAAGTTTTTGTTCACAGGCATTTCTGTGCTTCAACATTTTGCATTACAAAAATACACGTTAAATAAAGAAATCATTTAGTCTGGTTTACAGTTTTCTTGCCCTTCACATTAACAAAAAAAAATTCAAACAAAACTGGAGTACCGCCAACCCTTGGGTATTGTAGACGAAGATCAACAACATTAAGTTCAAAGCAAAGAAAATGACATTGAATACATGAATGATGGAAAAAAACAACAACAACCCAGAAATCTGCTATGGTGAAGTGGTAAGCGATAATAGACAGACAGACAGACAGACAGACAGACAGACAGACAGACAGACAGACAGACAGGCAGGCAGACAGACAGACAGACATACAGACAGGCAGATAGATATTAATGCAGAAATAGTAGTGGAGGAAAACAAGTTCAGGTAACCACTTACAACTTATCAATCAGATAGATAGATGGATGGATGGATGGATCGATTGATTGATTGATTGACTGATATACAGATAGACAGATAGAAAGATAGCGATAGATAAATAGATAGATAGACAGATATAGATAGATAGATAGACAGACAGATAGACAGATAGATATATAGACAGACAGATAGAGATAGACAGATAGAGACAGATAGACAGATAGATAGAGAGAAATAAATAGATAGACAGACAGATAGATAGCGATACATATATAGATAGATAGATAAACAGATATAGATAGATAGATAGAAAGACAAACAGATAGAGAGATAGAGAGATAGACAGACAGACAGACACACAGACAGACAGGTAGATAGATAGATCCCTTCGAAAGGACGCCTCAGGGGTGGCTCAAACCCGAACATTTAGATCGCGAGCTTAAAGCTCTAACCACTAGGTTATCCCGTCCCTCCTACATAGGATATAAACTCTTGTTCAATAGTTTTTGGGTCAAGTACATAAAAGGAGAAGAAAGAAAGAAAGAAAGAGAGAGGAGAGAGAGAGAAAGAGAGAAGAAGGGTGAGGGGGGGGGGGGGAGAGGGAGAGAGAGAGAGAGAGAGAGAGAGAGAGAGAGAGAGAGAGAGAGAGAGAGAGAGAGAGAGAAGACAGACAGACAGACAGACAGACAGACAGACAGATTAAAAAAAAATTTTTTATTCTTTTATATCGAGGATAATGAAATAAGCACTTATGTGCTTTCTTTTTTACATTTGGTCCCCGTGTGTATGCGGTTTTGTAAATTCTGTCCTCTGTTCCCTCCGGCACACAATGGCCTACTCTTACGAAAAGTGGAACAGGATTTAACGTGTGCGCAAGGTGTTCTGCGAGATAGATAGAGAGAGAGAGAGAGAGAGAGAGAGAGAGAGAGAGAGAGAGAGAGAGAGAGAGAGAGAGAGAGAGAGAAAGAGAGAGAGAAAAGAGAGAGAGAGAGAGAGAGAGAGAGAGAGAGAGAGAGAGAGAGAGAGAGACAGACAAACAGACAGACAGACAGAGACACAGAGACAGACAGTCAGACAAGACACAGGAGCAAGAATAGACACTAAGATGAAAAAAAGACAATTCCAGAGAGTAATCTTCATAATTTTCCATGCACATTAAAAAAAACAACCCACCAACGTTCTTGTAATCGCTGGTCCATTTGTTGAGCCGGAGCTTGTATCCTAGAAGTCTGAAAGGAACCCATCATCCTGAAATCTGTCCTTTTCTTTCCCCCCTTCTCTTTTATTTTCGTTCTTCGGCTAGAGCTCCGAGGTTCCACCGATGGTGAGGTTTCGCGTATACCACCGTTTTTAACCCACTATTAAGCTAGCCGCATTCCGACTTCGGGGATTGAAATTGGGTTTAAAGTCCAAGTAAGTTAAGTACGGTGGAAAATTACATCACTGAATGTTCTGTGTGACTGCACTGAGAACTGTGTGGTCACACGGCGCAGTAAGGTTTCTTTTGTTCTATGCTTACTGGGAGAATGTTCTATGCTTACTGGGAGAATGTTCTACTATGCTTACTGGGAGAATGTTCTACTATGCTTACTGGGAGAATGTTCTATGCTTGCTAGGAAGAATACTCTATGCTTACTGGGAGAATGTTCTACTATGCTTACTGGGAGAATGTTCTATGCTTGCTAGGAGAATGTTCTATGCTTGCTAGGAGAATGTTCTGTGCTTGCTAGGAGAATGTTCTATGCTTACTGGGAGAATGTTCTACCATGCTTATTGGGAGAATGTTCCACTATGCTTACTGGGAGAATGTTCTACAATGCTTACTGGGAGAATGTTCTATGCTTACTGGGAGAATGTTCTATGCTTACTGGAGGAATACTCTATGCTTACTGGGAGAATGCTCTACTATGTTTATTGGGAGAAAGTTCTATGCTTACTGGGAGAATGTTCTATGCTTACTGGGAGACTGTTCTATGCTTACATGGAGAATGTTCTATGCTTACTTGGAGAATGTTCTATGCTTACTGGGAGAATGTTCTATGCTTACTGGGAGAATGTTCTATGCTTACTAGAGGAATACTCTATGCTTACTGGGAGAAAGCTCTATGCTTACTGGGGAATGTTCTTTTATGCTTACATGGAGAATGTTCTATGCTTACTGGGAGAATGTTCTATGCTTACTGGGAGAAAGCTCTATGCTTACTGGGAGAATGCTCTATGCTTACTGGGAGAATGTTCTATGCTTATTGGGAGAAAACAATATCGCGTTCTCTGGCAGTGTTGAAAATCTTTTCTTTGTAAGCTTTGCATTAAATGTTTTTGTTTTACATAGCCGATTTGTTTCGCTTTGTTTTGTTACGCTCTGTAGTTAGAATTTCTTTTTTGCATCGTTGAAATCCTTTACACACACACACATATCTATCTATCTATCTATCTATCTATCTATCTATCTATCTATCTATCTATCTATCTATCTATCTATCTATCTATCTATCTATCTATCTATCTATCTAATACTTGCATTTTAAAGTTCTCTTTTGCATCCTTGAAATGTGTTTTTATCAGTTTTGAATTGAGCATTTCTCTCTTGCAGCCTTTGAAAATACTTTAAAAAAAAAAAGATTGTATTTAAAGGTTATCCTTTCGTATCCTTAACAGATATTTTGAATAACTTTGCATTTTAAAGTTCTACTTTGCCTCCTTAAAAACTTTTTTTATCAGCTTTGTATTTAAAAGTAAGTTCTTGTATTCGTGAAATTCTTTTGTTCAGATTAACATTTAAACGTCATTTCTTGTATCCATGACATTCTTTTGTTGACCTTTGCATTTGAAAGTTAGTTATTGTATCCATGAAATTAGATTGGCATTTAAAAGTTACTTTTTTGTATCCATAAAATTCTTTTGTTAAGCTTTGCATTTAAGTTTCCTCTCGCAGAATTGTTTTGTTTGGCTTTGCTTTGAAAGTCCTCTTTTGCACCCCTGAAATTGTTTAATCAGTTTTGTATTAAAAAGTTCTCTCTCGCATTCTTAAAATTCTTTTGAGTAGCTGGGGATTTAAATTTTTTTCTTGCATCATTGAAATTCTTGAGATCAGTTTTGCATTGAAAAGTTCTCTTTTGAATCCTTAAAATTCTTCTGAATAGCTTTGCATTGAAAAGTTTTCTTTTGAATCTTTACAATTCTTTTTATCAGCTTTGCATTTAAAAGTTTTCTTTCGCATTCTTAATATTCTTTTCAGCAGCTTTGCATTTAAAACTTGCCTTCTGCTATCTTAAGATTCCTTTCATTAGCTTTGTGTTTAGAAGTTCTCTCTCGTATTCTTAAAATGCTTTTTATCGGCTTTGCATTTAAAGTTCTTTCTTGCATCCTTAAAAAATTCTATTGATTAGCTTTTGCATTTAAAACTTATCTTTGGCATTATAGCCTTGCAAAGAAGTTACGAAATTCTCCCTTGCATTCTTCAGATTCTTTTAAAAAAAAAAAAAGCTTTGTATCTGAAATGTCTCTCTGGCATCGTTCATATTTCTTTGTATTTGTTCTACATTTCAAAGGGGCAACTGATTCAAACATAATTATACCATAGACGGGCGGACAGACGGGCAAGGACAATAGAAGAAGTGCTCAGACAGACAGACTGACAGACTGACGGACTGACTGACAGACAGACAAGACAGACACGCAGACACACTGACAGATCGACAGACAAGGGAGATCGGATGAGACCTCAGACAGACAAGCAGACAGACAAGGGAGATAGAAGTAGCAATAAAATAGACAGGTGGACAGGCAGACGAACAACTCGAGTGATAGACATACCAACAGACCAGAAAGACTTAAGGACTTACGGACAGAAGGACAGACTTAGCAGTAGAAGACAGACGAACGTTTGGATGGATGGATGGATGGATGGATAAATGAGTGGACGGATGGATTGATGGATAGATGGATGGATGGCTGGGAGTATCAGACAGCAAAGAAAACACAGGAAGGAAGGCAGACAGACAGACAGATAGACACATAGACACACAGACACAGACACAGACAGACAACACACACACACACACACACACACACACACACACACACACACACACACACACACACACACACACACACACACACGGCACCTTTTTCATGAACCAGGGTATTCGTAGCGTTCTGGAGTAATTCACATAAATCTTTCGCAAAGAGAATTTTCTGAAACAGAAAAAAACAAATCACACTTAATTACCTCTTTCTCTGTCTCTCTATGTCTCTGTCTGTCTGTCTGTCTTTCCCTCTCTCTCTTCCCCCCCCCCTCCCCCTACCCTGGTGTATTGTGGCCTAAGGCCAATGTACCATTAAACCATTTTAGAGTCTGCCTGTCTCTCTGTCTGTCTTTCTGTCTGTCTCTCTCTCTGCCTTTTGTCTTAGGTTGTCCCGTCTTTAATGACATTAGGCCAAAATATACCCCAGCATCTAGACTCTGTTTGATCCTAGAATGCAGCAATCCTATTATCATCAGCAATTTAGCTTTTTATTTTTGCA
>CM054134.1:77989237-78014237 GCA_028751875.1 Rapana venosa | reverse complement strand
TTTCGTAAGAGTAGGCTATTGTGTGCCGATGAGAACAAACGACAATTTACAAAACCGCATACACACGGGGACTGGATGTAAAAAAAGCACATAAGTGCTTATTTCATTATCCTCGATATAAAAGAATAAAATAAATAAATAAACACACACACACACACTCTCTCTCACACACACACACTCTCTCACACACACAACACACGCACACACACAACACACACACACTCTCTCTCACACACACAAACACTCACACACACACAACACACATACACTACCCCACCCACACACAATCACAACACACACACCACCCCACCCACACCACACCCTCCCCACTACACACACACACACACCACACACCTACCCCCTCCCCTCCCACTACACCCCCCCCCCCCCCCCCACACACACACACACACAAACACAAAACACCACCACCGAACACGCAGAACACAATCAGTGCCAAAGACAAGAAGAGAACGATGGGGTATTCAAATCTCAGTGCCGGGTAGACTATTGCTTCGCCAGGTCTGTCTAGCCTACCGTGGCGCGTTGGGACCCGAGAAGCCCCTTTCTCTGGGCTAACAAGCCCCTCTCTACACTATTTATTGCATGATGCTTTTACACACAGGGAGATGCTGCCTAAAGCTAGCTGTCAATGTTGCCTGCGAGGTCATTGCATGCTGCTACCAAGAGAGCTTCAGAGGCTGGGTGGTTTGAATACCAGCAACAGACCAGCCTCGACTATGGGATTAGGGGTTTGGGGGTGGGGGGGGGGGGGTGAGGAAGAGGTTTGGGGGGTGGGGGGGTTGGGGGGGGGGGGGGGGGAGGGGGGTTTGGGATGGGGGTTGGGAGGGGGGGGGGTGGGGTGGGGTGGTGGTTGTGGAATAGCCTTAGTGGTTAGAATTATTTGTTAACTTGTGGTTATGATGTATAGGTTAGGTAGTAGAGGTGGGGGGGGGGGGGGGGGAGGGGGGGGGGGTTTGCGAGGTGGAGTGTGTGTTGAGGTGTGAGTTGTAATGAGAAATTTGTTGTTGTTTTTGGTTTTCTTAGTTTGATACTGTCTCCACTCTCCCTAAAGCATGGAATTGGGTTTTTTTTATACTCGATATTGGTACTGACTTCACTCTCCCTTAAGTCATGATTTTTCTTAGTTGACATTAGTGCTGATTCCACTCTCCCTAAAGTCGTGAATTTTTGTGTGTTTTGTTTTATTAGTTTATATTGGTACTGACTCCACTCTCCCTAAAGTCGTGACTTTTCTTTTAGTTGACATCAGTGCTGACTCTACTCTCCCTAAAAGTCATGACTTTTTAGTTGTTATTGGCGCTGACTCCACTCTCCCTAAAGTCATAATTTTGTGTTGTTTTGAGTTGACATAGATACTGACTCCACTCTCCCAAAAGTCAGGAATTGTTTTGAGTTGACATTAGTACTGACTCCACTCTCCCAAAAGTCAAGGCTTTTTTTCTTTTAGTTGACATAGATACTGACTACACTCCCCTAAAGTCGTGAATTTTTTTTTTAGTTAACATAGGCACTGACTCCATTCTCCCTAAAGTCATGGAATTTGTTTTTTAGTTGACATTGCTACTGACTCCACTCTCCCTAAAGTCGTAATTTTGTTTTGTTTTGAGTTGTCAAAGGTACTGATTCCACTCTCCCTAAAGTCATTGGGATGAAGATGAAATCTGAGCTCCTGTGTACGAACTACATGCAGAATATCTTTGTTCAATTGTTAAAACACACTCTAATCCCTGAACTCGGAATCCAGCTACCTTTTAATGGTGGGCAAAAACGGTGGCATTCGCAAGAAAATATCACACAGTCAGTCAGTCAGTCAGCTGGTCAATCAATCAATCAATCAATCAATCAATCAATCAATCAATCAATCAATCAATCAATCAATCAAATCAATCACATAGTCAGTCAGCTGGTCAATCAATCAATCAATCAATTAATCGATCAGTCAGTCAGCCAATTCATTAGTCCTTTAGTCAAGATAAGCAGACAGCCAGAGATAGTCACATTTAACACACACACACACCACACACACACACACACACACAACACACACACACACACACGCACGCACGCACGCACGCACGCACGCACGCACGCACGCACGCACCACACGACACACCACACACACACATAGAGAGAGAGAGAGGGAGAGAGAGAGGTACAGACCACAGTAGTAATAAAAGAAAGTGACAAGAAAGAAGGACGAAGACAGACTTTAAAAAATCCACCACACTGTAGAACAACGACGACAACGATGTATAAAAAGAAAACTACCACACGAGAGAGACAGTGTGTGTGTGTGTGTGTGACAGAGAGAGATACGCACAGACCACAGTAGTAATAAAAGAAAGTGACAAGAAAGAAGGACGAAGACAGACTAGAGAAAAGATCCATCACACTGTAGAACAACGACGACAACAACGTATATAAAAAACAACAACATAACCCTACCACTTTTCCTACTCCCGTCTCACCCTACAACCCTCTACCCCCCCCCCCCCCCCCCCATCCCATCCCCCGCACCCACATGGGCAAAAGTGAAGACTTTAAAACACAGACCATAAAAAACTTCAAAGTCTCACAAACCCCCTCCCTCCTTCGAACGCCCTCCCACATCATAAGACGAGGCAGCCGTAAAAAAAAAAGAACGTTAAATTAAACAAAAAAAACAACCAACAAAAAACATACTGCATAAAAAAGATAGAATTTTCCGATCTGAGAATAGCATCAATCGCTTATAGCTATTATATACATGCACCGCATACTTTGTGAATGGGGCGGGGGGATTCCACAAAAAGTGTAGATGATATATGTATATCTAACACACACACACATACACACTCACACACGCACGCACGCACGCTCGCACGCACACACATACACACAGAACGCAGAACATCTTGCGCGCACGTTAAAACCCATTTCGCTTTTCGGAAGAGTAGGCAGGTTATTTGTGTGCCGGTGGGAACGGATGATAAATTTACAAAACTGCTTACACACGGGGGCTGGATGTTAAAAAAACCAACAAAGCACGTGAGGGCTTCTTCCATTATCCTCGAAATAAAAGAATAAACTAAAAAACAACAACACACAGACACACACACAGACATACACGAGCGCGCGCACACACAGACACACAGACACACACACACACACACACATACACACACACGCACACACAGACAGACAGACAGACAGATACACACACACACACACATATCTATCTATCTATCTATCTATCTATCTGTCTATCTGTCTATCTATCTATCTATCTATCTATCTATCTATCTATTTATCTTATCTCTCTCTCTCTCTCTCTCTCTCTCTCTCTCTATATATATATATATATAATATATATATATATATGGAGAAGGCTCCTTCCTCTCCAAGTGCTGATGACGAGCGAGTGCCAAGGCAACTGGAGGAACATGTGTTTGAATTATTTTGCATCTCGTCGCGGCCAACGTTCGCTGTCAGTCGGGTCGTGGGAAAGGGTTTGAAGACAGTGACACACTGGAAAAAAGTTGTTTTTTCCAGAGCGCAATGACACTGGCACTTTGTCAAAAGAACAGCAGGTAGGCAGACTGGCAGACTGGCAGACAGGTAGATAGGCAGACTTGCAGACAGACAGGTAGGCAGACAGGCAGACGTGCAGACAGGTAGACAAGAGTAGACAAAAACAGAAACCACCTGAAGGAATTCCAGGATTTTGTGCTAGGTTATGTGAGCCGTTACCCATTGTTGATGGAAAACATCGAAGAAGTGAATTTTCTTTTGGGGGTTTTGTTTGTTTGGTTATGAATACCATCATCAGTACTGATATTGTATTGTGTATTAGATAGACATCATGGAGTGGAAGAGATAGCGAGGAGAGAGAGAGACGAGGAGGGGAGGGAGGGAGGGAGGGAGGGAGGGAGGAGAGAGAGAGAGGGAGGGAGGGAGGGAGGGAGGGAGGAGAGAGAGAGAGAGAGAGAGAGAGAGGAGAGAGAGAGAGAGGAGAGAGAGAGAGAGAGAGAGTGAGAGAGAAGTGAGTGAGAGAGAGAGTGTTCGTCATTATAATTTAATGCAAACATCAAAGAAGTATTTTTTTTAATTTGTCATGAATATCTTCATCGGTGCTGATATATTATGTATTAGACATAATAGAGTGAAAGAGAGAAGAGAGAGAGAGAGAGAGAGAGAGAGAGAGAGAGAGAGAGAGAGAGAGAGAGAGAGAGAGAGAGAGAGAAAGACAGAGAGTCTGTCTGCATCTCCATCTCTATTGTGCATGTGCCAAGGTGTGTAGGGGTGCATGGTTTTCCCCTGGCCCCCTCATGAAGACACTAATAGTATCTCAAGTCAACATTCTGAAAATACAGACACAACAACTACACCAAGCTGATTTTTGATAAATTTTCAAAGGACTAGCGTCCGGACGAAGTCAGACACAAGGTGTAGAGATGAAGGGGTGTGACTTGTAATGGACACATGTCCACCGAGCGTTTGTATTCGATCAACTGTGGAGAGTTCATTTGATAGCCTAACTTCAACAAACATGAAAATCTCGCTCAATGTGGTGGATACATTGATTAATCCTATATATAGGAAATAACATGTAAAACGTGAATAATAATAATAATAATAATAATAATAATAATAATAATAATAATAACAATAATAATAGTAATAATAATGATAATAATATTAATAATAATAATAATAACAATAATAATAGTAATAATAATGATAATAATAATAATAATAATAAAGAAGAAAACGAAATTTGTAAACACAAAATTGCTTGGTTCTATGATAATGTGGTAAAATAATGTAGTTAAATGCTTCGTGTATGTTGCTAGTTATGCTTTTGTTAAAAAATAAAAGTTTTGTTAAATTCATCCAAATGAAGTGATTAGACAGTTTTAAGAAACTTGAATATATTTGTTTTCATGTCACATTCATCAGTCTAAATAGAAAGAAAACACCCCACCTCGCAAATCCTTATCTAACCTAGTAAGCAAATTGGCCCGATATTTAGTTTATACGAATAAGATTATTATGTGATTGTTAGCGATTTATCGATTAGCGTGGTCAAAATTTAGTGGCAGACGACTTACATTGTGTAAGTGTGACGCTGCTACAGAAACTTATAGAGGAAACAAATAAAACAAAAAGAACAAAAAATCTCAACCAACGAATAATAGTAAAACAGCAGCAGCAGCAGCAGCAGCAGCAGCACCACCACCACACCACCACCACCACCAACAACAACAACAACGGGTGGAGAGGTCAGTCTGTGATACGACCCATTATTATTCGTAAAAAAGCCCACCCCAAAATAACAAAAACCAGATAACAGACTATTCGAAGAAAACAAAACAAAACAAGCAAACACACCCTCTTTCCCTTCTACCCTAAAAAACAACAACAAAGAAGCAACAACTAAGAAAACGTTTTATAGCTGATGTGAGTTCAAGAAAGATTAGATACAACTTTGTCTTTGCTCAAGTGTTATGGCTGCTTTAACAGCCTGCTAATTGTTGGGAGTCTTTTTTTAATCAGAGTTGCTGGAAGGTAAAACCAAAATAGTTTTATTCTTCTGGTATGTCTAGGGCCATACATTTCTTTCTGTCTTTGAGGGTTTTTTCACCAAATCTGTATGAAAAACTTTAAAAGACGCTTAGTCCTGTACTTTCAGGAAATTATACACCTCCCCTCTTTCTTTCTTGTCTCTTTCTCTCTCTCTCTCTCTCTCTCTCTCTCTCTCTCTCTCTCTCTCTCTCTCCTCCTCCTCTCTCTCTCTCTCTCTCTCTCTCTTTCTATCTTTCTTTCTTTCTTTCTTTTCTTTCTTTCTTTATTTTTTCTTTTCTTTCTTTCTTTCTTTCCCGTTCCTCGTTCGTTCCAAAGTTTATCAATGCTGAGATTTTGCGTATGCAACCGTTTACCCATCATCAAGGTAGCCACATTGCATGTTCGGGGATGATGTCCCAACACGACATCAGTTTAAATGCATTTTTTTCTTAAATGTCATCCTTTCCTACCAGCACGAAATGGCCTACTCTCCCGAAAGAAGAAACGGGTTTTTAACGTATGTGAAAATGTTCTGCGTGTGTTCGCATACGGGATCTCGGAATAATTTTTTGGGGGGAGAGTGGAGTCGGTACTAATACTACCCTAGGAGTCTGTATTAATCTCAACTCCAGGAAAAAAAAATTCCTTCAAACTGACCGCCTCGATGATGGCTGGAACTAGGGCCGTCAGATCACGAGCGTAGCGCTCTAACCACTGCTAGGCTACCCTGACCCTGTACGTTCTGTTTCAAAATAGATTTGAAACCATTCAGCCGACATGACCTTCTGCTGTGTCCTTTTTTTAGGGGGTCCCCTTTCTCAAACTGGCTGAAATGACTTCAAAATCAAAGTCGGCGTACGCAGAGGAAATGGCCATGCGTTTTTGTGATGAAGACTTTAAACTTTTTTTAAAAATTAAAAACAAAACCTGAAGTAATTTCGGTATTGTCACAAAGTAACTTGTTTGTTTTAGACATGTTGATTTAAAACAAACAAACAAACACAAGACCAAATTATACACCACATCTTCCTGAACAGCAACAAGCTAGGAACTCATTTTTGCACGTAAATGCTAGTAGATTTGGCTACTCACACATGCACTGCTTGTTGTACTCATTTCATTTCATCATATAATTATTGGTGCTACGTTGTGTTTTGAATAAATAAAAAAAATGGGTTAAAACCAATAAAGTTAGAGCTAACGCTGTGCTCGGTCTAATAGAAACATGTTAAGCAAATGAATGCAACTGGCAGAAGTTAATGGAAAACGCGACATTTTACAAACTAGCCCAAAAAGGAAATCAAAATAATTATTAAGTAGTATTGTCGCTACCAGAATGACATTTGAAAACATGAAGCAACCAAGAAAGTACGCGAACAAATGAATTAAATACATGATATGCAACAAAGCTGTAAGTTGAAAAATAAAATCTGGTCATCATAATTGGATATCAAGTTATCATACAGAATCAGACATCAAGATCAAAATATCAAAAATTACCGGAGACATTAAAAATAACAAAGAGAAAAGAATTAGACTACTTGATTTTTCTACAATTACCAGAGGCAATTTTTTAAAAAAGGGAGAGAGAATAAAATAATTATTATACTTATTTTCTACAAAGCAAGTATTGCTTCTGATATGTGTTGTATATCCACACATAACCTCTATAACAACAATAATGAAGAGGACATTTTTGTGTTTTCAATATCTGTTACCTTCTAATTAAAAATACACATCAATCACAAACTACTATATATACTCAGATATTGTAAGAAAAGTTCGATAAAGAATGTGTAATAATTTATTATGATTTATAGAAACATGGTTATCAATGAGAGAATCGCAGGACAAAATAAGTCTTATCGATTCAGATGGAAGGAAAACTAATATGAAGTTGAGAGAGAGAGAGAGAGAATACGAATACGAATACGAAATATTTATTCAGATTTAGGCCATGGCCCCTTACTGAAGGGGTGATCATACATATAACGCCACAAATAATTATCGGTTCGGAAAAAATTGCTCACAGAAACACCTTATTGTATCATGCAATCATTACACTCTAGGTTGTAACAGTGTCAAGATATTTCAAAGCTTTGTAGACAAACCTCGCAAGGTTACATAATACGCTCTCATTTCTTGCTGCCATGAGTAGATTTAATCTAAAACGACATGCGTTATTATAATACTTTGGTTGAATATACTTAGCTCTCAGATCATGAAGAACAGGACAACTTAGCATGAAATGAACTTCATTTTCTTCAGCACAATGACACAAACGACATGTATTTTCATCACTCATCATTCTGTTATATCTGTTTCTATGACATGCAATAGGTGAAGAGAGAGAGAGAGAGAGAGAGAGAAGAGAGAGAGAGAGAGAGAGAGAGAGAGAGAGAGAGAGAGAGAGAGAAGTGGCGTGGTAGTTTCTGATTGTAAAGTCTAATTACTTTAAGTCCGATTGAAAAAAAGCTGGAAACACGAGACCAAATTATTATTATCATTACTATTATCATTATTTTAAACATTTTTTATTAAAACAGGGACACAATAACTAATGAGCGCTCTGAACTACTGGCCCCTTCAACCAGATTTAAGAGGACTGGGCACGGGGAAAAAATGTGTTGAAAAGTAATGAAGAACGACATCAATGTAGGTTTGACACATCGCCGTTCTCTCACTGTTACCCGTTTACCACAAAATCTATACCCACGTAGACATTAATGAAAGCAAAACTATGTCTTAAAAGATGTAGATGTACCTGTAAACAGTGTTATGGAATCTAAGCTAAATCACATTCACTTCTTAAAATTGATAAGAGATGTTCTGACTTAACAAAAAGAACATTACGGAACTCGAAATACTACGGCTTTGATCTATATTTGTTCACGTTTCTTTCAACATGCTGATCTACATAAAAAACACTATATGTAGACATGGCTTTGATATGACTTTTTGTTCTGTCATAATTATAAAGTGTGTAGATCTAGACATGACAAAACTTGAGAGAAAAAACCACCTCCGTTTAATGCTGAATGAATACAGGTACCCCACGGAGGCTTTCTAAACCAGGCAACTTTTGAACAAACGTAGAATGCGCCTACTGATGGTTATATATGTATGTTAACGATTTGTAATTTTTTCGTCGGTATAAAACCATATCTACATATGTATACATAAAAAGGAGCTGTACAAACAGCTAAACTTGTTCAAGCTGTTGCTGATTTACCTATACCAACAGATAAAGGTGTCAATAATGCACACAAATCCTCCTTCTCCAGTCTGGTTTAAACATAATTTTTATGAGATGAAAACAACATAGCAGCAACACATGAAGTATGCGTACTACAAGCGTAATCTTATGTAAAGTACTCTTGAAGGTGGATTGAGTGAATCGTGATGGCACTACGCAATACACGCAGCGCTGAAAAAAATGAAATATTTTTAAAATTCAGAACGGTTTATAACGCAATCTTTGCAAAACTGCAAGCCTACTGCAGTTCTGTTACTTAAACGTGACATCTATCGTTCACAAGGAAAGACTAGACCTGGTGGCCGAACAAAATACAGGTGTCCTGTAGATTTTCACTATTTCCTAAACCAGACATCTTTTGTGCAAACGTACCGGAAGCCTGCAGATGATTATATATAATTTTGCGCGTTAAAGATCTGTCACTTTTCGTCGGCATTAGGAAACTGTATGATGCCCAGAACATACCTGAGGTTTCACTGGCAGTTTAGAATAGTTGGTCCTGCATCCACTGAGATTCTGTGACACATATGGTGCAGCGTACATGGAATATCCCGCACATAGTGAAACTCCTTAAGATCCTGGAAAAAGAAAAAAAATCAATCAATCAAATCAATCAATCAATCCATCCATCCATCCGTCCATCAATCAATCAATCTATTATGAGTGCAGTAAATCGATCGGTCGATTGATTGATCAATCAACTCGTGATGCAGTTAGTCCAGCTGACCCTAGAGCCATACCAAGCCGGTCATTTTGTTGAGGGCAATAAAGCTCAGATTAAAAATAATGAAGAATGCCTCGGAGTCGTAATGTGGCTGCCTTTATGGCGAAGTATCCGAAAAGCTAGTCATGCTCGCAAACTTCTCATGAAGTATGTCCTCTCAGAGTGATTCCCATGTCTGATGAGTGAGACAGACTGCATGTCGGTGACACCTTATTATGTTCAAGCTGGGGAACGCCCAACAATAAAACTATGGAACAAATAATATCAGAAACTCAGAAACCAATATAATATTAACAAAATTCAGAAACCCAAGATAAAAAACAACAACCAGTCATTCGTTCTCGGCATCAGCATTTTAGAAAAGGCCTATATAGGCCACACTTTAAGTCAGGCAGTCAGGAACTTGAAGAAGAATCACAAAAAGGACAACGTTAAGTAATACAAAACCAGCAACCTAGGCTTAAAAGAGACCTAAAATGTCACAACATTCGCTCCAGCACATTATGACTTTGATACACATCAAAACAACTTACATAGCAGACGCACAATGCATGTTGCTCGGTGAAACATCACGCAACAGGATCTGTAAGGGCTCTATGATAAAAATGCCTCTCTGTCTGACCTTAATCATTTCTATCTCCATACTGGTGTGTTGGGTTTACAAATCTCCTTACTTCTTGCAAGTGTAGTTATTCAAATCACAATGGGGTTAATTGCGTAAAATTGGATCACCTTCGTATGCAATCTTGTCACAAGTATCCATATTGACTTGTCTCCGTCTATGTCTAAATCCTTGCGTTCTATTGGTCCATACAACCACGCCCTTTCCTTTCGTCCCTCCCAGCTTTTAAAATTAAAAATTTTTTTTTTTACCCCCCATGCATAATTCAAGCTAAACTTTATAGTGTCCTTTCTCTTTTCATCTTTTATTTTTTTGCTGTCTTCCCCCTCTCATTCCTTTACGTTTGAGAAAGAGAGGGAGGGAGGGAGGGAAGGAGAGAGAGAAAGAGAGAGATAGAAAGATGGAGGCAAATACTTCTCTCTTCTCACGTCTTCGCTCTTTTTCACATGTGTGTGTTGCGAGTATTTGAGCGACCCCGAGACATCTGAACTCTGTAGACCTTCCTGAGTGAATCCAACAGGAAATAAAGAAAATCTCTCCCCCCCCCTCCCCCTTTCCTTCCTTTCCACCCCCCCCCCCCCCCCTTTCTTCTTTCTTTCTTTTCTAAAAAGAAAAGACTAGACATCTCGTTCCTTTTTCGCTTTTGTGCATCCATTCACAGTCACAAAAAAAGCCATGCCCGCCACACACATCGGTGGCACATTAAACGGTCATACAGCCCACAAAACGGTCGCAACGCATAAAACGTTGTACACAACCAAAAGCGCTGGTGGTTTAAACAGGCCATCTCCCGAGCCTGCCTGCATACTAAACTGGGATGGAAATCCTGTAGGAAGCATTAGTGTCGTCAAAATGGTTTTTACTGGTCTTTTATTGCGTGAAAATATTGACATAAAAGGAGGGTCCGCGCTCGGAGAAGATTTGAATTCGGTATTAAGATTATAATGAAGCTACGTGATGTTGTGTACTTTCGAAAGAGAGAGAAAAAACAAACAAACACACACATCCCCCCAAAATCCCAATCAAGGAGGGATTTCTCTGCTGCTGTTTATCATCGATGAAAATTGGAAATTTTTATTTTGGAAACGGTAAAGAGGGGATGAAATAGTCCAGTGGTTACTGTACTTCTGAACTATGGTACATCAAAATGAAAGGGGGGGGGTCAAATCTTTACGGGGGTGTCCTTTCGAATGGGGGGTTTTCCCTCTATGAATTAATATTGTAACTAACACCACTTCCCTCAAGATCCTTAGGCTAAGACTATAAACCGAGGTCCTTTTTTCCCACCAAGTCCTTCCGAAGAATGAGGCTATAAACTGAGGTCTTTTCCCAGCAAATTCTTTAGATGAGACTTTAAACCGTGGGCCCTTTTTTCCAGTAAATCTTTCGAATGGGACTATAAACTGAAGCCTTTTATCGAACGAGTCCCTCAGATTAGACTTAAAACTGCACTGAGGTCCTTTTTATCAACAATCCTTCGGGTGAGACTATAAACTGAGGTCCTTTTTTTTTTTTACAAGCAAGTCCTTCAGATGAGACTATAAACCGACGTTCCATTTCCCAAGAAAGTCCTTTTTGGATGAGTTTATAAACCAAGGGGTTTTCTTTATTTCTAGAAGTCCTTCGGATGATTCTTTAAAGAGAAGTCTTACGCATGAACGTAGGCATACCACCTGGAGAACAGGGCAAGAGTCTTTGCATTTCTGGTAGAGGTCTGTCCTAGCTATCGACTAGCTGGTAAGTAGGGTGACAAGAGCAGGCGTATCCTGCCATCCGCGACTTGTAGAGGGATGTGCTCCGCTAGGTTTTAAACTTGCCCAAGACACACTGCATGATAAGAGGCTTTTCAGGAGAAGAGTAGGTACACGACACCCTAGCAACCCTGGTACAATGGTTAACGCTCTAGATTTGTGGCTGCATGGTTCTTGATTCAGAGACCCATTAAGTGTACTACTACCACCTATAGGGACAGTGGAAAGATAGATATTTAAAATGGATACAACTTTATTTTTATCAATTTTACGAAAAACGATTCTTCTAAGTTAAAGACTTTTGTCAGTAGTATAGGGAATTTGGTAGGCATGTGTGTTTAGAGAGCGCTGTTGTAATACTCTTTGATCCATGATAAAAGTACCCCTCCATCTCTTGAGCTTGACTATAGCCAGAAAAGAAGCAAAGAGTAGCTTCAACTACGTGACATCGTCTCAAACCTGGCTGAAGCTCCAGAGCATCATCACAAATTGTCTGCTTCTCCGTCATACAATATGGTATGTTTCCAGTTCAGAGGTTTCAGTTGCCCTTCTCTCAAGGTGTCCTCAGTTCTAGTTTCTTTTTCCATTCCATGCCCGAGTTTAGCTCCTGTCAACGCCTCCAGAGACTGGAGATTCGTTGCAGACTGTTGTTTGAGAGACGTGATGACGGTCATAGCAGCTGTAATGTGGGCGTCCCAGTCAGCATGACCCTAGGATTAAGTTAAGACTGTGGTCAGAAGGAAATTTAGTGGACAGTGCTTCTGCATAGTAGATCGATCGATTGGGCACAGCGATACCCCAACGATCTACTTGACTACGGGATAGGTGAGGTGAAGTGAGGTTAGATTTTTGCATACGTCGAGTCAGTGAAGAACCAAGCAATACATTAAAGTGACCCAGAAGCAGTGAAGAGCCTTGTCTGGCTGGTGGGTCCTCCAGCTGTAAGAAAACAAGCATGCAAGCAAACAAACAAACACAGCCTGAACAGGTTCTCCCAGATAGGTCTGAAATCAGTGTATACAATCTTGTATCAAAATAGCCGACATTTCTGTCTGGAAACTTCACTACTTTGCTGTGGGCACAAGCCATGCTTCAGAAATGTTCGATATCCCGCTTAGAATTTTGATATGGAGAAAGTCACTTGACAACAGCAATACACTTCAAGTCAATATAGTGGGGGGGTTTTCATTTTGAAGAAATCTCAAGACTTGCTGCATCTCCTATGGCCAGTGGCGATACACTGTGGAGCCCATAAACAAATTATTTGAATTTCTGTCTATAACTGGTTTTCGTGTTGCCATTCTCACAGAATTCTCTTCAATATTCTGCTAAATAATTATGTTTTTTCTTGACCCTGTACCTGGAATTTATGGCAGACAACCGACCATTTTCACCCCTCCAAAAAAGCAAAAAAAAGCTGAATAGGATGGATATTCATTTTATTTAAAAAAAAAGGGAAATCATTCCACAAGCAAAAGACAGCATTCCACTCCATATCCTCCTCCCCCACAACATATTTCCTCTTATTGCGTTATAAATAAAAACAACCAAACAAAACAACCCCACGTTCCCTTCTTTATGTGGATAATTTTCAACAGTCCTCTGCTGTGTGTGGCTGGGGGCTGAAACTGCCAGCCCACTAAAGGAAAGGAGTCCCCCCCCCCCCCCCCCCCCCCCCATAGCGCACCCTGCCACAAACTCTTTGGGTGGCGAGCAAAGGAAGGAAGAGAAAGGCCTCGAGAGAGAGAGAGAGAGAGAGAGAGAGAGAGAGAGAGAGAGAGAGAGAGAGAGAGAGAGAAGAGAGAGAGAGAGAGAGAGAGAGAGGTGGGGTGGGTGGGAAGAAAGAAGGCATGACTCTCTAAGGGGGTTTGTTCGTGTGCAGCTGGGCAGAAGGCAAGGCAGCAGGACGGCTTCAAAGGATGACCTGCTCAGCAGGCAGGCAGGCAGGCAGGCAGGAGTCTTTGCCTTGTCCAGCCAGCCAACGTTAGTTGCGGTAGTGCTGGGTGGGGTGGGGGGGTGGGGGTGGGGGGTGGAGGGGGTGGGGGGGGGGGGGGGGTAGGGGGGGTGGGGGCGAAGGCAGCAGGTCCTCCTCCAGTTGCCGGCCACCACCCGGCTCAAAAGACACACCGCCTCCCTGCCTCCTGCCGCGCAACCGTGGCCTTCGCTTTTTTTACGACTCGTGGTGGTGGTGTGGTGTAGTGTGGTGGGGCTTGTGCCCCCCCCCCCCTCTCCCTTTATATGAATGAATGAGAGAAAGAAAGAGAGAGATATATATATATACGAATGAGAGACGCAGAGAGAGAGAGAGAGAGAGAGAGAGAGAGAGAGAGAGAGAGAGGAGAGAGAGAGAGCGAGAGAGAGAGAGAGAGAGAGAGAGAGGAGAAAGGGAGAGAGAGATATGAATGAGAGAGAGAGAGATGAATGAGAGAGAGAAATGAAAGAGAGAGAGGAGAAGAGAGAGAGAGAGAGAGAGAGAGAGAGAGAGAGAGAGAGAGGAGAGAGAGAGGAGAGAGAGAGAGAGAGAGAGAGAGAGAGAGAGAGAGAGAGAGAGAGAGAGAAGGGGAGATAGAGATGAATGAGATAGAGAGAGAGAACGAGAGAATCGATCTGCGTTGACTTGTATATAGCAAGGGCAGAGTCTCTTATTATTGTTATTATTATTATTATTAGTAGTAGTAGTATTAACAGTTGTGACATACACGAACTGCTTTCTTTGTGGTTGGATGGAACACCAGTATTTTTTGAGAAGCACACTACACAAATCATTCAATACTACAAAAGGGAGAGAGAGAGAGAGAGAGAGAGAGAGAGAGAGAGAGAGAGAGAGAGAGAGAGAATCGATCTGCGTTGACTTGTATATGACAAGGGCAGAGTCTCTTATTATTAACAACGGTTGTGTGACGTATCCCAATTGCTTTCTTTGTGGTTGGATGGAACACCAGTATTTTTTGAGAAGCACACTACAAAAAAATTATTCAATAAGGAACACCCACACTACATGAGAGAGAGATGAATGAGAGAGAGACAAAGAGAGAGACAGGAGAGACAGACAGACAGAGAGGGAGAGAGACAGACAGACAGAGAGACAGACAGACAGAGAGAGAGGTGGGGGGAGAGAGAGAGAATCGATCTGCGTTGACTTGTATATGACAAGGGCAGAGTCTCTTATTATTATTATTAACAGTTGTGATGTATCCCAATTGCTTTCTTTGGTGTTTGGATGTAACACGAGTATTTTTTGAGAAGCACACTACAAAAAAATCATTCAATAATGATCACCCACATTACCTGAGAGAGAGAGATGAATGACAGAATATTATTATTATTATTTTATTTCGAGGATAATGGAATAATAATAATAATAATGTATGGAATTTATATAGCGCTGAATCTTGTAAAGAAACAAATCAAAGCGCTCAGATTTTATTTCATACCACTTTAAGTCACGGCAGATTTCTCTCTGTGAAATTCGGGCTGCTCTCCCCGGGGAGAGCGGGAGAACGCGTCTCCACTTAGCGCTGCGCCACCCTTTCACCCTTTTTTTTTTTTTTTTTTTTTCTGCAGCTGTATTTGTAACCCTATCAGAGTGGCTTTTTTCTAAGAATTTTGCCATGGACAACTCTCTTGTTGCCGTGGGTTTTTTTTACGTGCGCTAAATAATTACGTGTAACACACGGGACCTCGGTTTATCGTCTCATCCGAAAGACTAGCGCCCAGACCACCACTCATGGTCTAATGGATGGGGGAAAAATTTCCGGTCCAAACGGGGTACGAACCGCCGCACACTTCAGACCCGGACTTTTCGCTTTCTAGACAGGCGCGTTACCTCTAGACCACCGATCCACCCGTGTGCTTTTTTCATCCATTACCCGTGTGTATGCAGTTTTGTCAATTTTGTCATCGGTTCCCACCGGCACACAATGGCCTACTCTTCCGAAAAAGCAAGACACAGAGAGAGAGAGACAGACAGACAGACAGACAGACAGACAGAGAGGGGGGAGAGAGAGAGAGAGAGAGAGAGAGAGAGAGAGAGAGAGAGAGAGAGAGAGAGAGAGAGAGAGAGAGGGAGGGAGGGAGATATGAATGAGAGAGAGAGAACGAGAGAATCGATCTACGTTGACTTGTATATGACAAGGGCAGAATCTCTTATTATTATTATTATTATTATTAACAGTTGTGACGTAGCCCAATTGCTTTCTTTGGTGGCTGGGACACGAGTATTTTTTGAGAAGCACACTACACAAATCATTCAATACTTCAAGAGCGAGTAAGAGAGAGAGAGAGAGAGAGAGAGAGAAGAGAGAGAGAGAGAGAGAGAGAGAGGAGAGAGAGAAGAGAGAGAGAGAGAGATGAATGAGAGAGAGATGAATGAGAGAGAGAGGGGGGGGAGACAGAGAGAGAGAGAGAGAGAGAGAGAGAGAGAGAGAGAGAGAGAGAGAGAGAGAGAGAGAGAGAGAGAGAGAGAGAGAGAGAGAGAGAGAATCGATCCCTGTTGACTTTTATGACAGAGGGGTAGAGTCTCTTATTATTAAGAATTGTGACGTACCCGAACTCCTCTTTTTGTGGTTGGAACAAGTGTAGTTTTTGAGAAGCATACTACTACAAATCATTCAATATAAGAGAGAGAGAGGATTGATGGGCGATAAGGGTACACAGTCTCTTAAGAGTTCTGACGTATCCGAACTGCTTTCTTTGTGGTTGGTGGAACACGTGTATTTCTAAGTGGCACACAACAAAATCAGTTAGTACTATAATTATAACCACCCATTAACTTGGGTCTTCCTATGTGCTTATTTCTTTGAAGGCAGCATTTGGGGAATAATTGAGTAAGGACCATGCCTTTGGCCTGACCTGACTCCCGTTTCAACTCGGCTCCTGGTTGAGCACTCTTCAGAGGTTCCGGCAGTGTTTGAAACCTCACTCATCCTCTGTGGTAGGTAACAGCAAGACACCCTCCATAGTTCAGAAGTGTCTATTGCTGTCCTAAGAATAAATATATATTCTTGTGGTCTACCACAGCTGCCAGCAAAAGATGAAAAATAGAAAGAGAAGGAAATATATGAAAATAATAGTGGTAATTAAAAAAAAATGTATTTAAAAATAAGTGGTTACGAATCTATGTGCCTTATGTTCTTTGGGGATCTTTTTCCTATCTATCTATCTATCTATCTATCTATCTATCTATCTATCTATCTATCTATCTATCTATCTATCTATCTATCTATCTATCTATCTATCTATCTATCTATCTCTATTCCCAAAGAAATATTTGACCAAAGACAAAGGTCTTAGTTTGTTTGTTTGTTTCTTTTTCAGTCCTCAACTAGAGCTTATAAGTTAATTAATGGCAAGATTTTTGTGTATGCGACCTTTTGCTCGCCATTAACGCAGCTGCAGTCCGCCTTCGGGAATGTTATTTAAACACGACACCAGTGTGGACGCGTTTTTAAAAGTTTGTCACCCCTTCCTACCAGCATGGAGTGGCTTACTCTTCCGAAAGAAGGAACAGGTTTTAAGGTGTGCAAGACGTTCTGCGAGCGTTAGTACAAGTGGCCTCAGTTTACAGTTTTACCCGAAGGATTTTCAGGGGAGTGAAGACTCTGGTGACTCCAGGGGGAAAAAAAATATCGCAGCTTATTTTTCTGACCTTGTTCGGTGATACCACCTCTCTCTCGTGCTCCGTGGTCACCTGACGAATCTCTTGTTCCCAACCCACGAGACATCAAAAGTAAAGGCTACGGCCAGAAAGCATTCCGTTACATTGTCACCAACATCCATCCATAGGGTTGGATGTTGGTGAAAAGTGTGGCGAACCGTTATGCAAGTGTGTAAGTGTGTGTGTGTGTGTGTGTGTGTGTGTGTGTGTGTGTGTGTGTGTGTATGTGTGTGTGTGTGTGTGTGTGTGTGTGTGTGTGTGTGTGTGTGTGTGTGTGGCTATAGTGGTTCTCCCCTTTTCGTCAGTCCCAGCCACTTCCCACTTAGCTTCCATTTCCTTCTCTTTCAGTGCTACAGTTACGCCCGTGGACAGATATTCTTATGAACATTTCGACTAATTGCTTGCTTGCTTGATTGGCTGATTGCTTGATAGATTAATTGGTTGGTCACAATACTTCAAATAACAGCTGCTCACAATGACAGAATCCACAACATTGTCTGGTTATTGCTTTTCATTTCATGGCCACCTTACCCGGAATAATTCTCTCTCTCTCTCTCTCTCTCTCTCTCTCTCTCTCTCTCTCCTCTCCTCTCTCTCTCTCTCTCTCTCTTCCTCTCTCTCTCGCTCGCTCTCTCTCTCTCGCTCGCTCTCTCTCTCCCCCCCTCTCTCTCTCTCTGAAAATGCTGCTTGATTTCATGAAATATATCAAGACATTGGTGGAAGTGGATACTGAAACTTGAAAAACTGTATCAGTGCTTTTTTAAAAATTATTTTTTTAGTGCATTATCCCCAAAACTATGTTGCACCGTGTGTTGTCTCTTCTCTACCTTATTTCATCATAAGATAATCTACCTTTTCAGCAGGTTATGAGTGCCGAGGCTGGTTGTTTTTTTCTCTCTCTCCCTTTTGCACTGTAGCCTAGCCCTGCGAGGGAGCGGAGAGGAGATGTGCGCCACCCTCAATATGCTGGCCCCTGGAGAAGTTGAGGTCTCTGACGCCTCGCTCCCCCTTACGACCACATAGGGTATGGGACACCTTTGCCTTTACCGCAGCCTACCTAACTGCAATAGCAAAAAATAATCCAAGTTCATGCTCTTAACCACTTAGATTTTTCTGCCCTCCATTCTCATAATTACTTATGCTAGCCCTTTAACTAGTGCCGTCAGCGCCTGGGCTTTATCACAGTTCTTGATTAAACCATTGACGCTCGGGGCAACAACAGCAAAGTGAGAGGCTGTATGATCAGTGGCTTTCCCACTCATGGAATTCCACTTTACAGCTTAGTCTTTAGTGATCGACTATGACTCTCTGACTAGGAGGCTTGACTCGCACAGTCCTTATGTGCTGCAGCCCTGGGGGCTGGTTGGCCTTTGGAGAACATCTCCAACGCTGACTGTCCTTATGCCCACTTGGCCGAGAGAGTGGGGATGTACTGTGGGCAAGGCATCTCCACTATAATCAAATTTCTGCCCAGTTTCCAAAACAGCAGCTGCCTCCTCTACTGTTTTGGAGGTCATCGTCGGACACGACGGACAAACATACATACATATTCCGGTATTATGACCCCCCCCTCCCCCCCCCTCCCCCCCCCCCCCCACACACACAACAAGAAATAAGCGCTTCGATTTGTTTGTTTTTTACAAGATTCAGCGCTATATAAATTCCATATATTATTATTATTATTATTATTAAAAGAAATACCCGTCAACTGTTGAGCTTCTCTCTAACTACTCAATGACCAGCAAAAGGTCAGCTTAAAGCTCTTGAAAACCGGCTGACGACTTGGTACATAAATCGAACCCTCAACAAGACAATTTGTCAACGACCGTTCCTTTACACAGGGGATAAAGCAGTATAAAGAGAGAGAGAGAAGGGTGGAAGGAGAGCATTAAATCCCCCATTTTGACAGCTAATGGGAACCATACATTCTGGGTCTCTGATAAGGACCTCTGGGTTTGACTTCAGTTTCGGCGCTTGTGGCGTTTCCACAAGGTGTCATGGCAGTGGCTGTGAAATATTGTGCAGAACGGAATGAGCGATAAGGACAAAGCTTCGCTGGTAAAGGCAAACAGGGATTTCCCTCTATAGACGAATACGTTGAAGAATGAAACGAAATTGTTTTTTTTTTAATCTTAAGACTCGCTGCTAGTTGTCTTCAACCATACCATCGTGACTTACTGTGTGGTTGGATTTAGGCCTACATCGCCGCCCAAAACTGTGGAATTTTCTGCCAACCTTTTTAAAGCAGAGAGAATCAAAAAAGTTTGTTTTTGAAATGTTCTCTCAAAAATTAACTTTTTAAACTTTAGAAGCAATTTTTAAAAGTTTTTAATCGAAATGGCTTGGCTTTAGTGCCCAGAGAGAGAGAGAGAGCGAGAGAGAGAGAGAGAGAGAGAGAGAGAGAGAGAGAGAGAGAGAGAGAGAGAGAGAGTGTGTGTGTGTTGTGGGATGAGATTTTACCCCCCCCCCCCCTCTTGTTTTCTCCCTCAGCCACCCAGAGGTTCAGAGGGGAGGGGCACTGAAACGCTCGGACAGCGTGTCTTGCTCAGGCAATGTGAAATTCGTGGATATTCTCTGCTGATCAGATCGCGAATTGATTTCATCTCTTATCAGATCACAAACTGATTTCACCTCTTGCCAGATCATCTCTTACCAGATCACAAATTGATTTCCTCTCTTACCAGGTCGCAAATTGATTTCACCTTTAAATCAAGTCTCAATTTGATTTCCACCTCTTACCAGATCACAAATTGATTTCATCTCTTGCCAGATCACAGATCTTGCCAGATCGAGATCTTACCAGGTCACAAATTGATTTCCAACTCTTACAGATCGCAAATTGCTTTCACCTATGATCAGATCGCAAATTTATTTCATCTCTTACCACAGCGCAAACTGGTTTTCACCACTTACAGATCGCAAATGGATATCCGCCTCTTACAGATCGCAAATTGATTTCCACCTCTTACAGATCGCAAATTAAGTTCACCTCTTACCAGATCACAAATTGCATGATAGACGTGTTCATGCCATCCGTACCACCGGCCAATGCTGGCCTAGTCTTCTACCGAAGATGACTGGGTTTTTAACACGTGTGCATAAAGATGTTACACGTGTATATTGCTCGCGGGATTTTGGTTTAAAGTCACTTTAGTTGTGTACTCTGAGAGGGATGGGCTCTGCCAGGTTCAATTTGCCCAGTCTCACCTCACCTCACCTCACCTCATCTATTCCGTAGTCTGGTAGACCGTTGGGGCACCACTGAAGATTTTGCAAACCAGCTTCCTCCACATCTCGCGGTTCTTAGCTTTTCCATAGTATGTCCTTCCATCTACTCAAGGCCAGTCCACTCTCTGACGCTTGTCTTCCCATCGTTTTCTCTGTCTGCCTCTCTGTCTCCCTCCCCTCCTCCCTCCGAGGGCTGGATGTTAAAAAAAAAAAAAGCCTTGTGTTTATTCTATTACCCTAGGAAAATAAAAGAGCAAAGAGCGTTATCGTTGTCCTTGTACTGTTCCCAGTCCAGCTGTTCGTGTCACCTGCCTGTACCACTTCAGTTTGCGATTTATTTCACTGAAGCGCCCAGTATGCACTGCCCAAAACTTTCACTGCTGGGCTCTAACGACTAATCAAAGAGTTAGTGGATCGGCGGTCTAGTGGTAACGCGCTTGCCTGGAAAGCAAAAAAGTGCGGGTCCGATCCCCCCCCCCCCCCCCCGTCCAAACCTTTCCCCCAGTTGAGTGGTGGTCTGAGTGCTAGTATTTCGAATGAGACGATAAACAGAGATCCTGTGTGTAACACACACTCAGCGCGCTTACAGGAACCCACGGCAACAACGGAGTTGTCCCTGGCAAAATCCTGAAGGAAAAAAAGCGACTCTGATAGGGAAAGAGGACAAGAAAAGAAGGGATAGCGCTGCTCCGGTAGTAGGGACATGCTCTCCCAGAGGAGAGCAGCTGGAATTTCACACAGAAAACTCTCCCGTGACTTAAAAGGGTATTCAGTTAAACTTGAATTCGTGTTTCAAATCTAGGAAGAAGTCCAGCCAAATCACGTTGCTTTTCAATTCAACGCTGATCTTTTTGAACTGAATGTCAAAGTCCTTCCGATGAGACTATAAACCGAGGCCCCGTATTCGAACGCATGCAGAACATCTTGCGCACGCGTTAAATCCTGTTCCGCTTTTCGGAAGAGTAGGCCATTGTGTGCCGGTGGAAACAGATGACCAAATTTACAAAGCCGCATACACACGGGGACAGGATGTAAAAATGCACAATGAGTGCTTATTCCATTATCCTCGATATAAAAGAATAAATAAATAAATAAATAAACCTTCAAACTCATCCCTGTCACATTTTTATTATCAGTGTAGTAGTCTAATTCACATTTTGAGGTCGTTTTTCCCCCAGGTGTTGTTACTGCAGGCAAAATGTCCTTTATTCGTTACGTCACACGCTGCAAGTCACAGAGAAAGGGAAAAAAGAAGGATGGCAGTATAAGGTTAGAAGAGGTCTGAGGTGACTGGTCATTTTCAACAACTGTCAGAATATGGAGCTGAAAGATGAGAAGTCTGGAGGCCGATTGTCGTTTTCTTAAAAACAAATTTCAGAATATCACAGCTTCTTTTGTTCTCAGCAACTGGACCATAGAGTAAAACACCAACAAGATATCATTTGTATGTTTCTGAACTTATTAATTTTGGTGTGTTTCTATAATAAGTGTTAAACACAAAAAGACTGACTGAACAAATCTAACAGCTATTGTTAAACACTTGAACTGCTGGAAAAATTATTATTTAACCATCACACTTAAGAAAAACGGGGTCATCAACTTTTAAAGTCAAACAACTGTTAATCTACAATTCTAAAAATATATCTGGTGCTGAGCCTAAACAAACTGAAAAACAAACAAACGAGTGCATGATTTAAAAACAAACGATGAGAAAAAGAAAGCTAAAAATTAACAAAGCATCAACCTAACATTTAGAAAACCTATCTCTATCTCTTTCAGACAAAGAACAAAATGTACAATAACACATACACATGGGGGGGCGGGGGGGGGGGGGGGGGGGGCACTAAAATTAAGGTAAAAAACAAACCCAAACATGAGTGCTTATTGTATTACCCTCCAAATAAACGAAATTTTTTTTAAATCAGACTTTTCATGTAGGTCTTATCGCTATAATAGCTAGCGAGCCTGAAGAACAATAATATTTTTAAAAAACACACGTGTGCTTTGAAATCAACTCCACTGAAGAGCAAAAAACACAGACAATGTTCCCAACACTCCAGTGAAGCGTGTCGCGAAAAACTATTGACGCGTGTCGTTAAGTCCACTGACTTGACAGTCAACTGGGGGGGGGGGGGGGGGGGGGAGGAGGAAGGCAGGGGGGGGGGGGGGTGCCTGTTTGACAAGATGGCCCCCGTTCCGCCACTCTCCAGTCTTTGTACTCGTCAGTAAAACTTGCCACTCTTTTGGCACACATCACATCAGGTTTTTTCTCTCTCTTTCTCTCTCACTAGGGCTTCACTTTTTTTTTTTAAAGGGGAGGGGGAGGGGGGTCAGAGGTGTTTAGAACGTTGTACTTCTTGGTCAATGAGGGCTTGGGGTCGAGTCTGTAAACATTTTTTTTTTGCTGCCTCATTTTCTGTGACATCCTTGTCCTGCTATTCCCACTCTCCTCGCCACAGCCATACCCAGATTCGCAATGTCTCATCCCCCAGGGTCGGAAGCCCACAAGAAGCCTATCAATATCGGGCCGGCGTGGGGCCACCAGGTAGAGGGGCCCTGCACTGCTTCTGGGTCGCTTTGGTGGTGTTCAGTGGTGCCTGTTCTGAGCTAACAATACGCAGGACACCATCTACTAAACCCCCTTACTAACGACAGTATTAGCTCAGTCGCGGAGCCAGACAGAGTGTCGAGTCTTTGTTGAGGATTGGTTGATAATTTGTGTGTGTCCTGTTCAAGGAGATTCTTCCAATGGAGTTTCGCTTCGGCGCTTGACTCCTCTCTCCTCACAGTCCTTTTGGAGGAGAGGTTGGTTTGAACAGCATTATTTTTGTTTCAAGCCTATCACCATTTCCCGTCCCGAATCAAACATTTTAAACAAGTAGGTAGATGGATGGATGGATGGATGGATGGATGGATGAATGGATGAATGGATGGATGGATGGATGGATGGATGATGAATGGATGGATGGATGGATGGAAGGGTAGATAGATACATACATACATAATACATACACACATACATAGACAGAAAGGTAGATATGTAGGTAGGTATGAAGATGGATGGGTGGGTGGGTGGGTGGGAAGGTAGGTAGGTAGGTACCTAGTTAGCTAGATTTACAGATAGATATAGACAAAAGGAAAGCCAGTCAGATATATATATATAAATAGATCAAACCAGGCACACAGACAGACAGAAAGGCAGATAGATAGACAGACAGATAGACATACAGATAGATAGACAGATAGACAGTTGGTAGACATATGGTTAAAGAGACAGAAATAGAGAAAAACAAATAATATTGACCAATGGACAGACAAACACACAGTCAGACAGACAGATAGACGGAAAGTCAGATAAATAGATAGATAGGTAGACGAATTGGTGGACAGACATAGACGGAAAGACAGACAGACATAGATATATAGATAGAGACGAATAAGACATATATATATATATATATATATATATATATATATATATATATTACAGAGAGAGAGAGAGAGAGAGAGAGAGAGAGAAAGAGAGAGAGAGAGAGAGAGAGAGAGAGAGAGACAGACAGACAGACAGTCAGACAGACAGATACAGATAAATAGATTGATAAGTAGACAAATTGGTGGACAGAAGACATAGATAGACGGAAAGACAGACAGACAGACATAGATAGATATATAGATAGACAGACATACAGTCAGACAGACTGTCAGACAGACAGACAGATAAATAGATAGATAGAAAAGTAGAAGAATTGGTGGACAGACAAACATAGACGGAGAGACAGACAGACACACATAGACAGATAGATATATAGATAGATAGACAGACAGACAGATGGATGGATATAGATGGATAGATGGATAGACAGACAGATACAGAGAGAGTGAGAGAGAAAGGAAAGAAAGAAAGAGAGAGAGGTACATACACACACAAAGAGACAGACAGACAGACAGACAGCCGAGAAACAGCATAGCTGACCGCCGGAGAGGCAGAAAAAGAAGTAAAGAGGCAACGGATCAATCCATAAACACAAGAAGCAATTTTGTCTATATAACTTCACTGATCAACCAACCAACCAACCAACAAATCAACCAACCAACCAATGAACCAATCAACCAACCAACCAATCAAATCAATCAATCAATCAATCAATCAATCCAATCAATCAATCAATCAATCAATCAATCAATCAATCAGTGTGTC
>CM054134.1:77981737-77984237 GCA_028751875.1 Rapana venosa | reverse complement strand
GTGACCTCACCTGGTAGGAACACTCCCCCCTCCACCCCCCCACACCCCCCTTTATGCGTTTTGAGGAGGAAAGAAGGGGGGGAAGAAACAGTGACAGAGGTGTATTGACAGGAGCCTGCCTGCCTTGCCTTGCCTTCCTATCAGACGCTACTTCTGCTACACTTCGCGTCTTCGCACTGATCTGGATCGTGATTGTTATCGTGGCGTGTTCCACTTTGTTGTCGTGAGAAAAGGAACAACCCAAAACAACAACCAAAAAAAAAAGAGAAAAAAAGAAAGAGAAAGGTTGTAGCCTTTCAACTGTGCGATTGTGTTCTCTCGCGAGACCTGGATTTTCCAGCAAGTTCAGAATGGAAATGACTTATTATAGGACCGACTGTATGGTATTTTAACTTAGTTTTTCTTTTTCTTTTTTTTAAAAATATAGTACAAACACCTTTCTTCTGACATAAATCTGGTTTTATTCACACGCTGATTTACTTCGAAAACAAACAAACAAACACACACACAAACAAAAAACCAATCTTCTTAGAAGCAACAGAATTGGTAAGAAAGTTAAGTTGTCGTGACAGGACCAGATTTGATACTATGGAATGATTCTGATAATGTTTCTACCTGACAGTCACTGTCATCTGTGAATGTTACCTGCTGAGGTTACGGAGCAACAGCCTTGTCTGTGTGTGTGTGTGTGTGTGTGTGTATCTGTGTGTGTGTGTATCTGTGTGTGTCTGTGTGTGTGTGTGCAGGGGCCTCTCACGGTTAAGATGGGACACGTTTCATCTCCCTCTTGACGCCGTTAACGCCGGAGACAGTTTTATTTCTTTTTTTTCTCTCCCCATCTAACTTCCCAAACTGCCCTGAGCTACTGGGAGAGGTGAGGAGGAGGAGGAGGAGGATAACGGTACACTGTGTGTATTGACGTCTACACACTCCCTCTAACACCGTGTCTTGCTGGGCGACATCCTACGTTGATAAGGAACACCCACCCCACCCCCCTCCTCCCAAAATAAAATTCAAAAAATCTTGACGGATATAGTTGATGTAGGTAGGGGCTATGACATGAAAGTTTCACGATGAAGAAAGCTTGTGTGACTTACCTCAACAAGGATGGAAGGACATCTTTTCTGCGTCAAAGGACCGGATTAACGTTGTGACTAACTGCAGGATTTTTTGTGTTTGTTGGTTGGTATTCAGTCATCGTGGTGAAGTGAATGTGTGCAGTTTTTCCTACCGTGTCCAGTGTAGGGGTCACCATGAGGTTGTGTCAGACAGTGAAGAAGAAAGGATGATTCAGGGAGACACCTACCCTACCCATCGAGAACAGTCTTACGGGCAGAATCGGCCCAAAGATTAAAAAAACAAAACCAAAAAACCCAACAACAACAACCCCGGGATTTTACCTGTCACATATTTGACGTTTTCGACCATCCAACTGTGAAGTGGTGAAACAAAAATAATAATCACAGGAGAACAGACAGAAGAACTGGTTCTCTGGGTTTCAGGAAGAGTGTAGGATCTGGAGTACTGCGGGCATCAGGTACTACTGCTGCTGCTGCTGCTGCTGGTGCTGCTGCTGGTGTGTTTTGATCACCTACCCCGAAGTGTTGGAACCCTCTACCCGTGGATCCCCGCCGACCATGCGCCTGCAAGCCATCTTGGTCTTCTTATACCTGGTGCTCATGTTCCCCACAAACATCATTGGCTTGTGGTGGTAAGTGTTTCATTATGTCCATCCAAGTATGAGAGGAATGATATTGGTATGACTGACTTGTTGTGGTAAGTGTAAACCAATGGGGAAGGTGGGGGGTGGGGGTGGGGGGGCTGGGGCTTAAAAATAAGCTGTAGCTTGATGCCTTTCCCCTGCTGTATTGTTTGTTTATGAAGTTATGATATATGCATACTTAATAATCTTTAAACCAACTCAAAACTGCCTTGCAGTAGTAAGTTGCTTGATTATATCCATCGTAGTAGATTAGACTAATCATGGTATAACTGACTTGTAGTAGTAAGTGTAAATCAACTCATAAAGTTCTGGCTTGTAGTACCAAGTTGCTTGATTATATCAAATGAAAGTATGTTAGAATCATAATTATGGTATAACTGACTTGTCGTAAGTGTAAATCAAGTCATGACTGGCTAACAGTAGTAAGTTCCTTGATTATATCTATTGAAGTATATTAGAATCATAATTATGGTGTAACTGACTTTGGGTGGTAAGTATAAACCTCCCCACGAGTGGCTTGTGTTAGTTAAGTACTTGGTCGTATAAATCTGCCCCTGATAATATAATTTGGCTTGTGGTGGTAAGTAGCTTCATTGCATGCATATATCCATAATGGCTTTGGTGGCAAGTGTTTCACTGCTTGATTTTTATATCTATAATTGACTTGTGGTTCTAAGTGTTTTATTGCATATATACCCATAATTGGCTTGTGGCGGTAAGTGCTTCATTGCATGCATATAGTTTATAATTGGCTTGTGGTGGTGTTTCATTGCATGC
>CM054134.1:77946737-77976737 GCA_028751875.1 Rapana venosa | reverse complement strand
AGAGAGTGGAGAGAGAGGGGGGAGAGAGTAAGAGAGAGAGAGAGGAGAGAGAGAGAGAGAGAGAGAGAGAGGAGAGAAAGAGAGAGAGAGAGAGAGAGAGAGAGAGAGAGAGAGAGAGAGAGAGAGAGAGAGAGAGAGCAAGCTACAAGATGCAGCAAAACCATTATTCTGTGAATGATATACAATGGAAAATTATTTGATAAACAAATGAATAAATGAGATGACATCTGGCAAATATATATATATATATAAATATATATATTTATATATATTTTTTACATAACTCGTAGTTTAGGCACTATATATGTATTTCACACACCCACACACACCGTACACTGAGAGAGAGAGAACCTGTTTTGATAACAAGTCAATAAAACCTTATACATACCGAATAGGAAAAAACCCAGCAACACAATCCAGGACATTCATCTCCTCCCCCCCCTCCTATCACACACACCCACCACCCCCCCCCCCCCCCCCCACCCCCCCCAAAAAAGAAAGAAATCAGCACATAGTACCCCAGCAACACAAATTGATGACATTCGCCTCTTCTTCTGTCTGCTGTCTGTGTCGTTTGTCTGTCTGTCTTCTGTCCTCTCATTGTCCCCCCACCCCCCCCACACCCGCCCTCAAGAAAAAAATCAGCAACATAGTATAAAGTAAACAACAAAATGTCCTTCAAAAAAAGAGATAAAAACAAAAATCCAAAATAAAAAAAAGGCAACATAGATACTGAAGAGAACAGATATAAAAATGTCAGTGAGAAATCTCGAAATACTCGCCCCAAGGGTTGGGAACGCTCGACCTGTTAGGAAAATGATTGTGTTATGCATTTCACTGATGGCAATTGATAGCTCTTAATGACACCTCGTATCTATGGCTGCCTTCAATAGGAAAAATAAAAAGCAGGGGGGATTGGGGGGGGGGGGGGGGGGGGGGAGGGGTGGGAGGGGGAGGGTGGGGGAGGGGAGGGAGGGGGGAAGAGAGAGAGAGAGAGACTTTGGAAACTTTTGAATTAAACTTTTTATTGAGGGAAAAGAATAAGCACACATGATGCATTTTACATCCAGCCCTCAGTCAAGGTATTTACATATTATATATATATATAATATATAGATAGAAAAAAAATGAAGAAGAAAATAGATAGTAAATAAAAAAGTATAAAGAGAGAAAGCGCACAAACGAACCAACCAAACACAATAGCCATACAACAAGTTAACATTGAAAGATCTTAAAGAAAATCGTTCACACAGTAATATCAATACAACACATAGCAGAATAGACAATTAATCTAGTCCTCCCCCCCCCCCCCCCCCCCCCCACAAAAACAAACCCCACACCACCCAAACCAAACCACAAAACAAACAAAAACAAAACAAAACACAACAAAACCCCACAAAAATCCAAAACCCCAACAAAACAATGAAGAGAGAGAGGAGAGAGAGAGAGAAGAGAGAGAGAGAGAGAGAGAGAGAGAGAGAGAGGAGAGAGAGAGAGATTTCAGGATAATGGAAGAGAGAGGGGGGGGGTTAATGAGGAAAAATATTTGGTCATTTGCAAACTGTGTTGATCTTTCTGGGGAATTTTTTCTCATTTTTTTGGGTATGTCTGTGTGTTTGGTCAACTGATCTTGTCCTTTTTTTTTCCTTTTTTTGTCTTTTTATTTGTCTTTGGTTATACAGCCATGCAACATACTTTCTCTTTTCCCTGCTTGTTAGTCCTAGTCTCCGTCTGTGTGTGTGTGTGTGTGTGTGTGTGTGGGCGGGGGCATGTGTGTGTTGTTGTGATATTCCTCATCTTGCTTGCGCCGCGCTTTGTTTGATGTATGTGTCTGCTATCTATCTATCTATCTATCTATCTATCTATCTATCTATCTATCTATCTATCATATCTCTTGAGTATCTTTGACTGTCTGTCGCTCCTTTTTCTCCCTCTCTCTCTCTATGTATCTCCTCACCTCCCTCTCTTTTTCCATTCCATTCTTCTTCTTTCTTTCTTTCTCTCTGTATCTCCTCCCTTGACTCTCTCTCCCTCTCCCTCTATCTCCCCCTTGACTCTCTGTCTCTCTCTGTCTCTGACCCTCTCTGTCTGTCTGTCTCTCTGATTTTCTCTAGTTGTTCTTCTTCTCCTCCGTCTATCTCCCTCTATCTGTCTGGTCTGCTGCCTGCCCTGTCCTTCTGCCTACCTTCTCTTCTCTCCTCTCCCCTCTCTCTCTCTCTCTCCTCTCTCTCTTCCCCTCTCTCTCTCTCTCCCTCTCTGTGTGTCAAGCCTGGCCACGCATGGCTGCTGGTGGAATGAGTGCCCCCAAGGCACTGGAATGTGGCGATGGGAGATAGATAGCTATGATATCCTTCAAATTGTACAAAATAGACCAACTCTTTTTTTCTGTCTTTTTTTCTTTCGTTTGGGCTTTTCTAGTTTCTTTCTTTCTTTCTTCTTTTCTTTCTTTCTTTCTGTCTTCTTTTTCTAAGTTCAGTTTGTTTGCTTCTTTGTGCTACTTGCTGTTGGTTTTTTTGTTAGTTGATTTTTGATTTTTTCTTGTTTGGTTGTTTAGTGATTGTGTGGTGGTGGTGGTGGTGGTATGTGTGTGGGGGTGGGGTGGGAGGGAGGGGAGGGGGGAAGGATATGTGGTGTGTGTGTGTGTGTGCTTAAGTTTTTTTTTTAGTATGGCTGTTTAGGGATATATATATACACACATATATACATACATACAAAATCTATATCTGTATCTGTGTGTGTATTTGTGATCTAATCTATGTGAGAATACATCAATCAATATCTTTCTTTCTGATTACTAATTTGTTTCTGATAGTATGGCTATTTATAGATGTATCTATTTGTGTGTGTGTGTGTGTGTGTGTGTGTGTGTGTGTGTGTGTGTGTGTGTGTGTGTGTGTATTGACCTGATTTGTTGATTTGTAATCGAATCATGTATGAATTATAAATTTGTATCTGTCAGTTTGTTTGGTTTTATTCTGTTTTGTTAATTGATCTGTTTGTTTTTTTGTGATCTGATCTACGTGTCAAGTATCATATATGGTCTTTTTACTTATGTATCACATCTGTCTCTCTTATTCACTGACTTTTAACTATCCATCCATCAATTCATCAATCCATCCATCCATCCATCCATCCATCCATCCATCCACCCGTCCGTCCGTCCGCCCTCCCCCCCTCTCTCTCTAACTATCTATCTATCTATCTATCTATCTATCTATCTATCTATTATCTATCTATCTATCTATCTATCTATCTATCTATCTATCTATCTATCTATCTATCTATCTATGCCAGTGAACAGACAAATGGAAGGACAGACAGATAGAAAGACAGCCTAAGAGATTACGAAAGGAAGACACATACATCAACAGACAGACAGACAGACAGACAGACAAAGAAACAGACAGACACAGGCAGAGAAATCTGCTTTCATAGGGTTGGTAGGAGAGACACAAGGGGTGAGGGAGGTTTCAATGACCTCTGCCTGGGACCTCTGAAGAGTGCTCAACCAGGAGCCGAAACTCAGTCAGGTTAGGACAAAGGCATGGTCCTTACTCAATACATCATTAAATGCTGTCCTTGAAAGATTTTATCTTATAAAGATTTTTTAAAAAAGTCTTTTGATATTAAAAAAAAAGAGAGAGGAAGGAAATTTCTTTCTATATAAATTTTTCGTGTACTCGTCATTCGTCCATTCTTTCTTCCGTTCTTTCTTTAACCATGTTCTCTGATATTTTAGAAATGTAAAGCAGAAGAAGAAGAAGGCCTAAAACAATAACAACAGCAACAATTCTGCTTCTTTTTATGAACCGCTCCACCCTTATCCCCTCCATAAAGATTGACAACATAAAAGAAAACAGAACAAAAACTAGTCTATTGACAGTTTCACAATATTCATCTTTTAAATTTCTTTTTAGGGGGAATATGTTTCATAATCAACTGTCACAGTTCATACATAATGATAGTTATCAGTCTGCATCTGAAAAAAAAATCATGTAAAACAAAAAACAACAATCACAACTATAATAGCAATAAAAGAGCAGAAAAACCAAACAAACAAAAACAAAAAGAGAAAAAACCGCACCACTCAAGTGTTTGGAAGGAAAAACAAATCGGTTTACTTAAAACCTTCTTGAGGCCAAAAAGACTGGTCAGCTGGTAGTAAAAACTGAAATAAAGCTATCTACACACCTATGTGAATATATTTTAAACAATTCTGTTTAAACATTGAAAATTATCCATGTAAAAACACACCCTTCCACATGGGCTATGATGGTTAAAGTAGTAGTAGTAGTAGTAGTAGTAGTAGTAGTAGTAGTACTAGTAGTAGACGTAGTTACAATAAAGGTGGATGATGATGATGATAGATCTACTACTACTACTACTACTACTACTACTATTGCTGCTGCTGCTGCTGCTGCTGATAATACTGATAATATTTATTAGTATATACAATAAATGTACAATTACTGTTGATCTACCTTACTTTCAGAAACTCTGTTCTTAAAGAATTGTGCCTTTGGCCAGAAGGTTGACTGAGAGTGAGAGTGGCATGAGAAGAAGATCGTTGAGAAGAAGACCATACTAATGTTCTTCTTCTTTTCTGTTTTCTTATTCTTCTTCTTATGTATTTTTAAAGCTGGACAGATAGTTGCTCTCTATAAAAAAAAGTCTTTTGTCCGTTATCACTTCAGTGGGGAGGGGGTGGAGGTGGTACACTGTACTAATTGCCAGCTGTGTCCCTTCTGTCTTTGATGCTCATGTGTGTATACATCTGTCTGTTTTCTTGCGTGTGTGTCCCTCTCTCTCCCCAAACACCCCCAGCATGCCTCCTTATCTCTCCGTTTTCTTTTCTCTTTCTTTTTTATTCAAATTACAACATGCGTGTTACTACTCCAAGGAGAGAAAGGTTACGTGATAAATGTGAAATGCTTGAAATTGGTGATGAGTTGAATTTCATTGTACAATGCTCATTGTGTGTCAATTTGCAATATATATATATATATATATATATATATATATATATATATATATATATATATATATATATATATATATATATATGTCAAAACGTTTTCTTACCCCAAAGACAAACTCTTTTGTCGTCTGATGCCATCTGTGAGTCGGACAGAAATATTTCGTTTGTGAAAGTATATCGTTAGACAGTCTAAAGCCGCGTATTCATTTGATAAATATACTACAAAACTCTTGTTTGTTATACAGTTTTGCTTCTCCCCCGTTATTACCTGATGTTCACCCATCCTCCATACCCCAAAAGGGTAAAAAGGAATCAAATATTTATTCAAATAAATTTCTAAATTTAATAAAGAAACAGGGCACTGACAATGAAATAATCATTTGAAATACCACCATACTGTCTGGATGCAAAACTAAATAAATCACGCACGCACAAAAGGGCAATACCATCTAGAGACTTACTCCGAGCCATAAACGTTTTTCATACGTTCCTCTGAATCTTAATAGATGTATACCAGACTTATTCGTTGAGAAGAACAAAGGGGTAAGAATAAGGAATAAGATATAGATAGATAGATAGATAGATAGATAGACAGATAGATATATAAGGTTCACGAACGTGGAGTTAAACCAACACCAAAAATACCACACAAAAAACCATAATAAAACCTGAAAAAAAACCTGATCAGAGAAATAGCAACGGAAGCAAAGGCAGCAGCAGTACAAACAGAAATAAAGAATAAAATACATTTTAAAAAATGGGAGTAAAGATAATTAAAAAACAAAAACAAAATGGAACAAAAGAAAAAAGGAAAAGAAACAAACAAAAAAGAACTATAAAAAAAAAAATAAAGAATAAGAAATGAACAAAAAAAATGCAAGAAAGAGGAGAAAAAGTATGAATAAAACATTCAAAGACAGAGAGGAAAGAGATACAAAGAGTCAGAGACAATGAATGAGTGAATGAAACAAACGTGCCCAAAAGAAAGAAATGAGAGAGAGAGAGAGACAGACAGACAGAGAGACACAGAGAGAGACAAACAGGCAGACAGACAAAAACCTAAAATGAACTTTTAAACAGACAACAGTTTATCAACATGAAAACAGACCGTTCCCATATCTTTTACCGGTGTGCACAAACAACAAACGGTCTAGTGTTCTCCCTGAAATAGTCTCGGCAGGTTTTTGTAAAAATATTTCTTTTTAAATATTGTTTCGCATCTTAAAACACACCGTAATGCGTTTTTGGTTTGGCTCTCTAAAATGCTTTCTTCTCCGTTATTGTTATCATTTGATATATATTTTATTTTTAATATTATTATTATTATCATCATCATCATCATTATTATTGTTATTATTAATGTATTGTTTAAAAAAAAAGTTTTTTGTTAATTAATCACGATCTATAGATCAGTCTTGGCCTACATACAGTGTGTGTGTGTGTCTGTTGTCTCGCGCGCGCGTGCATACACACACATAAACACGGTTGCTGGTGTGTACGTGAGCGTGTAAAACCGCTGGATACTTAAATACAAGAATGAACTCATTGTTTAAACCCTTTTTTTTTTTTTAAACATTCCATTCTAAGCCATTGCGACTGACGAAAAATGTTTATTCGCTCTCTCTCAGTCTGTCTGACTGCCTGCCTGTTTGCCTGCCTGCCTGCCTGCCTGCCTGTCTCTCTCTGTCTCTGACTTTCTCTCTTGACTGTCAGTCACTCACTCCAGTGCCTACATCCTTCAGAGACACAGGCAGACAGATAGAGACAGACAGACAGACAGACAGAGTTTTCTTTTTTTTTTTAAAGTTGATTTGCTCGCTTTTCGCGGAGGTATAGATCCAAGATTGATGTATTTGGTCTATTAGTCTTCGGCATGAACAAGTTACTTAAACCCCCCCCCAACTTTTATAGTCATTCAATACACATACAATAATATCATAAGAAAGCAACAACAATAAAGCAGGGGTTACTTTTTGCCTCTGGAATGAACACACACGCATGCATTCGTGTGCATGCGCATGAACACCTTTTCTGTCTGTCTGTCTGTCTCTCTCTCTCTGCCTATGTGTCTCTGCATTCTTTTATCTCTCTTGGTGTCTCTGTCTGGTCTGTGTCTGTCTGTCTGTCTGTGTGTCTATATTTCTCCAACGCACGCATCCTCTTCCACTCCCTCTCTCCTGAAGTCTCTGATTTTGCTCGTCCATTCATCTTCACTACTCGTCTGCACTCTTTTTTGATGAATGGAGAGAGATGAGAGAGAGAGAGAAGGGAGAGAGAGAGAGAGAGAGAGAGAGAGAGAGAGAGAGAGAGAGAGAGAGAGAGAGAGAGAGAGAAAGAGGACAAGAGAGAGAGACAAGACAAGACAGACAGACAGACAGACACACACACACACACACACACACACACACACACACACACACACACACACGCCAGACAAGACAAGACAAAACAAGACAGTCAAGACAAGACTTGACAAAGACAAGAGACAGACACAAAGACAGACATGACAAAACCAGAAAGACACGGAAAAAGGCAGGAAGGAAGGAAAAGGAAACGGAAAGAGACAGATAGAGAGCGACAAAGAGAGACACAGAGATAGACAGAGAGCGAGAGGAAGAGAAAGAAGAGAGAGAGAGAGAGAGAGAGAGAGAGAGAGAGAGAGAGAGAGAGAGAGAGAGAGAGAGAGAGAGAGAGAGAGAGAGAAGAGAGAGAAGAGAGAGAGAGAGACAGACAGACAGAAAGAGAGAGACAGAGAGAGAGAGAGACAGAGAGAGAAGAAAAAAGAAGAAGAAGAAGAAGAAGAAAGAAAGAAAGAAAGAAAAGAAAGAAGAAGGAAGAAGAAAAAGAATATGCACCGCAAGAGCCGCAGCGTGAAGGAGATCAGGGGAGTTAATCCTCCACTGCCACCGCTTCTCTGGCTGCCCTTTGCACATGAAAAGAACCGCGCGCGGCTCTTTTGTTTTGCCTGCGGTTTGCCAGAGGCATTAGGCTGTGTATTTGCCGATTAGTGGTCTCCTCGCCACTTTTTTTTTCTCCTTTATTTTTCTTTCTTTCTTTTCTTTCTTCTTCTTCTCTCTTCAAGTTGCTCATCTCATCTTTTTCTTCCCCCTTGCTCCCTCCCCACTTTCACTCTAGCCCCCCCCCCCTCTCTCTCTCTCTCTCTCTCTCTCCTTCCAGCCCTTCTCTCTTATTTTTCATCACCGGAAGACTTTCCATGTCTAAGAATTCGTTTACCGCCAAAAACGCACTTTAAAGCTGTGCAACTGAGTGCAAGTTTGGGTTTTTCAGGGTCAAGTTGGGTTGTTTTTTTTAAAAAGAAAAGAAGAGAGAGAGAGAGAGAGAGAGAGAGAGAGAGAGAGAGAGAGAGAGAGGGAGGAGAGAGAGGGAGGGGGGAAGAGAGAGAGAGAATGAATGAATGAATCTTGAATGAATGAAATCTTTCGTTTCCAAGGGTAACAGTAAAAAAAAGCATTCACATACTTTTTATTCATCCGGCCCTTGTCCCGATTAGACACTATCAACAAAACAAGGGGGGAAAAACCCCCAACAACAACAAACCACAACATGATTTAAAGAAAAGAGATAGGTTTGTATTCCATAAACACATAATCCCCAACTGACCCGAACATTCACGTCAAAAGAGATACATTGATCATAATTAGTTAGGGAAAAGAGATAATGTGTTCAATAAACACATGATCCCCAACTGACCTGAACATTAATGTCAAAACAAATACGCTTGTTATAATTAAGTAAAGTAAAGTAAAATGGAGGGGAGACAGCAAGAAGCTAGAGAGAGAGAGAGAGAGAGAGAGAGAGAGAGAGAGAGAGAGGACATCCTCATCTTCCTTTCTAAAGTACAAGAGGTTTGGTGTATTTCTGATGATGTTATATTCCCATGATAAGTTGTTCATTACTTCTCACAGTAGTTGTTTTTAAAGAAATATTTTGTTGTTATTGTTGTAAAGTTTTGCTGTTGTTACAAGTCAAGGTTGTTTTGTTTGTTTTGCTTTTGTTTTTATAATATATATATAATAAAGGTATCTCTTGGCATGTTTTAACATGAATTTGAATGAATAGAAGGAAAAGAAAAATTGAAACTAGGTACCTACAGCTGCTACTACAAGTACTACTACTCCTCCTCCTAATATTACTGCTATCATTTCTACTACAATAACTGCTATTACTTCTACTATTACTATTGCTATTACTGCTAATACTACTGTCACTATTACTACTACTACGACTTGATATTCATTCTCAAAACAATAAAAAGAGCAACAACAAACACATGACCCCACAAAATGCAACAAACGATAACAAACAGCAACAAACAAACAACATTAAGAACAGTAGTTGCAGAACATACAAACCAATCTGTTGGTCTTTCCATAAGAATAGTTAATATTATCATGCTACATAACACCCACGGGCTTCCAGTACTTTAAAAAAAAAACAACCCCGTTCTAGAAAAAACACACATTAAAATGTAAAACTCATTATCTGAAAAATCATTTTCCTGATGAAAGAGAGTCTAAATAAAATATACCCAGAAAGAACTACAAATAACTGAGAGCAAGTGCTCTGACCACTGAGCTATCCTGTCCCCAAAGTATGTAGAGTATTTTATAAGTGGTTTTCAAAATCCTCCTCCTTTATGGCTGTGAAAAGTATGTGGATGTTGTTGTAGCTGTTGTTGTTGGAGTGGTTTTTTTTTTTTTTTTTTTTTTTTTTTGGGGGGGGGGGGGGGGTGTGTTGTTGCTGTTGTTTTAACAGGTTTTCGTAGTTTGTGTTTATACACAAGTAACACATTTTTGTTGTTATTTTTAATGCTGTGATCACGTCTTTTAGAGTGAGTTTTTCATGCGCTTATAGATTTATAATCATTCATTCATTCTTTTACAAAATCTCCAGTTTTTTGGTTCAACCAAAAGTCACACTCGCAGTTCATGTAGAGATATCGATTATTAGTTCTAAAAACAAGTTTGCATTGAAGGTCATTCTGTGGTGAGGGAGTCTTGTTCATATAGATTTTATATATTTTCCCCCATACATTTAAGAAAGACAGTTGACTTTATGACTTCATCCTGCATCATTACCACCCAAAAAAATCACCACCAAAAGCCATTATTTTCTTTGTTGATTTTTTTTATTACTTCTTTTTTTTTTATCGGTGCTGGTTTACCTTTAAAACTATCTGACATTTTGCAAGCTGAATGAATGAGACTATAAACCGAGGTCCCGTGTGCGAACGCACGCAGAACATCTTGCGCACACATTAAAACCCGTTCCGTTTTTCGGAAGAGTAGGCCATTGTGTGGCAGTGGGGATGGATGCCAAAATTTACAAAACTGCATACACACAGGGATTGGATGTACAAAAAAAGCCACACGAGTGCCTATTTCATTATCCTTGAAATAAAAGAATAAATCAAATCAATAAATAAATAAGTCAGCCACTGCGATTCGTTTCTGATCAAATCAACCAACAGTGACGTAGCATCTGTCCAATTTTGGGATCAACCCCCCTCCCCCATCCTTCTTCTCTTATCTGCCCCCCCCCCCCCCCCCCCTCATCTTTGCTCCCACCTACCCCCCCCCCCCCCCCCCACCCCCTCCCCTCCAAACCCCCCATCCCAAACCTTACCAACGACAGGATTCTAAAGACATACTTATTAGGCCATTGCCTGCTTAATTCGAAATCCGGATCAGGTAAATAAGCTCAAAACTGTTGTGTTTTCAATACACAAGAAAACAAGATGTCGGCAAAACAAAACAAAAAAAGGGGGTGGAAGAGAGCAGACACACACAAAAAAATGTAGGGTTCATGACACGAAACCCGTGCAATGGGAACCTAGTTAACTTGCTCCCATTTCGTTTTACCCCTCCTCCACCCCCATCCCCCTATTCCCCCTAATCTCTCACCCTCCATCCCTCTACTCCCTCCATCCCTCTACTCCCTCCCTCCTTCCTTCCTTCCTTGTTTATTTACGAGACTTGCCACAACAGGTAGACTCACTTCTTGTCTGTTACAGACATCATCACCAGTCGCAGACGAAGAACGATATTTATTTTGTATCGTTTTCTTTCTTTTATTGTTTTGTTTTGGGGTTTTTGGGGTTGTTTTTTTTTTCTTTTGGATGACGTCAGTGTGAACACAGCGACCTCTGGCGGCCTCCCCAGACTGTCAATGGTTGGGCCGAAAAGAGCGAGAGAGAGAAAGAGAGAGAGACTGGGGGGGGGGGGGGGGGGGGGATGGGTGGTCCATAAACCATGTGTCAGACACATCTCTGTGCCAAAGGCGTTCAGAATTCTTTACACCGGTGGTGGGGGGAGGAAAACTTGAAGGTTTTTTGTTTTTGTTTTTCGTTTTTTTAACCGACCCTCCTCTTTAAAAAACAAACAACAAAAAACAAAAAAAATCTACGTCATATGTTGAAGGGCGACGACGAAGTTGCTCGCGCTAGTTTGGCCCTGTTGAGAAAAAAAAAAATTGATGAGGTTCACCTGTTGGAATATTTCGTTAATCATGTCTGGATCAGTCTCAGACGGACCACCTGCATTGTAGGTGTGATGGGAACGAAATTTTGACACACACACACACACACACACACACAGTTGAGAGAGGGCGAGAGAAAGAGAGTTGAGAGAGAGAGAGATGAGGGGGGGGGATAGAGAAAGAGAAAGAGAGAGTTGAGTGAGAGAGTTGAGAGAGAGAGAGAGAGAGAGAGAGAGAGAGAGAGAGAGAGAGAGAGAGAGAGAGAGAGAGAATCAATGAGTTTTATTGAAGAAACACAAAGTTCATTTTTCAAGGGGATGAAACAAATAATTTAAGAGTCAAATATCCATTCACACCTTATTTAATCAGAAAATTTTAAAGACAGCAACTGGCTCCTCTTAATCTGAGAGAGAGAGAGACACAATTTGACACAATTTGACACAATTTTATTGCTATTTAGCAATCAAGCCATATAGCGCTGCGGCGCGGTAACAACGATATCGAACGCGACGCGATTACAATGACATGGAAACCATGGCAGTCGTGGTATGTACATCAAGATTCGATACATTATTGTCTGTGTCTCAAGTGTCTCAATTTTCAAACCAGCCTTTCCTTTTCCAGTCTACAGCCAGCGAAGTCAGCCCATGTAAGGTCCCGAAGATGATGTAACTCCTGCTCAGCACTCGCCACCACTGTCTCTGTGTGTTGTGTGTTAGTACACTGTTTCCCTTTACGAAGTCTGGCAAGCCTGACACGTTCTTCTGGCAACATGTTTTTCTCTTCTTGCTTGATGTACCAGAACACACACTTAGATTCCTCGCCAGGATCTCCATTCCAAGAGTATTCCAGGATGATGTCATCTGATTCACACATCACAATGTTTTGATCAACCGAACTATGTACCACCACCTTTCGAAACCGTGTGTTTCTCTTGCTGTCCCTTAATCGACGCTGTACACGTTTGTCAGTTAGAGTAGACACATACTGTTTCACAATACCAGTATCAGTATCAGAGTCATCCACTGTGCAGCCAACTGTCAGCTCTTCCTGCACATCAGGCGCCTCAGAAGACACACCGATCTTGTTGTCTGTTGCTGGATCACACAGTAGAACAAGTGAATCTGGTGTGGCTGAGGCATTCAATTCACTGCTGACACATAGTTCTGTGTACACACTGGTTTGTTTTCCTTCTGTTTCCACATCGAGCAGGGAGTCAATGTTACACAAGACCGGCTCTTCCAAGACACTGTTATTGTCACATTGGCGACTTGCCTGTCTTTCTTGGTGTTGTCTGCTTCTTTGAACATCGCGACGTCTTTGACAAGGGGGTTTCTTGCGATAGTACTGAACACGGGAGTTACGGTTCAGCACCGGGTCCGCCATTTCTGTTGACACTGGCTTGTCAGCTGGCTTCATTCGCAAGACGAACACAACACTGCCGCTCTCCCCCGCGACTTTCCAACTCGATACGACGTTGTCGATCAGCAGGGCGTTTAAAGTTGTTATTACAGTAGCTGGAAGGCCAGTAACTGACATTTTGAAGCTAAAATGCAAAAATTTGCAGCAGCTTACTAACAGCACACCCGTTCAGTTCTCGTCCCGTCACGTGGTCCCTGAGAGAGAGAGAGAGAGACAGAGAGAGAGAGAGAGAGAGAGAGAGAGAGAGAGAAAGAAAGAGAGAGAGAGTGTGTGTGTGTGCGACTTAGATCGTCTTTAAATTAATTATACACACACACACACACACACATACACACACCTCTGTCTGTGTGTTCATAGCATTGTTTAACTTCCAAAAGATTGTTCTCAGATTTGAATAGTTCCTTATGTGAAATCAGTTTTGGAATATAATAATTTTGATCTGTTTACATTACGTAGTTTCTTTTTAAATTACAAACAGATCTTGTGATTTTATTTGATCCCTCTTTAACCCAATTTGCCTGTGATCTTAGAGGCCTTTCACGTCATTTTTTTAAAAACATCTCTAAGGCCTGCTCAAATCATGCATTTGTCGCATATCATTTTTCTGTTTTGTTTTCTTGTTGTTCTGTTTCTTTTAGTTTGATTTTCTAGGTTTTGTTCTTTTTTATTTTTATCTCTTCTTGTCTTTTCCTTTTTTTGTCTTTTTCTTTGTTGACCAAGTCTTTTTCTTTGCTCTGACCTTATAAACAGAAAATCCAAAAATACATTTTTTAGGAGCTGTTAATTCTACACTGGCTTCAGAAATTTTGTTTTCTACATGCATGTTTATTACTATCATGGTGATCATACGTATATTCTTCGATACGACTGATTTTGCTATTGTCTCAAAGATTTCTTGAACATAAGCTTTCTCTTTTATTAAGGAGCGAGAGAGTTATTACATTTTCAGTATGTGTGTGTGTTAGTCTTCAATTTTAAGTCTGTTCACATAAATGTGACATTAGACAAACTGTGTGTGTGTGTGTGTGTGTGTGTGTGTGGTTGTACGTGTGCGTGTTCGCGTGTGTGTGCGCGCGCACGTGTATGTGTGTGTATGTGTGTGTTTGTCTCTGACTGTCTCTCTTTCACTATAGCTGCCCCCCACTCCCCTATACACACATATACATATATATATACATGCACATTTAAACACACACACACATACACACACACACACATATATATATATATATATATATATATATATTATATATATATATATATATATATATATATATATATATATATATATATATATCAGACGAAAGAGGCCCACGTGGACTAAAACTCGGTAATTATGTTACAAAGATTACACATAGCAGCTGTCGAGCACGTGCTAACACGTGCTAACAAACACCTAATCACTTGTCAGCCTCACACACGCGCACACCACACACACACACACAACACACACCACACACATTCTCGAGCAAGACTTGCTTACCACCTGGTGCTATGGGGAAAGAAAGTACCCCCTACTTAATTTGACCTCCCCCGTCGGAAGAAAATCAAAAACACACATGCACGCACGCAAGCACGCACGCGTACACACAAATCACACACACACACACACACACACACACACACACACACACACACACACACACACACACACACACACACACACACACTTCAATCTAATATCGCTTTTGAGTGATCAGATGTTAAATTAAAGAAAGAACACGCATATGCATACACACGCGCACGTGCGCGTGCACACGCACCACACACACACACACACACACACACACACACACACACACACACACACACACACCACTTACTTCAAGTCCAGTCGATGAGGATAGCCAAAGGTTTCTACTGTTTCTGACGAATGCCAAGGTTTTCAGCCTATGAGTTTATTTAAAAAAACAAATTGGCATTGTATTTAAGGCACAATGTAGATAATCCTCCTCCTCCTCAACATTATTATTATGATTATGATTATTATTATTATTATTATTGTTATTGTTATTGTTGTTGTTGATGATGATGATGATGATAATATTATCATTATTGCTGTTGTTATCATCATCGTTACTTTTCATTATTATTTTTTATCATTATCATTTGTTGTAGTAGTATCATTATGATTATTATTATTTACACGGTAGCAGGTGATCTTAAACTAGATCCAGACTGATATCAGCCACAAAGTTATGTATTGATATGATTTTTTAAAATGGATTATATGGGATTGATTTTATTGCTTATATGGCCAGGGACTTTGGAAAAAATGGAAATCAGATTGTAAGGGCGAGGGCGCGTGTGGGGGTAGATGAGTGAGTTATACACATGATCGAGTCTCATTAATTAAGATTAGATCGAGTCTTTCCAGGACATACATAACCAGGAATATTTCCGCCGGGGGGAAAAATCACAGGGAGGAAGATGAGGAGGAAGGGAGGAGGGGAGACCCCTGAAGGCTTCAACAGGTTATCTGTGGGGTCTTGTTCCTCGGACCACCACCGGGATGTTGGGCATCTTTAATGACCGCACTGGACACAAGTCCGCCCAGGGGTCAAAGAAATAATAAGTTGGATCTATAAAGAGAAGAAGAAGAAGAGATGGAGGAGGAGGAGGAGAGAAGGAATGAGAAAAGAAGAAGAAGAGAGGAAAATGAAAGAAGAGAGGAGGAAGAGAGGAGAAGAAGGAGGAGAGGAGGAGGAAGAAGAAGGAGGAGAAGAAGGAGGAGGAGGAGAACTTGAAGAAGACGAAAGAAGAAGAAAGTTGAAGAAACGAACAAGGGGAAGGAGAAGAAGAAGGAGAAGAAGTAGAAGGAGGAGGAGGAGAATGGAAAGAAGAAGAAAATGAAAGGAGGAAGAAGAAGGAGGAGGAGGAGGAGGAGAACTTGAAGAAGACGACGAAGAAGAAGTTGAAGAACACGAACAAGGGGAAGGAGAAGAAGAAGGAGGAGAGAGAAGAAGAATGGAAATAGAAGAAATGGAAAGAAGAAAAAGAAGAAGAAAAAGAAGAAGAAATGAAGAATGGAAAGAAGAAAGAAGCAGAATGGAAAGAAGAAGAAGAAGAATGGAAAGAAGAAGAAAAACAAGAGGAAAGAAAGAAACAAACAAAACTACGATCCTCTAAATTATTGGAACTTTTGTTGCGGTTGTTTTTTAAAAATTGTTTGTGAGGGGGAGAGGAGAGTTCTGTTTTCTTTAACTTTGCTTAGTTTTGTTTCGTTGTTCTGGACTGTTTTCTTTAATGCAGAATTCCACCCACGATCAGCGGCAAAAGATATTAATTTTACTCAGCGCAACGAGAACCTTACACCTGACATAATGTTCCCGTTAATGGGGAAAGCAAAAGTATCAGCGCCAAACCAATCAACTAAACAACAAACCAACAAACTCCTAAAAAGTAAAAACCCTCTGTACATGACAAGCACGTGCAATGACGGAATAATAACACTAGATAATGATATATAAAAATTTGTATCCAAGGATTAAATGGTAACACTTTTATAATTATAACAATAATGGTTGGAATTTTAATGAAACCTACTTTGATCACACTAGGAACTTTCGAAACATTTTAAACAGTATCTGGCTGTCTCTGTTTATCTGCCTATCTGTCTGCCTGTCTGTATGTCTCTCTGTCTGTCTGTCTGTCTCTCTCTCTCGTGCCTGGATTTCCTTCGTGTGTATATATATACACATGCAGAAGATGAAATATGCACGTTAAAGATCCCGTAATTCCTATCAGCACAGAAGACCAGACACTATGCACCCTGCCCCCACCCGGAAAAGGAACACAAAGAAGAGGAGAAGATATTAACATGGTTACCTACCTGTAGACCGGTGGTCTAGAGGTAACGCGCCTGTCTAGAAAGAGAAAAGTCCGGGTCGGAAGTGTGCGGTGGTTCGAATCCCGTTTGAACCCGAAACTTTTCCCCCATCCATTAGACCATGAGTGGTGGGCTTGGCGATAGTTTTTCGATGAGACGATAAACCGAGATCCCGTGTGTTGCATAATTATTATTTAGCCCACGTAAAAGGCCCACGTAAAAGACAATAACAGCTTTGTCAAAACTAAACACCATCTGGAGAGATAAAAATATCTCACTTATCTCCAAGATCAGACTAATGGGCTCCCTTGTCATATCCATATTTCTGTATGCCTGTGAATCATGGACCCTGACTGCAGATTTGGAGAGAAGAGTACAGGCGGGGAGATGAGATGCTTTCGGAGACTCCTTGGCATCTCCTACAAAGACCACATAAGCAACGAAAGCGTGCATAACAGAATCCAGCAAACCATTGGACCCTATGAGAACCTTCTAACGATCGTGAAAAAGCGTAAACTTAAATGGTATGGGCATGTCACAACAAGGACTTGCAAAGACAGTTTTACAAGGCACTGTCCAAGGAGGAAGAAGAAGAGGCAGACCAAGGAAGAGCTGGGAGGATAACATCAGCGAATGGACAGGCCTAGAACTCAACAAAACCCTGAGAAAGGCAGAACAGAGAGAGGAATGGAGGGAACTGGTTGTTGAGTCTTTGAGGGTGCCCCCACGGTCGTCAGACTACGGGACAGATAGATAGATAGATAGATAGAAAAGAACCCACGGCAACAAGAGATTTGTCCCTGGCAAAATTCTGTAGAAAAAAAATCCACTCTGATAGGGATATAAATACAGTCGCAGACAGGAAAAAAGAAAAAAAATGGGTGGCGCTGCTCTTGTGGCGACGTGCTCTCCCTGGGAAGAGCAGCCCGAATTTCACGCAGAAAAATCTGCCGTGACTTAAAGTTGTATAAATAAATAGATAAATACCTAGTTTGTCTATGCTGTTTCGGCCCGTCTGTCCATTTGTCCGTCTCTCTCCGTGTCTGTCTTTCCATCTGTCTGCCTGCCTGTCTCGGTCTGTCCGAGTCTCTGTCTGTCTGTATGGGTCTCTGCCTGTCTGAGTCTGTCTGTCTGGGTCTCTGTCTGTCTGGTCTTCTGTCTGGTCTCTGTCTGTCTGAGTCTCTGTCTGTCTGTGTCTCTGTCTGTCTGTCTGGGTTTCTGTCTGTCTGAGTCTCTGTCTGTCCGAGTCTCTGTCTGGGTCTCTGTCTGGGTCTCTGTCTGGGTTTCTGTCTGCCTGAGTCTCTGTCTGTCTGGGTCTCTGTCTGGGTCTCTGTCTGCCTGAGTCTCTGTCTGGGTCTCTGTCTGCCTGAGTCTCTGTCTGCCTGAGTCTCTGTCTGTCTGGGTCTCTGTCTGTCTGAGTCTCTGTCTGTCCGAGTCTCTGTCTGGGTCTCTGTCTGGGTCTCTGTCTGCCTGAGTCTCTGTCTGTCTGGGTCTCTGTCTGTCTGTCTGAGTCTCTGTCTGTCCGAGTCTCTGCCTGGGTCTCTGTCTGTCTGTGTCTGAGTCTCTGCCTGTCTCTCTCTGTCTGTCTGTCTGTCTGAGTCTCTGCCTGTCTGTCTCTGTCTGTCTGAGTCCCTGTCTGTCTGTGAGTCTCTCTGTATGGGTCTCTGCCTGTCTGTCTGAGTCTGTCTGTCTCTGTCTCTCTGTGTCTATCTCTCTGTGTGTCTGTTTGTGTCTGTCTCTGTCTGTCTGTCTCTCCTTCTTCGATGAAATAATAAACAGCGTGCCGAACAGAGAACTAGGACAGGCAATGGAATAATAGAAAGAAAATGGGCAGGTACGGGCGTTTTCACAGTCTGAAGTAGATGAAAAACCCAAGACTTGTTTAGTCTGTAGTGGAATTTGCGCACGTAAAAGAAATTACTTGTGACGCCATGGTATGGGGGGAGGAATGCTTTTTTTAAATTATTTTTTACCACCTCATTTTTGGGGAGTGGGTTTGTGGGTGGGTAGGGAGGGGGGGGATGAGGGTGGGGTGGGGGTGGGCTTTATTTCCTTGTGTCACCTTTTGTTTCTGTCTTCTTTTTTATTTATTTTTGTCTGTTTGTGTCATGGTGTGGAGGTATTAACAGCAAACCCCACTCCCCACCCCTTACCCTCTTTCTTCTTTTTTTGGGGATGGGGGGAGGGGGTGGGGTTGGGGATGGGGGTGGGGGTGGGGACTATTTCTTATTAGGCAGGGTTTTCTGTTTTTTTCTCTCTTTTCTTTGCCATGATGTTTGGGAGGATGGAAGGTGGGGGGGGGGGGGGGGGGGGGGGGGGGGGGGGGGGGGGGGGGGGGGGAGGGGGGGAGGTTGCTCTCTTCTTCTTTTACTTCTTTCTCTCTGTCTTTCTGCTTTATATTGCTCACTCTCTTCCACACATACCCCCTCCCCCCCCCCCCCCTATCTCCTCTTACTTTCTTTTTTCTTTTCTTTTTTAAAGACTCCATGAACGTTCTGAAACGGAGGCAGTAAACTGAAATGTAATTTGGTTGTTATCTCCAAAACCACAAGAGTTTAGCTGATTTATTGTGCTCTCTCTCTCTCTCTTTGCCTCTCTGTCTCGATCTCTCTGTCTCTGTCTCTCTCTCTTGCTCTCTCCATCTTTAGAAGTTACAGTACATTTTCTTCATCTGTTCATTTATGCCCGTTGAATTGTACTGTGGCCAAAGGCCGAAGTACAATAAATCGTGTCAAAGTTCTTTTCATCTTCCTCTTTCTTTCTCTTGACTCCCCATCTCCCCCACCCCCCCTACTTAACCCCCCCCCCCCCCAACACACACACGTCCCTAGGTGACAAATCCCCAGACAGTTTTGGCAGTAAAAAGTGCAAGCACTCCCCCTCCAGCTCCCCCCCCCCTCCCCCCCCCCCTCTCCCTCTCTCTCTCTCTCTCTTGCCCAAGAATCTTCATTTCCTCAACCGACTTACTAAATGCAACGATGACAGACAGACAGACAGACAGAGAGACAAGACAAAGAGACAGAGACAAAGAGAGGGACAGAGAGACAAAGATACAGACAGAGAGACAGAGACAGAGTGAAAGAGAGACATACAGAGAGACAGGCAGAGACAAAAAGAGGGACAGAGAGACAAAGATACAGACAGAGAGAGACAGAGACAGAGACAAAGAGACAGAGACAAAGAGAGGGACAGAGAGACAAAGATACAGACAGAGAGAGAGAGAGACAGAGACAAAGAGAGTATAATAATTATGTGAGAGGGACAGACAAAGACAGACAGACAGATAAGAGACCGCGAGAGAGAGTCAACGAGACACAAGAGCCAGCCAGAAAGGCAGACAGACAAACAGACAGACAGACAGACAGACAGACAGACAAACAGACAGACAGACAAGAGATGACAATAGGTTTTATAGTAGACACAATCATGCTCTGCCAGTAGTGAGGAGACATTCGCACACAGCACACACACACACATTCCTGCCCCATACCAACACACTGGCTTTAAAAAAAAAAGAAAAAGAAAAGTACAGTATCCTCCATCCCTTTCCCCCCTCTTGTTGCCTCCCCCCCCCTCCCCTCACTCCCTCCTCTTGTCCTGCCCCTTCATTTCCTCAACGCCTTTACCTCTCCACCATCACCTCCCTCCCCTCCAACCACTGCCACCACCACTACCAACTCATCTTTTCCTTTCCCTTCTAAAAGGCGTTTTCTTTGTTAGTTTGTATTGTAATCATGATTATTGCAATGCATGAAGTTTATGTCTTGTTGAATAGTCTGTCCTCTCCTCCCTTCTTGACCCTCCACTCACCCCCCCCCACCCCCAACCCCCCCCTCACGTTTCCCATCTTCATTTTTCTTGTATTACTTTTCACCACCAAATCCACTCCCCACCCTTCTTCCCCCCCCCCCCACCCCAACAAAACGGTATTGTTGTTGTATTTCGTTAGATTCATGAAATGACACACATTTCTGATAGTATGTACTCTACGGAGTCAAACAAGGAATATGAAAAAAACTCACATAAAATTTACAGGATGTAATTCTGTCTTACATCTTCTAATACTTGGCCATCAAAATATGAACCTACAGGAAAGATGGCAAAAATCAATTGAAAAGACAAACAATATATAATGAACAAGTCTGTATTTAACTAAGATTGAAACCAACAACAATAACAAAAACAAAACATGACACCAAGAGCCACAGACTACTGAAAACAGTCCAGAACCCTAGACTCTCCTATTATTTTGGCTATAATTATAATGAGACATGATTGTCTACCAGTATCAGTACTGACACAGGTCAAATCACATCAAATCAAAAGCTTTTATTTCGAGGATAGTGAATAAGCCCCCATGTGCTTTTTTTTTTAAACATCCAGTCCCCACTTTTAGGGGATACATCACGATAGTAAGATAAGCCCAATATCCACATACTCACTTTATTTTCATGATTATATCCCTAACTAGGGGACGGAATAGCTCGATCAGTGGTCAGAGCACTCGCTTTCCCCCCAGCAAAGGTTAAACAGTATCGAGCGTGGTTTACCACTTGGATGGGTGACCGTTTGCGCGCCTTGGCTTCAGTATAGTCCCCCAGTTCACCCAGCTGTAAAAGGGTACCTTGCCTCTTTAGGGTCAGGGAAAGTAAGTAAAGCAGCGAGGGAGAGGAGGTGGGCACAGCCCTCAATATGCTTGCCCACTGATGCCTCATTCCCTACAACCGAATAGGTTATGGGGACACCTTTACCTTTTCTTTTTATATCCCTGACAAAGCAGGGACTGGATATACAAAAAGCACATGGGTGCTTATTCATTATCCTCGAAATAAAGAATTTTTATTTTATTTGACACTCTCTCTCTCTCTCTCAATCTCTCTCTCTCTCTCTCTCTCTCTCTCCCCTCTCTCTCTCTCTCTCTTCTCTCTTCTTCTTCTTCTTCTGGCTGGTTGTAAAAAAAAGTATGTCTGCTTATGCCATTTACCCTCTTTAAATAACAATTCATTCATTCAAATTCAAAATCAAATTCTCTCTCTCTCTCTCTCCCCTCTCTCTCTCTCTCTCTCTCTCTCTCTTCCCCCTCTCTCTCCTTCTCTCTCTCTCTCTCTCTCCTCTCTCTCTCTCCTCTGGCCAATGCGATCATGAGCCTCAAAAATCGGTTGTTGTTTTTCATGTTTATCACATTTGCACACCAATATACTGGCTTTCCTCCTTCCCCCCCCTAAACTCCATGTATTGTGACTAAGGCCAATGTACATATCAAAACTGTTCAGAGTTCAGAGTTCTCTCTCTCCCCTCCCTTCCCCCTTCCTCCCCTCTCTCTCTCTCTCTCCTCTCTCTCTCTCTCTCTCTCTCTCTCTCTCTCTCTCCTCCTCCCTCCTCCCTCCCTCCTTCCCTTCCTCCCTCCCTCCCTCTCTTGATCTGGAAGTACTATGAAACACAGACTGGATGGAAGAATGTTCGCTGATAATATAATCTTGACCTTTCGGTTGCTGGCTTCTGTTCAGTGTCAAAGCCAACACTTCACACTTCGCTTTCTTGCGCCTTTTCAGGCCAAAACAAAAAAATCTGTAGTAAAACCTTCCCAAACGTCGTGAATGGATGAAGAAAGAATGAAAAGAAAATGTTATGAAGACCGCATAAAGAGCTTGCCTGTTCAATATGAAAAGCTGAGGTGCTAGGTTGTTGCTGTTGAAGGCACCTGAAGGGCCTGGTAACTAACGCCTACACACACACACACACACACACACACAGATACAGACATACACACGTACGCACGCACGCACGCACACACACACACACACACACATACATGTGCCTTACACGCGCGCACGAGCGTGCAATATGGCAAAACAAAAATAAATTTTTAAAAAACGTGTTCTACGTAGTTCTTTCATGTATGTGTCAACATCAAACATTCCTTTAGTTATCATATGAATTCTCAACTATTCCTTTTATTCCTCTATTCTCCTTCTTCTTTTTTTTATTATTTTAAAAAGTTCAAATATTTACTTAATACTTTCTTTGATTTCCTCCCCCCCCCCCACTTCCATCATCTCTCTTTAAAACTTATCAACATCAAGCAGAAACATAATTTTTGGAGACTGGAATTTAACGCATTGTTTCAGGGTTATCCAACATCACTGTGAATTCTTACACACATAAATGATGATGCTTCTGTATTTTTAATTGTTATAAAATATTTTAACAAACATGATTTCATAGTATGTTGTACGATAGTAATACTTTTAACAGCTTAAAATTTATATATAATAATATTATTATATATAGATATATATATATATGATAATATAAATATGTATGAGTATGTAGGTTAGTGTGTGAGTTGTTGCGTGTGACAGAACAGAACACAGACAACAGACACACAGACAAGAGACAGACCAAACAGAGACAGACAGAGAGCATATTATATATAGTCAGACAGAGACACACTCAGAGGTACACACATACACAAACAGCTCAGAAAGTCAGACCAACACAAACGGCACAGACAGACAGACAGACAGACAGACAGACAGACAGAGGTAACGGGGTAGGAGAGGGGGGGATATGTGTGGTAGCTATGATCAAGTCGATCAGCAGATCCTATCGATGGCTATGGCGGTAGTCAGTGAAGCGGAAAGGTGAGGCGAGGCCAGCGATGCGAAGCTTGCTTACTGCCTGTGTACTGTGACAATAGTAGATAGATCTTGTTTAATATAGGGAGAGGGAGAGGCTTCGAAAAGTACACAGGCATGTTTAGGTCCATCGAGAAGAAGACAACCATTATAGGCTCCTTAAGAAGTAGACAGACATCAAATTTTTTGTTTTATACATCTCGAGAAGAAAGACATTACAGATCCCTTAAGAAGTAGACAAAGACATTACAGATCCCTTAAGAAGTAGACAAAGACATTACAGATCCCTTAAGAAGTAGACAAAGACATTACAGATCCCTTAAGAAGTAGACAAAGACATTACAGATCCCTTAAGAAGTAGACAAAGACATTACAGATCCCTTAAGAAGTAGACAAAGACATTACAGATCCCTTAAGAAGTAGACAAAGACATTACAGATCACTCAAGAAGTAGACAAAGACATTACAGATCCCTTAAGAAGTAGACAAAGACATTACAGATCCCTTAAGAAGTAGACAAAGACATTACAGATCCCTTAAGAAGTAGACAAAGACATTACAGATCACTCAAGAAGTAGACAAAGACATTACAGATCCCTTAAGAAGTAGACAAAGACATTACAGATCCCTTAAGAAGTAGACAAAGACATTACAGATCCCTTAAGAAGTAGACAAAGACATTACAGATCCCTTAAGAAGTAGACAAAGACATTACAGATCACTCAAGAAGTAGACAAAGACAGATTCGGCCGAGAAGAAAAGACTGATTATTTATTTATTTATTTATTTATTTATTTATACCACTTTAAGTCACGAGATTTCTCTGCGTGAAATTCGGCTGCTCTCCCCGGGGAGAGCACGTCGCACAAGAGCAGCGCCACCCATTTTTTTTTTTTTTTTTTTTTTTTTTTTTTTTTTATGGTCTGCAACGTATTTCTTTCCCTATACAGAAGTGGCTTTTTTCTAAGAATTTTGCCAGGGACAACTCTCTTGTTGCCGTGGGTTCTTTTTCGTGCGCTGCATAATTTTCTGTAACACACGGGACCTCGGTTTATCGTCTCATCCGAAAGACTAGCGCCCAGACCACCACTCATGGTCTAATGGATGGGGGAAACGAACCCGGACTTTTCGCTTTCTAGACAGGCGCGTTACCTCTAGACCACCGATCCGATTATAGATACATGAAGAAGTATACACTTCTTTTTTTTTTTTAGATATCTCGAGAAGAAAAGACATAAATGCCTCAAGAAGAAGACCCATATTTCTAGATATCTCGAGAAGGAAAAAACATGGATCCCTCAAGAAGTAGATTTTTTTTTTAGATCCCTCGAGAAGAAAAGACTTTATAGATCCCTTAAGAAGTAGACAAAGACATTATAGATCCCTTAAGAAGTAGACAAAGACATTACAGATCCCTTAAGAAGTAGACAAAGACATTACAGATCCCTTAAGAAGTAGACAAAGACATTGCAGATCCCTTAAGAAGTAGACAAAGACATTACAGATCCCTTAAGAAGTAGACAAAGACATTAGAGATCCCTTAAGAAGTAGACAAAGACATTACAGATCCCTTAAGAAGTAGACAAAGACATTAGAGATCCCTTAAGAAGTAGACAAAGACATTACAGATCCCTTAAGAAGTAGACAAAGACATTGCAGATCCCTTAAGAAGTAGACAAAGACATTACAGATCCCTTAAGAAGTAGACAAAGACATTAGAGATCCCTTAAGAAGTAGACAAGACATTACAGATTCTTAAGAAGTAGACAAAAGACATTAGAGATCCCTTAAGAAGTAGACAAAGACATTACAGATCCCTTAAGAAGTAGACAAAGACATTACAGATCCCTTAAGAAGTAGACAAAGACATTACAGATCCCTTAAGAAGTAGACAAAGACATTACAGATCCCTTAAGAAGTAGACAAAGACATTACAGATCCCTTAAGAAGTAGACAGATATTTTTTAGATATCTCGAGAAAGAAAAGACAGAGATACCTCAAGAAGTAGACAGATATATTTTTAGATATCTCGAGAAAGAAAAGACATAGATACCTCAAGAAGTAGACAGATATATTTTAGATATCTCGAGAAAGAAAAGACAGAGATACCTCAAAAAGTAGACAGATATATTTTTAGATATCTCGAGAAAGAAAAGATAGAGATACCTCAAGAAGTAGACAGATATTTTTTAGATATCTAGAGAAAGAAAAGACAGAGATACCTCAAGAAGTAGACAGATATATTTTAGATATCTCGAGAAAGAAAAGATAGAGATACCTCAAGAAGTAGACAGATATTTTTTAGATATCTCGAGAAAGAAAAGACAGAGATACCTCAAGAAGTAGACAGATATATTTTTAGATATCTAGAGAAAGAAAAGACAGAGATACCTCAAGAAGTAGACAGATATTTTTTTAGATATCTAGAGAAAGAAAAGACAGAGATACCTCAAGAAGCAGACAGATATATTTTAGATATCTCGAGAAAGAAAAGATAGAGATACCTCAAGAAGTAGACAGATATATTTTAGATATCTAGAGAAAGAAAAGACAGAGATACCTCAAGAAGCAGACAGATATTTTTAGATATCTCGAGAAAGAAAAGACAGAGATACCTCAAGAAGTAGACAGATATTTTTTAGATATCTCGAGAAAGAAAAGATAGAGATACCTCAAGAAGTAGACAGATATTTTTTAGATATCTCGAGAAAGAAAAGACATAGATCTTTCGAGAAGTAGACAGATATTTTTTAGATATCTAGAGAAAGAAAAGACAGAGATACCTCAAGAAGTAGACAGATATATTTTTAGATATCTAGAGAAAGAAAAGACAGAGATACCTCAAGAAGTAGACAGATATATTTTAGATATCTAGAGAAAGAAAAGACAGAGATACCTCAAGAAGTAGACAGATATATTTTTAGATATCTCGAGAAAGAAAAGACAGAGATACCTCAAGAAGCAGACATATTTTTTTTTAGATATCTCGAGAAAGAAAAGACAGAGATACCTCAAGAAGTAGACAGATATATTTTTAGATATCTAGAGAAAGAAAAGACAGAGATACCTCAAGAAGTAGACAGATATATTTTTAGATATCTAGAGAAAGAAAAGACAGAGATACCTCAAGAAGCAGACAGATATATTTTTAGATATCTCGAGAAAGAAAAGATAGAGATACCTCAAGAAGTAGACAGATATATTTTAGATATCTCGAGAAAGAAAAGACATAGATCTTTCGAGAAGTAGACAGATATATTTTAGATATCTCGAGAAAGAAAAGACAGAGATACCTCAAGAAGTAGACAGATATATTTTAGATATCTAGAGAAAGAAAAGACAGAGATACCTCAAGAAGTAGACAGATATATTTTAGATATCTAGAGAAAGAAAAGACAGAGATACCTCAAGAAGTAGACAGATATATTTTAGATATCTCGAGAAAGAAAAGACAGAGATACCTCAAGAAGTAGACAGATATATTTTAGATATCTCGAGAAAGAAAAGATAGAGATACCTCAAGAAGTAGACAGATATATTTTAGATATCTAGAGAAAGAAAAGACAGAGATACTCAAGAAGCAGACAGATATTTTTAGAATCTAGAGAAAGAAAAGCAGAGATACATCAAGAAGCAGACAGATATATTTTTAGATATCTCGAGAAAGAAAAGACAGAGATACCTCAAGAAGCAGACAGATATATTTTTAGATATCTAGAGAAAGAAAAGACAGAGATACCTCAAGAAGCAGACAGATATATTTTAGATATCTAGAGAAAGAAAAGACAGAGATACCTCAAGAAGTAGACAGATATATTTTTAGATATCTAGAGAAAGAAAAGACAGAGATACCTCAAGAAGTAGACAGATATATTTTTAGATATCTCGAGAAAGAAAAGACATAGATCTTTCGAGAAGTAGACAGATATATTTTTAGATCTCGAAAGAAAAGACTAGATACCTCAAGAAGTAGACAGATATATTTTAGATATCTAGAGAAAGAAAAGACAGAGATACCTCAGAAGTAGACAGATATATTTTAGATATCTAGAGAAAGAAAAGACAGAATACCTCAAGAAGTAGACAGATATATTTTAGATATCTCGAAAAGAAAGACAGAGATACCTCAAGAAGTAGACAGATATATTTTAGATATCTCGAGAAAGAAAGACAGAGTACCTCAAGAAGTAGACAGATATATTTTTAGATATCTCGAGAAGAAAGATAGAGATACTCAAGAAGTAGACAGATATATTTTAGATATCAGAGAAAGAAAGACAGAGATACCTCAAGAAGTAGACAGATATATTTTTAGATATCTCGAGAAAGAAAGATAGAGATACCTCAAGAAGTAGACAGATATATTTTAGATATCTCGAGAAAGAAAAGACATAGATCTTTCGAGAAGTAGACAGATATTTTTTAGATATCTAGAGAAAGAAAAGATAGAGATACCTCAAGAAGTAGACAGATATATTTTAGATATCTCGAGAAAGAAAAGACAGAGATACCTCAAGAAGTAGACAGATATATTTTTAGATATCTCGAGAAAGAAAAGACATAGATACCTCAAGAAGTAGACAGATATATTTTTAGATATCTCGAGAAAGAAAAGACATAGATCTTTCGAGAAGTAGACAGATATTTTTTAGATATCTCGAGAAAGAAAAGACAGAGATACCTCAAGAAGCAGACATATTTTTTTTTTAGATATCTCGAGAAAGATAAGACATTATAGATCTTTCGAGAAGTAGACATGACACTACAGATCCCTGAGAAAAGGTAGGTTCATCATAATTACAGATCCCACGAAAACTAGATATAAGACATATCTATGGCGAAAAAGACATAGCTTCCCCAAGGAGAGAGAGGAGAGAGAGAGAAGAGAGAGAGAGAGAGAGAGAGAGAGAGAGAGAGAGAGAGGAGAGAGAGAGAGAGAGAGAGAGAGAGAGACAGACAGACAGACAGACAGACAGAGACACAGAGAGACAGAGAGAGACACACACACAGGGACAACACACAGAGAGAGAGAGAGGAGAGAGAGAAGAGAGAGAGAGAGATGGAGAGAGAGAGAGAGAGAGAGAGAGAGGAGAGAGAGAGAGAGTTTGGTCATAGATCCATCCCTCAAGAAGTAGATAGGTAATTTTGACAGATCCCCCCGAGAGAGCTCTCCGAGACCTTGTCAGTTCATAATATGTTTCTTCATATCAGAAGTGACATGACACAACTTCTTCAATAATAACTCCATGAGGAGTCCTGGAGCTATTAAACCAGATTTTTCCAGGTTGTGTAGTGTGTGTGGTGTCGTTAAATGGTCTTTTTGTCGCTAAACTGGATCAAGGCCTTCAACTAGCCGCGAACCTTGTCGTCAAACGTAACTCTCGAAATTACTTCTAGACTGCTCTCATCACATCATTTCCTATCAACACACACGAAAATCACAATACAAAATAATAGCAATACAAAGACATTACATAAAAGAAAACCCTAACCGAAATGGCGAACGTAAAACGAGTACTGCCTAACTTTCTCAGGGAAAATCTGTTGTTTTACCCCGATTCGCGCACTCACAAAGATACTAGGAACTGTCAGATTTTTTTTTCTTGCGGTTTGCAGACTGTGTGTTATAAGCAGACTACCCCGTGAAGGAAAGGATAACATTTCTTTTTTTCGTCAAGAAGTTTCCAAACCCAGGGAGAAGTTCGTTTTTCTCTCCGTCGAGCCTGTCCACTTTACGACAAAAAACACTTTAGGACACAACAGTCGTCTGGTAGTTTTTTAACCTGATGGAGCCTAGATACAAATTTTTGTTGTTGTCCGCAAGAACTTTCCAGAGCCAGAGAGGAGTTAGTTCTTATTTCCGTTGAACCTGTCCACTTTATGACAAAAACCACTTTAGGACACAACACAGTCGTCTGTTAGTTTTGAACCTGATGGGAGCCTAGACCATCCCTCTAAAGTTTTAGTATTTCTTAGGATTTTTTTTTCGGAGGGGGGTGGGGGAAGGGACTGCTGTGTGTGTTGTGTGTGTGTGTGTGTGTGTGTGTGTGTGTGTGTGTGTGTGTTGTGTTTAAGTGTGAGAAGTCCAGTGCATGTTGTTCCACATACAAACCTCCCTCTCTCAATCCTTTTCTTTTCACTTCTGTCCCCAGCTTCTCCTCAACCAGCCTTTGATCATCCATTCTCTAAAGCCAACTCTCTGCTCTGAATTTCAACGACTCTCTCTCTTCTCACTCTCATCCTCTCTCTCTCTCTCTCTCTCTCTCTCTCTCTCTTCTCTCTCTCTCTCTCTCTCTTTACAAGACCGTAAACGGACGTAATGCGACGCATCTCTCTCTCTCCCTCTCTCTTTCTCTCTCTCTCTCTCTCTCTCTCTCATCTCTCTCTTCTCCTCTCTCTCTCTCTCTCTCTCTCTCTCTCTCTCTCCTCTCTCAGATCTTGGACGTAATGCGACGCATCCCTCCTTCTATAACTCTCTCTCTCTCTCTATCTCTCTCTCTATCTTCTCTCCACCACCACACATTAAGAAAATGTATACACACACATCCACACGCGCGCGCGCGCGCGCACACACACACACACATTATAAAAACTTTAATTTGATATTTAAACATTTAATGTATATATACGCACA
>CM054134.1:77934237-77941737 GCA_028751875.1 Rapana venosa | reverse complement strand
GACCTCTTGCCCCCTCTCCCTCTTTGGAGTGGAGGTGGCAAGTCTTTGATGTAGCAACTCGCAAACCTTTCCCCAGCACTACAGGGTTAAGCTGGAAGAAAGCGAGTCGAAGCAAACATGCAGAGAAATGGAGAACAAGAAAAAGAGGAAAAGGAAGAAAAAAAAAAGGAAAGAAAAGAGAGAAGAGAAGAAAGAAAAAGAAAAAGGAAAGAGTTAAAAAAAGAAAAAAGAAAAAGAAAAAAGGAGGGTGGGGGTGGGGGTAGGGGTGGGGTGGGTGGGAGGAGGAGAGGGAGGGGGAGGGGGGAGGGGGGGGGAGAGAGAGAGACAGGAAGACAGAGAGGGGGGAAAGAGAGGGAGAGAGAGAGAGAGAGGAAGAGAGGGAGAGAGAGAGAGAGAGGAAGAGAGAGAGAGAGAGAAGGATGGTTGTATTTGGTGGAAGAGAGAGGGAGAGAGAGAGAGGAGGGAGGGGAAAGGGAGAGAGAGGGGGGAGGGAAAGGAAAGACAGAGGGAGAGAGAGACAGAAGGCGAAGGAGAGAGAGAGAGAGCGAGAGAGAGAGAGAGAGAGAGAGAGAGAGAGAGAGAGAGCGAGCGAGCGAGGAGCGAGAGAGAGAGAGAGAGGAGAGAGAGAGAGAGAGAGAGAGAGAGAGAGAGAGAGAGAGAGGAGAGAGAGGAGAGAGGAGAGAGAGAGGAGAGAGGATGTAACTGAAAAGAGGTAAAGAGGTCGATATTAAGACTTTTTTCTGTGTTTTTTTTTCTTAATTTTTCTTAAAAATTTTTTCTTTGAAAAGGGCGAGAGTGAGATAGCAGAGAATTGGGTGGGTGCTTTAATTTGGGTGAGGAAGGGTTAGAGACAGTGACACTGTGTGTGTGTTTGTGTGTGTGTGTGTGTGTATGCTGTTGTGTGTGTGTGTGTGTGTGTGTGTGTGTGTGTGTGTGCGTGCTGTCTGTGTGTGTATGTGGAGCGAGGGGTAGGGTGGGGGGTGGGGTGTGGGTGGGGTAGAAGTATTGGGGAGGAGGGGGGAGGGGAGAGAACATGGAAGGACGGGGGATAGGGGTGGGGTGGGATAGGGGGCGGGGGGGGGGGAGGGAGGTTTGACTTCTTGCAAGATATATAACGTTAGTAGACTGGTTTTCCCCCACTCCTCGTTAATTTTAGTGAAAAGAAAACACAGAGAAGAAAGAGGATCAGAAACTGGTGACCAAAACAAAAGAAGAAAATTGACCACAAAAAAATAAAACAAATAAAAAGAAGAGAGAAGGAATCTTTTTTGTTTCTAAGACTAGTCACCCGTGGGATTTCATAAACAAGTAGTCAGTTGTTATTTAAAAAGTAGTTTATAGTGAAACAGACAACAACAAAAAAAGAAAAAAAATACAAAAACAAAAAAAAACAATTGGGAAAACAGCAATAACAATTACAACAATAACAACAGCAAAAAGCAAAGATAATCTGACACGGTTTTTTTTCTCTGAATGTAAACGCAATAGATCCATTATCTTTGTGCTGTCTTCGGTCTGTCTATTTATCTATTTCTTTGTCTATTTATTTATTTATTTATTCGTTGTTTATTTATTTATTTATTCTTTTATCTATCTATCTATTCTTTTATTTATCTATTGGGTGTTTTTTTGGTTTTTTTAAAAAACTCGTATACCATTGAGAAAATATAGTGGAGAAAAACAAGCGCAGGTCACCAATTACCTACAACTTCTTCCTCTTTATGAAAATGATCGTTATTAAAGATTCAACAAACACATAAAAATCCACGGTAAGATGAACTCTTTCAAATACAGAATTTGAGGATTTATTGAGTAAAGACCGCCCCCCCCCCCCCCCCCACCCCCCCCGCACACACCACACACACTGCGTAATAAATCCTCAAATTCTGTATTTGAAAAATTTAATCTTACTGTGAATTTTTCTGTGTTTTTTTAATCTTTAATATATATATATATATATATATATATATATATATATATATATATATATATATATATATATATATATATATATATATATATATTATGTGTGTGTGTGTGTGTGTGTGTGTGTGTGTGTGGAGAGAGAGAACAATAGACTGTCATTCATTGCCTATAAATATCTCTTGCGAAGGGAGTGAGAATTTTTGTAAGAGCACGATAATAATTTTAAAAAAAGAAAAAAGACAAGCATTCATATACAGCAAATATTCACACATAACCCTTTTTTAAAATCAATATGATCAAAACAGATTTAAAGGATAAAACAAAAATCTGCTGCATTTGTATCTCTAAAATATAAAAATGCCATTGGTATAGATTCATTCTCTCATTCATTCTCTCTCTCTCTCTCTCTCTCTCTCTCTCTCTCTCTCTCTCTCTCCTCTCTCTCTCTCTCTCTCTGTTTTGTACATGTAACAGAATTAGCAGCAGTATTTCCAAGTAGTGATAGGATGGGTTTATTTTTCTGTACGACAAGCTTTCCTTCTCTTCATATTATCCCATCCACGAGCAGTAATAGTTATTTTGCTTTGTATATGGTTACAAAAACAATGGTGATAATAATGATACTCATATCATCATCATCATCCTGTATGCATGTATCTCTCATGCGTTTTTAAAAAAAGATCTTTTAAGAGGTTTGCAATCAATCGAATAAGCAAACACACGTGCACACACACACACACACACACACAACACACACACACACACACACCACACACACACACAACACACACACACACACTCACACACTCCTCTCTCTCTCTAAAATAATATATATAATTCTCTCTCTCTCTCTGTTTTTCTTCTTTTCATTTTTTCTTTTTAAAAAACAAATTAATGGCTTGATAAAAGAAAAGAAAAAATAATTATATTGTTGCCTTCTTCTTTTCTTATTCTTCTTCTTCTTCTTCTTTCTTCTTCCTCCTCCTCCTTCTTTTATGTGGATGGCTTGATTTAAAAAAAAAAAAAAAAAAAAGAAGTAATTGTGCTGTTTAGTCAATGTACCATCTGGAAATGAAAACTCACTCAGACACACACATTTAAAATATAGTTTGTAGCCTATTTAATAATATACACTCCCTCCCTCCCTCCCTTCCCTCTCTCCTTCCCCTTCCTCCCTCTCCCTCCATCACTCACACACACACACACACACACACACACACACACACACGCACACCACTACACCTACACACCACTACACCCTACACACCACTACCCAACACTACCGCAAATACCCTACCCCTGCGCCACCGCGAACCCCCCCTATTCTCCCCCCACGCGTCGCACGTGCCAGTCAAAAGCCTTGGGTTTGAAAGATGCGCGCGCAGGCAGTGCCGCACGCGCGACCAATCAGCGACGAGCGTCTGTGTGCCAGTGGTTTTGGGGGGCTATCACACGAGTACATCTGACAACTCACAACTGACAAGTCAGCCACCTGCATGCAACGCCTTCTATTCGCAAGATGCCTAGGGCTGCATGCACGCAAGTCTGCCAGACTTCCAGGATTGCTGATGTAGTAGTGATCCTAGCCTAGTATAGTATATAGTAGGCGTTAGCAAGATTCGCTTGCTCTTATTTTAAGGTCTTTTTTGCATGGGCGATTTTTTGTAGCAGGCAATGTATGCATGCGCCTTGCACTCGAGGAATCACTACGAAGGAAGAAGGAGGGGGAGGAGGAAGGAGGAGGAAAAGATGAAGAAGGGGAGGAAGAGGAGGAGAAGATGAAGAAGAATGAGGAGGAGGAGGAGAGAAGAACAGAACGACAAGAAAAAGACAAGGAAGAAGGATGTGAAGAAGAATCGAGAAGAGAAGAGATGATGAGATGTGAGATGATAATAATAATATTAATAATAATAATAAAAAAAATAATAATAATAATAATAGATGATGATGATATGTATGTTGATATAATATAATTATAATTATGTGTTCGTTGTTTTTTTTTGTGTATTATCAATCTGTGCTGTTCTTGCTTTTATTGTTTCTTTGTTGCTGTCTATATAGAAAAAAGTGGAATTTCAAAGTCTGTGTTGTATGTGTGTGTTGAACAAGATACAACTTTCCTTACATTTAAGTAATAAGAGCACTATTTATGAAGCAGAGTAATATCTTCATGTCACATCAATGAAAATATTTCCGTTTGATGTTTCTTCTTTTGAAACATTTTGAATCCCCCCCCCCAATCTTTCTACTTAACAAGCAACCAACTAGCAAAACAATCAAACCAAATAAAAAATTTTAAAACAATCCCCCCCCCCCCCATCTCCTCACGAAAGTGGAAAAAGACACCAAAGTTTACAATACAAAGAAACTTAACCATTGAATTCAATGAAACTGGTTACTTTAAAAAATAACAACCTGAGAATACTTTAAAAAACAAACAAACAATAACAACAACACCAACAAAAGCAGACTGGAAACCTTATTTAGTCGGCAGAGCTTATTCATCAACGAATTCAAGATAGGATATATGAAATAAACAAAAAAAACAAAACACAAAAACGGAACGATAATATTTAAACATAATAGAAGTAAGTAATATAGTTTAAGGAAGAACGAAAATTTATGTTTATGCAAAACACTGTTGCTTTTTAAAAAATTAAGATAATATAACAATGTATAACGGGAAAAAGGGAATTGAACACAATCAAGGCTTTGTTTTGTTTTGTTTTTTGTTTTGTTTTTCGTTCTTCGGCTAGAGCTCAGAAGTGCACCAATGGTGAAATTTTTTCGTATGCGACCGTTTTTTTGCCCACTGTAAAGGTATCTGCATTCTGACTTTGGGGGATAATGAAGTTTATTATTCATCACATCCTTTTTTCTTTTCTTTTTTTTTTTGGTCTTTGTGAATTGTTCTGTATTCTAGGGTCACCTAGGCCTACCTTTGGCTTATAGATGATTTTAAGTCTTATTCCCACCTTATTGTAATTCTCACAGCTTACTTTAAACTCTGGCAATAATTATGATAATGTACATGATACATATTAAGTATGTGTCAACAAGAATGAGAATATTTTTCTTATAAAAATGTTAACTTGAAAACAAAATAGTTATAGAGTCTCGCCTGAACAAGTTTTCAAAACGCCCCCTTAAAAAATTGGAAGGATGGGAGGAGAGGGGGTGGGGGTGGGGTGGGGTGCACATATTCATGAAGGATCAAAGGATATGATACAAGTCTGAAAAAATCCCCCCCCCAAAAACTAGGAGCATTTTTGCAGTAATGGTTTTGTCATCCTTAAGATAAGAAATGATGAGGACACTGTTTCAATGCCGTTAAATGCGTTATAGGAAAGCGCATTTTTTTTTAATTGAATGTTGACAATTCAGCCATTCTAAATTGCCTCGAAAACAATACCAACACTGTTAATGATAATAATAACAAAAACAACTATAGGAACAACAACAAAATTTTTTTTTAAATAAATAAATAATGTTATTGATAAGTGGGGGTTTTCCCCCTCAATTTGAGCACACAGAAAACTACCACTGTTTAAGCGTACTGTTGCTATTACGTTTTCAGTATTATAATTATGTTTTCGGTAAACGTTTTGCGAATGATATAAATAAAAGTTGTATAAACTGTTTAACGCTGGTCTTTGCTTTTATAAGGCTTTAAAAAAAAAGTCTTTACGACTAGCTCATTACAACAACAACAACAACAACAACAACAACTCTGTAGGCCGCTGTTGTTACTACCGCTTTTACGTCTGCTTCAAAAAAAAATGAAAATTTATACAAATTTTGTTATCTCCTCTGCACTCCACCTTCCACGCCCGTGTTACTTCATACTATAGTTACATCTTTCAGTTATTTCGTTTTTATCACTAACGTCGTTGCTTTTACCTACTCCTCGAATCACTTTGGAGTTGTTGGGTTACTATGTTAATAGGTTGAAATGGGGGGGGGGGGGGGGAGGGGGTTTTTTTTTTTTTTTCCCCTCTGCTTAAACATCCTTCTTGTCTTTTCATCTCAACATCGCCATTTCCGTCTCTTCTCTTTGTTCTTATTCTCCTTCTTCATCTCTTGCCTTTTTTTTTTCTTTTTTAACCATCCCTCACGGGATCACAGTCACGTCATCTCTTTTTTCTTCTTCTTTGTTTGTCAACCTGACTTCGATTCCCGTTCAAGGGGATATTTTCCCCTGGAGTTAACATCAGTGCAGACTCCACTCTCCCTAAAAAAGTCCTTCGGATGAGACTATAAACCGAGGCCCCCGTGTGCGAACGCACGCAGAACATCTTGCGCACACGTTAAATCCTGTTCCTCTTTTCGTAAGAGTAGGCCATTGTGTGCCGGTGGGAACAGATGACAGAATTTACAAAACCTCATACACACGGGTACTTGATGTAAAAAACAAAGCAAATAAGTGCTTGTTCCATTATCCTCGATAAAAAAGAATAAAATAAAAAAAAAATTTTAAATCCGTATAATCATCTTTCCCTTCACTTTTCCTTTTGTCCATTTGTTCTTTTTCTTTATATATAAACAAATACAGTTGCAGACCAAAAAAAAAAAAGGGTGGCGCTGCTCTTGTGGCGACGTGCTCTCCCCGGGAGAACAGCCCGAACGCAGAGAAATCTCGTGACTTAAAGTGGTATAAATGAAATAAATGAAATATAATATATATATATATATATAGATACATATACACACAACACACACACACACACACAATATATATATATATATATATATATATATATATAATATATATATATATATTATATATATATATATATATATATTATATTTTTTACCAAAGCAGTATGTATCTGTGTATTGCAGGGCAGTAGGCAGCCCCTTAGTGATGGACCCCAACAGCATTTGCCGGAAATCGCGGCGCCTTGTGGGAAAGCAGCGGAAGATCTGCCGAAAGGAACCGGAAATAGTAACGGAAGTGGCCAAAGGCGCCAAGTTAGCCCTGGTGGAATGTCAGTACCAGTTCCGCAATCGGCGCTGGAATTGCACATCCAAGCAGAGGTCTATTTCCAAAGTGTTACGGAGAGGTGAGTGGGTTTGGTGAACTGTGGAAGGCTACTTTCGGTTTTTCAATACTTGCTCTGGCTGTTTTTGTAGGTATTCTTAATCATATTTTATTAACAGGGCAAAATTCTCAACGTTGATGAACTTTGGAGCTCTAGCCAAGGAAAGCAAAATATGTGTTAAAAAGATTTGGTTAATTATACATCATAAAGATATTCATATAAATATAGTTGTGTGTGTGTGTGTGTGTGTGTGTGTGTGTGTTTTCGTTTTTAAAAGCAGTCCCTTAGTCCTTGGTGGTTATTTGATTACAAAAACAGCCGATGGTTCTTTATCCCTTGCTTTATGACTGGAGAGATATAATTCTTTGATATTACTAGATTATTTTTCTTTCTTGAGAAATGGATTTGAAAAAAAAGAATACCACTCTTCCTATCATTGTGTTAAAAAATCATACTCACAGTGTTAATTTTTCTAACTTTCATGACCATTTTTAAATAATTCAATGAAGTATGGCTGTGTAAATGGGCCTTT
>CM054134.1:77921737-77926737 GCA_028751875.1 Rapana venosa | reverse complement strand
TATGCCCTGGAGCAGCCGCTAATGCATTAACGATACGTGTACACCCTAGACCTCAGACAAGATTCCTAAAAACCCAACTCAGCAGCTTTACATGATTTTCAAAATATTGATAGGTACTTCTATACCATCAACAGCACCCCCCCCCCCCCTTCACCCTCCCCCAGGCCCCCCCCCAAAAAAAACCCCCAACAAACCACAACCAAAAACCCACCCAAAACACACACCCCCACCCCCTAAAAAACCCAACCAAACCCAACAAAGCAAAACAAACCACTAAAAAAAACCAAACAAAACCCCCAAACAAAACCCAAACCCCAAAACAGAACAAAAATCAAACAAAAATACATGCTAATGAACTAATCTAGCAGATAGAAAGAAAAAAATATCTATAAAACAGATGATTCATATAACACTGGTTAACTGATACTTTTATGAACAGAATTTTTTTTTAAACTGCATCCGAATTAGCACTCTCATGTGACAATTTTCTGATTTTCTGAGTGGATCTCTGTCTCTCTGTCCCTGTCTGTCACTGTTTCCTTCTCTCTCTCTCTCTCTCTCTCTCTCTCTCTCTCTCTCTCTCTCTCTCTCTCTCTCTCTCTCTTCATGACGGGAAAACATGTTCTGATTGCATCCCATTAAAGCTATCCAGTTTTTATGTGAAAATTTAAATTTTTAAATTTCTCTTCTCTCTGTCTCTGTTCTCTCCTCTGTATGTATAATTATATTTTATATATATATATATATATATATATATATATATATATATTATATATATATATATGTGTGTGTGTGTGTGTGTGTGTGTGTGGGGTGTGTGTGTGTGTTGTGTGTTTCTGTACTAGGCCCAACAGCATCTAGGGGCAAAGGTACTTTGTGTAAAGACCATTAGCTCAAAAGAGGCTCTAACTCAGGAGCCTCCCTCCAACTTTGTGCTGTGGGAAATTGTTTCATCATGGAACACAACTAACAGACACAGATGTTTATTTCAATAACCAAAAAAACCCAACCCCACACAGTTCTGTTTTCAGTTTTCGTAGGTAGTATATAATCATATCTCTTCGAGGCAGAAGTTAAAGATATATGCCACGCTTTCAAATCCAGCCTCCAGTCTCCTATCCAAGATCTTCCGCTTTCCACAATCTTCCTCTGCCCCTGCTTTCAACAGTCACTTCCATTCTCATCACACTGCCTAAGTGCGGTGTTACTGTGTGTGTGTGTGTGTGTGTGTGTGTGTGTGTGTGTGTGTGTGTGTGTGTGTGATTCAGCGCAATATAAATTCCATACATTATTATTATCATCCTCATTGTTATTACCATTATGACACCACATGTATTTGGAATTCGTGCTGGATTAACTGCATAACCTATCTACTGCAAAGCCCCAGGATCCTGTTGAATAGTTTTATAATAGGTAACCTGCGTTATATATATATATATAATATATATATATATATAATTATATATATACGTGTGTGTGTGTGTGTGTGTGTGTGTGTGTGTGCGCGCGCGCGTGCGCCAAAATAAAAGAATGGAAAAATGAAAATAAGCAATCAACTTTCATAATCTGGGAAGATCCAAAAATGTAAAGGCAAGTTCAAATCGTGCATGCTAGGTATAAGTGTTAAGCTCATACAACAGAGGAACCTTTTCCATTTTCTGCCAGGCCATTCGATTGATAATGAGATAAGCTAAAGGAATGGAAATAAGTAATCATTACTTTGGATGTCTTAAAGGGATACCTTTATCAATTCTTATGTATAGTTACAAAGTCATACTACTTATCTTATTGATTTTTCGACTTATTGTTCATATTTTACACACTTCTCGAGCTACAAAAGTCATGCAATCAAGTTAATTTTGTGACTTATCTTTGTATCATATTTTCTTTTATCTAAAAATCATCTTTCGCTGAGTAACAGCTTTGGTTTATGAATAGTGCCTGTGTAGGAGAGGATGCCAGGAATGGTAAACCACTGCCGCCACCGCCACCTCTGAGGGTGACTCACAATCCAGAACTCACGAAACTCATGAATCATACTTGGCAGAACTAATAGTCTTTACTACGAAGTAAACCCAATGCTGTCATATTTTCGTTTCAAAAGTCCATTACACCTGTATCAACAAATCTTGTGAACTAAACCAGAAGATGACGAAGGATTTGTAACTGGATTTGATTTTCTGCCGTGTGTGGTGTGTGTGTGTGTGTTCAACTAGCTCTAAATCATGTTTCAGTATGTCACTTCTTTTGTAAGGGAACAGGTCATAAAAAGTCTCATTGTTCAGTAGTTTAGTCGTGTTTTTTTAAACCATGGTTTTTGCTGTACTAAAATTAAAAACCTATATCAATTGTACATATCTTATTTGTAAACAAATTCAGTCTGTATGTGTGCCCCTGGAAATCTCTTTTTTGTTTCTTTATCAATAAATTAAGTAAAATTTTTCTTCCCCTATTTCTTTTGAAATAAATTTTCAAGAACTCAGTTTAAAAAACTATACATGCAAAGAAAAGCTCAAGTCCAGAATCCGAAAAAAACAAAACCCCAACAACAAAACCAAAAACCTCCCTAGACCGATTGCAATACAGCTCCATACACAAGGTCTACAACTGTACTGTACAAAGCCAACTGTTCAACGTGGGCTAGAACAATCATGGCCGCTATGCTAATCAGCCAGTTGCCGCTGCCTCACGTGACCCGCTTCCGCTGATGGCGGTGCCCTCTGCTGGTGTTCTGCTGTAGGGATCATTGCAACGCCCGCCCTCTGCGGTAGGCTAGGCTAGGTAGGCTAGGGTAGGCGAGGGCAGGCAAGGGTAGGCTAGGATAAGCGAGGGTAGGCCTACTTCTCTACCACGACGCCACTGCTGCGCAGTTTCCAAAACTGCCTGTTTACTCCTCTTGGTTGTTGACTCTGCAGCCACACAGCCGACTGCTTGTTTACTAACAAGTTAGCTGCTCATTGCTGAGCCACACAGGACACTCACTTGTCTGTCTGTTCCGGAAGAAAGCATGAGTTACCCAATGTTTGGCTGGAACTTTGGTTTTTTTCCCCTGCTGAGTTAGTTATGATTATGTTAGGTCGAGTCATTTTTGCTTTTTGTTTTTTTGGGAGTCCCACTGAGAAGTTTTGACTTCCTTAGTTCAACCAGAGACACCCTTTTTTCTTTCCTTACAACTTTTTTTTTTTGGAGTTAAGAACAGAGCTCGATATTTGTTTTCTGACTGCTTTTGATGCATACAGTATTTTCATGTGTATGTCTTTGTCTGAGGTTAGAGATATGTTTCCGGTTGATTCATAAGCGCCATAACAGCGAAAACTCTCTCTCTCTTCTCTCTCTCTCTCTCTCTCTCTCTCTCTCTCTCTCTCTCTCTCTCTCCATCTTTCCATTCCCATCCTCAACTCTTTCCCCATTATAAGTTCTGAAGTACTTGCAAGAAGAGCCGTCTTTAGAGAAGGCACACTACAGGCTGCCTATAATAGACTTAACAGTTTAAACCAGTTTCAGGAATACTATTGCTAAGAGCTTTCCCACAAACTGAAACGATGTTCATACACAAATCACAGTTTCCACTCTGGGATTCTGTTTGGTATTATGAAAATCTAGGTGGTATTTGGTTTGACACATTTAAAAAAAAGTTACCACCGAAAGATTTAAATGTTTACACTATGTTAAGATATCCCAAAGTGCTTTTTAAAGGTTTTTTTTGTTTCATATGTGGGTTTTTTTTGTCCATAACACACACACTTAGAGAGACAGAACACTGCACACACAAAAGATTGGTAGAAAGGACCAAGTCCCCTACACTTTGTGTTTTAAGAGGGCTTCAGCTGAGTTTCTTCCCTATGGCAAACTCTCCCTTTTGTACACCATCAGTAATAATGACAGCAACAGCAGCAGCAGCAGTAGCAGAAGATAGTACAGTAGTAGTGTGTACATGGAAATAAAAATCACCAAACTTACCTAAGCTTCTTTTCTCACTATTCCCTGCTCACGTCTTCACAGTAGCATCCCAAAGATGTGAACTGTTTCTCTGAAACCTCACAACCAAAGCTTCTGCATCAACACCCCCCACCCCACCCCCCTATCCCCACCTCCTTCCTTCCTCCACCCTTTTACTCTTGTCTGTACCCCCTTCTTCCTACATCCTCCACCCCCCCCCCCCCCCCAACCCCCCCACTCCCCCCCCACCCCCCCAAAACAAAAAAAAAGAAAAAAACAACACCCTTGATGTTTTTCAAGAGAGAAATGAACCGTTTTTGCCAGAATCCTTGCTGCAACAGCGGGTCATTTAATTAGAAGATCAAAGAGTCGGCATTCTGTGAAGTTAGCAGCAGCCGCAGCCGCCTCCGGAGATTCTGCGGGGTCTTGTTTCACTTCAAAGAGATCTGGAAAGCGGCGGCGAGAAGAGCGCGCGGGGCCTCTCCTGCCAGCTTCCTCGCCGCGCTCTTCTGCCCGCCGCCTTCTACCTACCTTACATCTCTTTCGCAGTCAGCCATCATCATATTTATGGCTGCGGCAGTCTTTTGAAGTCGGGGGCGGCCTGAAAGACATATGGAAAGACAGATGAAGATACCGCCGAGCGCTTCACGAGAAACTAAAGCTCTGCTGCTGTTTTTTACTCTCTCTCTCTCTCTCCCCTCCCCTCCCCCCCCCCCCCCTACCATTCCCCGATGCTTTTTCTCTGTATTCTGTGCAGGGTTGTGTGTGGAGTAGTAGAGGAGGAGGAGGGGTGGTGGAGAGGTGGTGGTGGTGGTGGGGGGGGGGGGGGGGAGTTGGAGAGGTTTTTATCTGCAGAAAAGACTTTAAACAGTAGAGATGCCCTGTGAGATAGATAGAGAGAGAGGGAGGAGAGGGAGAGAGAGAGAGAGGCACCAACTGCTTTCATAGTCGTAGAGAGAGAGAGAGAGAGAGATGGAGAGAGAGAGAGAGAGAGGGATGGAGGGAGGCACCAACTGCTTTCATTGTCTAAGAGAGAGAGAGAGAGAGAGAGAGAGAGAGAG
>CM054134.1:77896737-77904237 GCA_028751875.1 Rapana venosa | reverse complement strand
TATGTCAGCAGCATGAGTTTACAGGCTGGAGACTACATTGAATGGTTCAGAAACAGAAGGATTTATTGGATGTGCATCAGTTTGATGTTCTTGGTAGATTGATTCTTCCTCTAGATTGTTTTCTTCATGCGTGGAGATTGAACGTTTTCTGTGTGCAGTATTGTAAATCTAAAATTACATTTATCAAATCAGCTCCAATTTTGTTTGAGCTATCTGTTTGATCTGGTTTTCTCTTGTTTATATATCTTTGTTTTATATATAAAGTAGAATTCCTATTTTGTGTGTGTGTGCCTGAAGTAAAATTTTCTGCTTACTTGGTGTTCTGTTTATACTGAGGAGGTTTTCGTCTAATATTCATTGCATTTTGTTTTCAATTATTAGATCAATTTATTCTTTAAAAAAGAATCTCAACATGGCAAACAATTTCCAAACTCATAAATGGTTAAAACAATTTGGATTTAAAGTTGGTTATTTGAATATATGTCATTTGTTAAATAAAGTACCTGATATATGTTCTGTTCTCTCGAATTCAAATGATTGTTTTCATGCTTTTTGTTTTGCAGAATCAGCCTACAAGTTGTTTCAGACAATTTTGTGTCTACTCCGGTTAAAACCCATCATTGAAAAGATGCAAAAAGCAATTAAAACGGGTTGATAGCATATTTACACAATTCATAAATTTCAAAAAAATGGATAAATTTTAAAAAAATTGGATTTGAAAGTATCTGGTTAAAAATTTAAATTTTAAAAAGGGAAATTAAATCATTTTTGATTGGTTTTTTTAAGAAATCCGAAAAAACGTTATTTTTTTGAACGTTTTAGGCTATTGGATGTTTTTCTAACCATTCACAGAAATCCTTTTTTTAGGTGATTTTTTAAACTTTGATTTTTTTAAACCTCAAATAACGGGAAGAGTGGTTTGAGTCATAAAATTTTAAACCCAAAATTTAAATTTAAAACCCCGACACAAAAACACTAGCCTAAAACTTGATTGTCAAATTTACGTATCAAATCCTACTAAAAAAATAGAAACACTTTTTCCAATTGGATTTAGTGATCTTTTTCCAATATGTCGACATGGTCCAAAAAGGTGCAAATACCTAAAGTAGCCACTATAAATTTCTTACCGAATTATAAGACTTTAAAATGCTGAAAATTTCTGTCCGTTTTATGTAAACCCAATTCTAAAATTTTTATCATATTCCGACCCAAGGCTCTTCTGCTTGGTTCATCCCTTTGTTTCTTTTTTTGAAAACAGCCCACTTAGAAAAAACGGTAAAACTAAAAGAAAAACCCTCCATTTTTTAACGCAGAAATCAAGTCAGCCATTCAGTACGCAAAAGCTTCTAAGAACAACAGGCAAAGATGCAAATTTAAAAAACCCAAAGAAAAAATAACCCATGAAAAGAAGCTCAGAAACAATTTTTTAGTGATCTCATCTCACAAGAAAAAAAAACAAAATCTTTTTGGAAAAAGCCAATCTTTTAAGCGGGCAAACCATAACATTATTCCCATTTCTGCAAACTGTCTGCCCAAAGATACAATAAGCTTTTGTTTCTGTGGGAAAAAAGTGATTCAGTCAATAATCAAATTTAAAAACGTTTTATCGAATTAAAAAATTTTTTTGCTCTAAAAATTACAATCGGGTTTAATTTTAATTTCATTACTGTTCATGAGTGTACAAAAATTGTGTTTTTTAAAACAACAAATGCCGAGGCTTTAGATGACTTGACATAAAATTTAAGGGTCTCGCACCCATAATATCAGCACATTCCTATACTAAATCTTCCTTGAAAAATGTTTTTTCCCTTTGGGTTTTTTAAAGATGAAATTTTTGCCCCTCTTCAAATATGTTACCCCAAAAAATCCATCAAACACAGACCGATATCAATCCTTTTTCATTGTCTAACCTCTTGAAAAACATCTGAAGAGTAACCTTCAGTTGTTTTTTATTAACCTTTAACTTTTCACCAAACAAAGGGGGATTTGGGAAAAAACCACTCTTGTCATACCTGTTAAGCAATCTTATAGAACAGTGCATAAAAATTTTAACAACGATCTGTTATCTGGTGCTGTATTTGTTTATTTCACAAAGCTTTTTACACAATTTACCATGATCTTTCTAAGAAAATTAGGATATATGGTTTACCCCAACTTTACTTCGACTTATATCATCATTTCTTTAAAATAGAAGGCGGGAATTTTACAAGACTGTGCAAATTCTTCTTTCATGCCTATAACAATGGGTCCCCCGGGGTCATTTTTGGAAACCCCCTTTTTTTCCATTTTTATAAAAGATCTTCCACTAAATGTTTCATCTTTTTGTGAACGTTTCTGATGACACGACAATTCATATAATACTAATGCAAGATAAAGCAATTGTTTACGAAAGATATAGATAAACTTTCCTTGGGCTGACTTAAACATAGGCTCTTTATCCTGATAAACTAAGTTTATATGTAACAACAAGGCAGAAAAAACAAAATACAAAACAATGTCAAGAATCTAAAAGTTTTTTGATAAGGTATTTGGGAAAAGGAATTCTCACAGTTACTTGGCTTTAACTGTAGACAACATCTTTCCGGTCAATCAATTTTAAAATACAAAGAAGCTACTCAAAAATTTCCAGCTAAACAGAAAAAGCTTTACTTGATGAACTAGTCGGGGGTTTTTTTCTACGCTTTCATACGCCAGTATTGATTTTCCAATTTTTTTGGGGCTACAAATAAAAACGCTTAAAAAAAAACTTAAGCTTATACGACGTTCCTGAAAGGAAATCCTCAAACCTTCCTTGCAAACTGAAGATAAAGAAATTTAAAAATTTTTCCGTTTAAAACCCAAATCCATTTTAATAAATTTTTCATGACAAAATTTAATAAATCTACACCCCCTACCGAAAAAAAAATTTTTGGGCAAGCCCTTTTCGAGGAAACGTGTTCTATTTCTTCCCCCGCCCAAATTTACCTTTTCATGTCATCTTTGGGATAACTCAGTGGGAAAAATAATGAAAAACCCTGATAACTCAAGCAAAAAATAGTCTGCACTTTAAGAAAAGTACCACAGACATCTATTCAAAACTTTTGATTGAAATTGTTTTTTATTATTTTTTTTTTCTTTGCTAGGGTTTTTTGGTTGTATTCATATTATAAGCATGTTGAATTCTTTAAATTTCCACTCCTCCTTGTCTGTTGTCTGTCTGTCTGTCTGTCTGTCTGTCTGTCTGTCTGTCTTCTGTCTTCTCTCTCTCTCTCTCTCTCTCTCTCTCTCTCCTCTTTCTCTCTTCGACTCTCTCTCCATCATCTTTCCCTTTTTATCTGTTTCGACTGCTCTCTGCCGATTTGATTTTTTTTTATATGCATATTGTTGTGTCTGCATACTAGGTGTATGTGTAAATAGTAAACATATGTGTGTAAATATGATAATGAAAAATGCATGATTAGAGATGGTATGGGGAGATGAAGGGATTTGCTGAAAGTAGTTTGAAATGGATGTCATGTGCTAAATCATAATTTCAAGTTTGTTTATTACTCATTTGTTGTTTTTTTTGTTTGTTTTGTCTGTTTGAGTCTTTTAATTTACTTGAACTTTTTATGCAATTATTTAAATTTGAGATGTTTTGGGCTTTTTCCTTTGCGTTTTTCTTTGGGGGAAAGGGAATGGGTGGGTGGGCCTGAGGGCATGGTGTAAACAAGCTGTAAGCTTATCCATTTACCCTCAATAAAAAATTTCGTATTCGTATTCGTATTCTGTCTATCTATCTCTCTGTCTGTCTGTCTGTCTATCTGTCTGTCTATCTATCTATCTATTCATCTATTCATCTATCTATCTATCTATCTATCTATCTATCTATCTATCTATCTATCTATCTATCTATCTATCTATCTATCTATCTATCTATCTCTCTCTCTTCTATCTATCTATCTATCTATCTATCTATCTATCTATCTATCTATCTATCTATCTATCTATCTCTATCTATCTATCTATCTATCTATCTATCTATCTATCTATCTATCTGTCTGTCTGTCTATCTTCTCTCTCTGCCTGCCTGCCTGGCTATCTATCTATCTATCTATCTATCTATCTATCTATCTGTCTGTCTGTCTGTCTGTCTGTCTGTCTGTCTATCTATCTATCTATCTGTCTGTCTGTCTGTCTGTCTGTCTGTCTGTCTGTCTATCTATCTATCTATCTATCTATCTATCCATCTATCTATCTATCTCTACCAGTTTTCCTATGACTTGCTCTCTCTCCAAAAGTCTTTCCAGGCACAGCTTTGTTGTCTTAGCAATGTTCCTTTACAGACCCAAAGATTTTAATGTATGCTGAACTCATCCGAAAGACTAGAACCCAGACCCCCATTCACAGCTACGTTGATGGAGGAGAAAGAACAAGTCTTGTCTTCCAACAGGATCAAACCCGCCACCTCTGGCTGTCTCGTCGAGTGCAGAGCGTTACCAGCAGACCATGGCTCCACCTGTTTGTTATCTATCTGCAGCTCATGCTGTTGTGTCCTAAAGTTTTACTTGTCGTAACGTGGACACGCTAGCTCAACCGAGATGAAAAATCCTCCCCCGACCTGGTGACTTCCTGTGAAAACTTACTTACTCTCTCCTTTCTTTCTCTAAATGGGATACCAGTGCACAGACTGTAAATCGCAAGACAAACGATTCCAGATCGGATAATTTTTTTCTTTTTCTTTCTTTCTTTCTTTCTTTCTTTCTTTCTTCTTCTTCTTCTTCTTCTTCTTCTTCTTCTTCTTCTTCTTCTTCTTCGTCTTCTTCTCTCTTCTTCTTCTTCTCTTCTTCTTCTTCTTCTTCTTCTTCTTCTTCTTCTTCTTCTTCTTCTTCTTCTTCTCTCTTCATCCTCATCCTCCCTTTTAAAAACTTTCTCTGTGAGCATGGAAATCGGTAAACAGATTATTTTCCCCTGGAAAGTCAGGGAGGACTCATTTTACGTTGGCAGTCTCGAATTGAGATTTTATTTGTTTAATTTTTTTTTCTTTGGATCTGATATTTCCTTTTTTTTTAAAATTTGTTAAAAAAATCGTATTTGTGAGTGTGCAGATTGGCAGAGTAACAGATTTTTCCTCCTGGAAAGTTAGGGAGCACTCAATTATTTTATACGTTTGCAGGCCTCGAATGAGATTTTATTTCTTTAATATCTTTTTATTGTCATAATTTGGATCGTGTTTTCATGTACACGTGTTGATATAAAACTATGCGCTAAGCAACAACAGCAAAAAATTGCCCAGTTACTTTTGGGACCGATTTCGCACAGTTGAACGTCTTAATCCATTTAAGGACAAGAAGATCTCTTAACGACACACACGCACACGCAGCGGCGCCTACTGAATGTGGAGAATGTTCCTGTTATCTGCAAAGGGCTCACCAGCTACACGTGGCCCACTGCGCCACAAGAGATGAATGCGTTTGAAGCTTGGGAATGAGAATGTGCGTATCAACCATACCACCAGCCATAAACAGCTAAAGATAGGGGGAGGGCGGGCGTGGATAGCCTAGTGGTTAGAGCGTTCAGCTTGCAGTCTGAGGGCCCCGGGGTTTGGGCCACCACCGTGGTGGCGCCCGTTCAAAGGGATTTTCCCCCCGGAGTTAACATGCATACCGACTCCACTCCTCCTACAGTGTTGGATATAACTATAAATTGATGTACCGTGTGTGAACGTAGGCAGAATATTTGGCACGCACGTTTAAAGCCATTTTGTCTTGACAAATTAGAATGGATGGCAAATTTTTAAAAAACCCAACAACAACAACAACAAAACTCTGCAAGCACATTAGTGTGCTTCTCCCCGAAGTCAGAATATAGCTGCATTTAATTAAAGTTGGGCAAAACCGGTCACAAATGCAAAAATCTCACCATTGGTAAACCTTGGATCTGTAGCCAAGGAACGAAAAAAAAAAAACCACAACAAAATTATATGTATGACATGTGCGCAAAATGTCATGCTTACGTTTGCACGGCAATAGTTTCTAATTAAAAGAATTCATTATCTTTGAATTTTGTCTTTGAAATGCATTAGGATTTTCCATCAATGCTTACCTTATGGCAATACATTATCAGTTGTTGGGTTTTTTTAATATGAGAAGCGCTTTTATGTATCTATTCCGATATATTTCAAGCTTTATTTCCATTGTATTGCATAGTCACCTTGATTCACAAGAAAGAAAAGAAATTTTAAAAAAAGGTAAAGGAGTCCCATAACCTATAAGGTCGTAGGGGAGCGAGGCGTCAGAGACCTCACTTCTCTAGGGCCAGCATATTGAGGGCGGCGCCCATCTCCTCTCCCTCGCTGCTTTACCTTCCCTGACCCTAAAGAGGGCAGGTACCCATTTACAGCTGGGTCAACTGGGGGAACTGTACTGAAGCCAAGGCGCGCAAACGGTCACCCATCCAACTGGTAACCACGCTCGACGCTGCTTAACTTGGCTGGGGGAAAGCGAGTGCTCCGACCACTGAGCTATCCCGTCCCCCCAAAAAACCTCAACATCATATCTGGACAAATAAAACGCACAAAGGTGAATGTTCACTTGGCTTTCACATGTAACAACATCCAGTAAAATTGGCGTTTCGTGTTATTAGTAAGACCTACAAAGTCAACTTTAAAGGAATCTAATGTTAATCTAAAAATGTCACTGGGTGCCCAAAGTAAGAATACAGCCATGATAATAATATAATAACGGTGCCCCCCAACCCCCCCCCCCCCCCCCCCCCACAAAAAAAACAACCCAACAAAAACAAAAAACCAAATAAACAACCCAAACAAAAACAAACAAAAACAACAAAAAAAGTACCGTGCATACACAAAATCTTCGCCATTGGTGACTATAAATTTTGGTGAAGATTGGAGGTCTAGCCCATGAAGACCAAAAGGAAACAAACAAAAAGAACACCCCCCTCCCCCAACAAAACAAAAAAACAAACAGCACCACCATCGCAAAAAAAAAGTGTTGTTTAAAAATTTTTTTTGTTTAGGACTCACAGGAAAGAAGAATAAAAACCTCTGAAACCTTAGATGGATCTATTCCCAGTGGAATAATTAAAAAAAAAAAGTCTCAGACAAACAGTCCAAGTAAAGTGGGCAAAATCGAACCCGCACCCTCAAGATTCCCAAAGTCTGGCATTCTAACCAGGATGCTGTCTGCAAACCCTCCCCCCCCCCCCCCCCCCCCCATCCCTTTCCCTTTTTTCCTGGTCCCCAGATTGGTCCAGTCACCACCAGCCTTCAGTTGTGTGGGGAAAACCCGACGCGTGCCCGTGAGACCAATGTTAGAAGCTTGAAGTCATTCATGTAGGCTTGTCCTTTAACTCTCTTGATCTAGTGTCTTCATTAAGTTTGTGTTTGGTTGTTGTTGTTGTTGATTGTTTGCGGGTTTTTTTTGGTTTTAAACAGAAGAAATACACACCTGTATTCGGGGAGGGAATTGTGTGCTTGCACAGGCGCGCGTGCACGCGTATAAACAAACACAATCTCTCTCT
>CM054134.1:77884237-77891737 GCA_028751875.1 Rapana venosa | reverse complement strand
ATATCATATTATAACTACACTCTTCAATACCACTTACAATCCCACATAAACACAACCGTACCACCACACCAAACAACAACAAACAACCCTCCCCTTCCCCCCCTAGCCCCCCCCCCCCCCCCCCCCCCCAACACACACACACAAACACAACACACACCACCCCGTATCCATAACGCATCCCACACAAAAAGTGAATGTAACTTGATACCTATCCCCTTACTATATCGATATTTTTTCTTAATAATTATGTCTTATGGAATATTGGAATAGTTCACGTTTTTAAATCCAATAACTTTGCAGTATGCTCTCTCTCTCTCTCCTCTCTCTCTCTCTCTCTCTCTCTCTCTCTCTCCTCTCTCTCTCTCTCTCTCTCTCTCTCTCTCTCTCTCTCTCCAGGCAGTGATTTTTGCTACTGTTTTCTGCTTTAAGTAGATCATGCAAAGGTGTATGAACAAAATCCCTTAAAAATTTAATTCTTAAATCATTATACACAAAACATTCATAAAGGAAATGCTTTTCATCTTCAACTTTGGGTTTACAAAATGGACATTGTTTCTTCTGATTCTGTGCACTATATCGATGTACATTTTTGTTGAGTGGTAAAACATTGCATCTCACCTGTGACACAGCAACTCTAAAGCAGTAGGTATCTAAGTGTAGAAGGTATTCTTCTTTAACACATAATTATTGTTTTGAAACACCTGTAACAGTGATATCTGTCTCGGTCTCTGATTGTACTATACCATTCCTGGATAAACATATCAACTAGTCTTTGCTTAAACAGATGTAAGAATACCTTGACGTCACCAACACCCTGTTGAAGCCGTACAAAGCTGAATCCTGCATCACATAAAAGTTGTCTAATCATAGAAACCCAACAGTTCTTTCCAGATATATCCATGTCAAGCCACATTTGATAAGCATTGTATGGTAGTCTGTTAGAATTCATTTGTAATAATTTATTTTGAGTTCTGAGTTCTGAGTTCTCTCTCTGTCTCTTCTTCATCCCCCAGATACCCGGGAGACAGCTTTCCTGTACTCCATCACGGCAGCCGGGGTGGTGTACGCGGTCACCCAGGCCTGTTCCATGGGCGCCCTCTTGCAGTGCTCCTGCCACAACCACGTCAGAGACGTGGCCACCGACGGCGAGTGGGAGTGGGGCGGCTGCGGCGACGACGTCAACTTCGGCTACCGCAAGTCGCAAGAGTTCATGGACGCCCGGCGCCGCAAGAAGCGCCGGCGCGCTGACCTCACGACCTTGATCCGTCTGCATAATAATGAGGCTGGACGGAGGGTGAGATAGATGAGTCGGCATTTTATTCGTTCATTTCGTGGGTGGGGAGACAGTGGACAGGGGGGGGGGGGGGGGGGGGGGGGGGGGGGGGGGGGGGGGGGGGGGAGGGGGTAGGGGGGGGGGGGGTTGTGTGTGTGTGTTTGTGTGTATGTGTGTGCGTGGGAAGGGGGGGATGCTTGGGGTTTTTTGTTTACGTTTGGTTTGAGGTGTTTTATTTATTTTTTATTTTTTGGTGTGGGGGTGGTGGTGGTTAATTTGTTTGTTTGTTTTGTTTTACTCTATCACACACACACAGACACACACATACACACAGACACAGACACACACACACACACATACACACACACACGGACACACACACACACATACACACACACACACACACACACACAAACACACATACAACCTCCCCCCCTGCCTCCCCCCCCCCCGTCCCCATCCACACCCCCCCCCCCCCCCCCCACCCACACACACACACAACACAACACACACACAGAGCCATACTAAATCCCACCTTTCACTCACGTCCTAAAACGTGTCACTCTTCCTCCTCTTTTTCCTCCTCTCCCAACAGGCCATCAAGAACCACATGCGTCAGGAGTGCAAGTGCCACGGGCTGAGCGGATCCTGCACGCTCAAGACCTGCTGGATGAAGATGCCCACCTTCAGAGAGGTCGGCGACCGCCTCAAGGAGAAGTTCGACGGCGCCGCCAAGGTCATCATCTCCAACGACGGCAAAGGGCTCCTCCCTGAAGGGGACACCATCAAGCCCCCGTCCAAGGACGACCTGGTCTACTCGGAGGACTCGCCCAACTTCTGCAACCGGAAGCGGAAGGTGGGCTCGCTGGGCACGCGCGGAAGGGAGTGTGACCCGGCCTCCATGGGCGTCGGAGGCTGCGACCTGCTGTGCTGCAACCGGGGCCACAGCAAGAGGGAGGTCACGGTGAAGGAGAACTGCAAGTGTCGCTTCATGTGGTGCTGCGAGGTCATCTGTGAGACGTGCGTCTCCGTCAAGACGATACACAGATGTTTGTGAGAGAGGGAGAGAATGAGAGAGAGAGAGAGGGGGTGAGAGAGAGGGGGGGAGAGAAGGGGGAGAGAGGGAGAGAGAGGAGGGAGAAAGAGGAGATGGGAGAGAGAGATGGGGGAGGGAGAGGAGGGAGAGGGAGAGAGAGGGGTGGGAGAATGAGAGAGAGAATGAGAGAGAGGGAGAGAGGGAGAGAGGGGGAAGAGGAGAGAGAGAGGGGGGGAGGGAGAGAAAGAGGGAGAGAGAGGGAGAGAGGGGGAGAGAGGGGGAGAGAGAGAGAGAGAGAGAGAGATAGAGAGAGAGGAGAGGGAGGGAAAGGGAGAGAGATAGAGAGAGAGAGAGAGAGAGAGAGAGAGAGAGAGAGAGAGAGAGAGAGGAGAGAGAGAGAGAGAGAGAGAGAGAGAGAGAATGAGAGAGAGATATAGAGAAACAACAACAACAAACAACAAACAAACAAAGCTTGGACTTTGGTGTTTGAAAGGACGCTTACAAACTTTAAAACATACAGACTCGTGTGACAAGATCGTTCTATACAACACACTGGCGGGGAAAGAAGGACGATCGACTTCTCCAGCCCTGAACTCCTTGAGGAGTCGTTTGGGGGTTGAAGGTGGGGATGGTATTGGACTGAAAATTTTCTTTTCAGGCAGTATGTCTTGCATGGCCAAGTTAAAACCTGGCTGAGCCCAAAAATCTTTCTAGGCTTCAAGACGCATGCTGGGTATGTTCGAGTTCTTCTTCCCAGCGGTTTCAGCTGGGTTACTCGTTATGAAAAGAAAGACGAGTAGGGGGTGGGAGGGGGGTCGTGTTTAGTGCTCTGTGGTGAGTCGTGTTGTGTGTGTTGAACGGGGCGAGCGTTTGACAAGATGTTTCGCGGGAAGATGTTTGTTTCCGAATAAGAACGCTGAGAAAATCTCCATGACTGTAAAAAACTAGGTATTTACATGCTGTGCTTCCCTTTCGATTCGCTGGTTTCTGTGTAATACAGAAAAAAGCGAAGTAAGTAGTAAAATGACCTGGTGTTGTGTGATGTGATGTGTGTTACACTTGCGCAGGGGTAAAAAACAGTTTACGATAAATGTTCTCTCTCTACGAACAAGAATCCGAGAAACAGCATGACTGAAACAACAGACACATGCTGATGTACCCACATCTAAACACAGGCAAAAACAACCGAAAAAAAAAAAGATGCGCATTGTCTCAGTACAGAATTTTATGAGGATGACCTACTTTCGAGGCTCGTTGTATTTAAGTTTTCTCTTCTCACACAAGAACAGACTTAGCAAGACACATAAACACAATAAACCAAAAAAAAGTGCGTTGTGCTAAGGACAAACTTATGACGATTGATCGTATTACGTTGTTTTGATTTTTCTTATTCAACAAAACGCTTTGCAGGATCATAAGATATGTTTTGATGTAGATACGTTTATTTATTGATTTTGATGTTTAAAGTGTCATTGTTGCATGAGGCTTTTGTGTGTGTGAGTGTGGATGAGAGTAAGGTGGGTGGTGGATGATGAGGGTGAGAGAAGAGGAGGAGAGAGAGAGAGAGAGAAGAGAGAGAGAGAGAGATGATGCTTTCAACTTTTGGAGAAAAATGGCTGGAACAAATGAAATAATTGTACGTATACAAATGGTTGATAAGTGTTCTGAACTTATCAAGAATGTTCAGAATGCTTTGCTGTGTCTGAGAAAAAATTCTGCAAGAAAATGACTCGAACAATATAAAACAGGAATCGCCCTGGGAGCTATACATAGAAGAAGGAGGTATACTAAAGGAATAATAATAATACTATCAAAATGATGTATCCACAGCCGGTCCCTGCTTGTATTTTTGCCAGGACTTTTTAAGCATCAATGAAGAAAAAAACGTGTGTACAATTCTTTGTTTGTTTGTCTGCCAGTCTGTCTGTTTATCTGTCTGTCTGTCTTGTCTCTGTCTCTTGTGATTTCTTTGTCTTTTTAAAATTTTTATCTTACCGTTGCCTTTTTACCTCCTGGTACAGAAGTAAGAGCTACTGGTGCTGAACAAATAATTATTGTCAATGAGAAAGAGTTATAAGGCATTATTAATGCACATCACAGTTTGGGTTGGAAACTGAACAAAACTATCATCGTTTATTGTAAATCTGCGACGAAGAGTTATGTATATTTCTCTAATGTAGGTTTAGGTAGCCATCATAGTCTACTAGGTACGCTTCCGGGTTGACGAAGTGGCCGCATAAGTCTGCGCATGTCTTGAGTCATGGAGAGCATGCGCAGACGTGATGTGTCAACGCCACAAACATGCCAACTGACTTGGACATTGTGCAACGCGCTTTGATTTGTCTTCGCAAGATATAGCGCTATATAAGATCCATTTATGATTATGATGATGATTTATGATGATGATGATGATGATGATGATGATGATGATGATTATTCACCGAGTATGTTGCAAAATGGAAGTTGCTGACGCCATGTTGCTACTGTCACCATCTTTACATTGCTGTGTGCCTTGCCATCATGCTCGCTCCCTTTGTAGGGAGCTTCTGTCTCGAGGAGACAATGGCCGCGCCACATTCTTTGACCACATTATCAGTCTTGTTTGGAGCAGCGTCTGGAGTTCGAGTGACTCAGCAGACCAAGCTGTGTGCATGGAAGTTTCTGCCACAGATGCTGCAGGGGGAAAAAAATTGGGATAGCCTGGTGGTTAGAGTGATGCGTATTGCGCTCGTGATCTGCTGACCCGGGTTCGAATCTTGTTCAAGAGGATTTTTTCCTCTGGAGGTAACATCAGTGCCGACTCAACTCCCTGTAAAAGTCCTTCGGGTGAGACTATAAGGTTTGATGGCCTGGGTGTTGCTGTCTCTCACTTAGACTAGACTATAACATAATCATGGTGGCAAGATCTACAAGCAGTTTGTGTCTCGTTTTTTAAAAAATATATTGAAACTGTACATTTTCTTTCTTTCTTCTTCCCCATTATATTTATGGAAACAGCAAGTCTCAGTTTTGTTATGTTAACAACGTTACTGTATGAATGCTGCAGTGAACTCTAGTTTGTATGGGGTTTTTGTGGGTCTCACTCGCATAGGCGTAGAGGTGTGGTTCATGTACGTGTGAATGTACATGTACCCACACATACACTCATGCTCGCAGGCAAACGAGCATCCATGTATAGATGCAGACACAAGAACAGAGAGAGAGAGAGAGAGAGAGAGAGAGATTAGCTTTCTTAGACAATAATCCTAGCACCTCCTCCCCCCCCCCCCCCCCCCAAAAAAAAAAAAGGCTTTTGTACTCTATAGAACCCCTTTGGGCTGTGCAACTCACTCTGTCGGTTATTTGTTTGTTGTGTTTTGTTGTTATTGTTGTCGTCTTGGTTTTTTGTTCTTTCTGTTTTGTCTCGTTTTCCTCCTCCTACTGGCATTACTATTGCTGAACAGGGCATTATTATAAAAACTGTATAGTTTATTAATACAGCTACGGTTAAGATCACGAATGCCAGAATGAAGTGACGTTTTTGTGTGACTAATTCTTTTTAAAGCACAGTGTGAACTTGATTTTATTTATTCACACTGTTAAGACCTTTTTCTGGGATGGTGAGGGGTGGGTGGGAATAAACGTTACTGAAAGCAGAAAACTTTCTGTGAGCAGTTTCCATATCAAAGAACTTGAAAACAAAAAAAAAAGGCGAAACATAAACAGGATAGAACAAAGTAGTTCTGCTTTGTACAGGAATTCATGTTCTGACGTCATACCTCTCTTTGTTGTGTAATTTCGGCTTCGGGGTTGTAGCCATTACGACAGGAACAACATTTTTATTTATTTTTTTATGATTTATTTATGTTTTACTGCATACAGATCTTGTCTTAAAAGCACTTGATGTGCATAGACCTTAAACTGAAGATGTTCTCAGATGGTTGGGGGCAAAACTGTCAGTTATGGTGTGACTCAAAGTATACCTTTTTTTTTCCTCCCCTTAAAGCAAGCAAGATGTTAGGCTGACAGGACAAAAAGTGTCTTCCTCACCCCCCCCCCCCCCCCCCATCCCTACCTCACTCCCCTCCACTCCACTCCTTCCCCCCCATCCCTACTGTGGATGTTACATGTTGTGGTATAATAATCATGTTGCATTGTGTTAACGTCAGAATTTGAGTTTCTGGATAGTACGCCCCGAAAATATGTTAGTTCTATGATGGAATATATAACTGCCATGGCGTGTGGAAGACACACTGTGAGGGATAGAATCCGTGGAAGACAGGGGTGGAAAAAATTAGGCCAAGTGGAAGGAAGGGTGGGTCCCAATCCCACTTAGTAAGGCAGAGTGGTGGATGATGACAATGTCTGGAGTTATGTCTGACTGTGGCATAAACAATGTGATCAACATGAAAGAGAATTGGGGGAAGGGGAGGGTGGGAGGGGGGTGTTCTTTTGTTTGTTGGTTTGCTTGTTTTTACAAAAAAAACACCATTTGGACAATGCTTGGCTGTTTCATTTGACTATTGTGGAAGGTACGTGTATTCTGAAGCTTTGTGCAAGATGTGAGTGTTTGCTTTCATGTAAATTAATTTTGTACTTTGCAAATGAATATACGTTTGCATTTTACGAAAGTGTACATCTGTAATTTTGTTTTTCTTAGAGATGTAAATATACATTTTTTTACAGATACTAGCGTTGTCTTTTTTTTTGTTTTTTGTTTTGTTTTCTGCTGATGTCACATTCAGTCTGTACAATTCTGAGTTGGGGTTGTAAGATTGGGACTGCAATATAACGTGACTCCTCATTGGTTTGTAGATGAACCCCCACTTTGCCATGCAAGTTGGAAGGGTCGTTTTGATTGGTTGGTGTCAGATGTAGGTCATAGTAGACTGGTGTGCACGGACCATGGGTGCGCACGTGAACAAAAAGTGAACTGTGATGTGTTGTTGGGAACAGATAATTGACTCACACGTGCACCCAAACTGGAGTCAACGTTTTCAACCTGATTCAGTTGGTAATGTCTGATAATAAGAGTTTCAAGCTTGGAACTTTCAGTGGTTGTATTGTTTTAAAAAAATGTTTGCATTGTTATAATTTGTACTCAGCCTTGGTATCATTATGATATACGATGGCACACTCTGTGCAGTATACGTGATCTACTAATGATTATTAGATAATTGATTAAAAGTGATGAAGTTTTTTTTTTACATGC
>CM054134.1:77855107-77878737 GCA_028751875.1 Rapana venosa | reverse complement strand
TTTTTTTTTTTTTAAAAAATTTTTTTTTACACTCTCTTGTTTTTTTTTCTTCCACCATTTCTGTCACTCTGTCTCTCTCTGTCTCTGTCTGACTCTCTCTCTCTCTCTCTCTCTCTCTCTCTCTCTCTCTCTCCTCTCTCTCTCTCTCTCTATCTCTCTCTCTCTCTCCCTCTGTTTTCTTCTTTCAGTCACTGCAGATTTCTCGGCGTAAAATTCGGGCTGTTCTCAGTGGGGAGAGCGTTTCATCACAAATGCATCGCAACAATCAGTTAAGAAAACCTGCCTGCAGGTGTATTTGCTTCCCTATCGTAGTGAATTTTTTTCTACAGAGTTTTGCCAGAGTCAACTTTCTTGTTGCCGTGAGTCCTTTTACGTTCACGTGATGAGTGTTGTTGTACGTAGAATATCGGTTTACGGTCTCAAATGAAAGGCTGCATATGTGCCAGCTTTGAATGGAACACCTCAGGAAAGAGAGGCAGAGCAATCTATCAAAGACTTGACTCCAAAAACTCTTTGCTGCCAATCTGTATATTGCTGCACAGCTTTAATCTGAAGTTTAAAAATGTGCGGCGACACCCCCGATATGGCCTCTGTGATCGGCAGGCCTAAAACGAACATGATTCGATTAAATTGAAAAAGCTGACGTAAAAATACAAATAAAAAGCGATACAATATTTGCAAGTACGTAATCAAAGTATAGAGTTGGTTTTTGGTGTGGTTTTTATTTGTAGTTTTGATTTTGTTGTTGTTTTCTTCTTTTTGCAAAGCAACACACGAATCAGACACTTTCACTGCTTAAAGCACGCCGTTTAGCGAGTGTCATGTAGAAACGTGCGTCTCAGAATTGTCTTCCTTCTTTCTTTTTTCTCCCCCGGGCATTTATGCAAAGTGCTTTGGTCTGATGGACGTTTTATAATATTTTTGGAACGCCCTCACCGGGAGGCCAGATTTGGTGTGGGGGTGATTGATTGAGTCAGGATAAAAAACAACAACCAAAAACTACAACCCAAACTTGATTGTTTCTTAAGATATGACCTGGAAAGAAGGGAAGGGTGGGGGGGGGGGGGGGGGGGGGGGGGGGTAGGGAGAAGAGGTGAGAGGAGAGAGAGAGAGTGTTTGTGTGTGTGTGTGTGATATATGTAAAGGGGGGAGAGAGAAGAGAGAGGAGAACTCGAACTCGAACTCGAACTCGAACTCGAACTCGAACGATTTATTCACAAAAAGGCCATTGGCCCATACATGAAGGGGGTTGCCGAACTGCTTGTATTTTAGTTTTAACACACACACACACACAACACACACACACACCACACACACAGCACGCACGCACACACACACACACACACAGACCAACATGATACTGTATAACACAAAGTCAGCTACAAAAATATCACTTAGGATAACATTATCTCTCTTATTCTGAAGGCTTTACACAAATATATAAAGTGAGGCTGCGCACAACCTCAGGATGACTTGATGCCAGGAGTAAACAGAGTCTAAATAAATTAGGCTGTCTACTATATTTAACAGGATGTAGTTCTGCCTAACATCCTCAAATACTGGACATGCACAAGACAATGTGTACTTCATCCTCCGGAGCTTGCTTACATAATGGCATAACAGCCTGACGTCGTCAATATCATGTTCTCTGTATCTGAATTTATGACATTTATATTTCTATACACCAAGTCTAAACTTAGACATTATTCTTTTCAAATGTATATCCATATCAAGTTTAGATAAGGTTTGACATCATGCGAAACTTATAATTGTCTGTACATTTGAAATCTTTCACTGTTTTGTATATGATTACTCCATTGCTGCCATCGGCAGTCAATCAATCTTTGCCTGAAAGCGTTAATAAACTCTCTACAATTTCCGACTCCTTGATTGAGCCAAACAATCCAAACCCGAGTTCACAATAACAGGTACGTATTTGTGTTGCCAATTGTTTTTATTATCTCTCTTCGTTGGCCGTGATTTCTTTAAAAATCTTTTTGTTTTTTTAGACAGACGCTCTGGGTTCCTTACCTTTTTTTCTTCCCACCCATACCATTTCTCGCACTACTGTCTCTCTCTGTCTCGGTCTGACTCTCTCTCTCCACCCTCCCCACCCTCTCTTTCTCTCTCTCTCTTCTCTCGCTCTCTCATCTGCCTATTTAGTTCTTGCCTTCTCTCTCTCCTATATCCCTCATCTGTTTTCTTTCTTTCTAGTCTCTGCAGATTTCTCGGCTTATAATTCGGGCTTGGTTCTCAGTGGGCGAGAGCGTTTCTTAACAAAGGTTCGCAAAAACAATCAGTTAAGGAGAAAACCTGCACTGCAGGTGTATTTGTTCACTCTCGGTAGTGAACTTTTGTTTTCTACCAGAGTTTTGCCAGAGTCAACTTTCTTGGTGCCGTGAGTACTTCTACGTGGATTCTCGTGTTGAGTGTTGTTGTACGTAGAATATCCGGTTTTACGGTCTCAAATGAAAGGCTGCATATGTGCCAGCCTTTGAATTGGAACTCCCTCAGGAAAGAGAGGCAGAGCCATTCTATCAAAAAAGACTGGACTCCAAAAACTCTTTTGCTGCCAATCTGTATATTGCCTGCACAGCTTTAATTGAAGTTTTAAATGTTGCGGCCGTGAACACCCCCGGATATGGCCTCTGTGAATCGGCAGGCTAAAACGAACCTGATTCGTATTAAATTGGACCGACAAAGTGACCGTTTTAAAAATACAACATATAAGAAGCGATACAATCTTTGCATGTACGTAATCAAATTATTAGGTTAGGTTTTTTGGTGTAGGTTTTTATTTGTTGTTTTGTTTTTGGTGTTGTTTTCTTCTTTTTGCAAACGTCAACACACGAATCAGACACTTCTCATGCTTAAAGACGAGTTTAGCGAGTAGTGTCATGTAGATAGGAAGTGCATCTCAAATGTATTCCTTCTTTTTTCTTTTTTCTCCCCCGGGGCTTTTATGCAAAGTGCTTTTGACGGTCTGATGGACGTTTTAAAATATTTTGGAAACGCCCTCACCGGGACGGCCCGAATTAGGGTCCTGACTTTGGGGTGTGGATTGATGGAGTAGGATTTAAAATATAAAAAAAATTTACCCCCCCCCCCAACAAAAAAAAAACAAAAACCAAAAATAACAAATAATAATACAACCCAACTCTTGATTGTTTCTTAATATATGACTTGGAAAGAAGGGAGGGTTGGGGGGGGGGGGCGGGGGGGGGCGGGGGGAGAGAAAGAAGAGATGGACAGAGATAGGGTGGGGGGGGGGGGAGAGGGGGGGGGGCGGGGGGGGCGGGGGGGAGGGAGGGGGGGGCGGGGGGGGGGGGAGGAGGGTGGAGGCGGGGGGGAGGGAGAAAGAGGAAGAGAGAGGATAGAGAAAGGGGGGGGGGGAGGGAAGGGGGGGGGGGGGGGGGGGCGGGGGGGGGGGGGGGGGGGGGAGAGGGGGAGAAAGAAAGTGGAGAGGGGGGGGGGGGGGGATGAAAAGAGAAAAGGAAGAAAGGAAAGAGCGCGGCGGGGGGGGGGGGGAGACAGGAGAATACGAAAGGGGGAGGGAAAACGGAGGGGGGGGGGAAGGAAAGAAGGAAGAAAGTGGGGGGAGGATAGGGGGAGAGAGGAAAGGCGAAGAGAGAATGAGAGAGGAAGTAGGAGAAAGGAGTAGAGGCGAGAGAGAGAGAGATAGGAGTGGTTTAGTGTGTGTTGTGTCCAGTGAATATATGTCATAAGGCGAGCGGAGAGGAGAGGAGAGTGAACTCGAACTCGAACTCGAACTCGAACTCGAACTCGAACGATTATTCACAAAAAAAGGCCATTGGCCCATTATATGAAGGGGGTTGCCGAACAGCTTGTTATGGATATTTTAGATTTTAACACACAACACATCACAACGACAAACACACACACACACAACCACACACCACACACATCACAACACACACGCACCACACACGCACGGCACGCAAGCACAAACTACACACACACACAGACCAACATGATATGTATAAACACAAAGTCAGCTACACACAAATATCATTAGGATACATTATCTCTCCTTATTTTGACGGGGCTTTTACACCAAATAACTTAAAGTCGAGGCCTAGCGCCAACCTCAGGATAGCCTTTGATGCCTAGGAGGAGTGAGTTAACAGTGTCTCTAATATAATTAGGGGATGTCCTACTTATATTTAACAGGGATGTAGTTGTAGTTCTGCACTAACATCCTCAAATCTCCTGGTAACTGCCAACAAGGACAAAGTTGTTACTTACATCCCTCCGGAGCTTGATTAACATATTGGGAATACATATAACAGCCTGACGTCGTCAATTTCTAGTTCTCGGTTCTGTATTTATGTACATTTTATATTGATTCACATTGTCTTTAAGTTAGACTTTTATTTCTTTTCAAAAGGTTTATCGATCTAGTTTTTTTAGATAAGGGTTTTTGACATCATGCTGCCTTATACAATGGTCTGTAACATTTGAATTCTTTCACTGTTTTGTATTTTTGATTACTCCATTGATGCCTCGGCAGTCAATCAATCTTTGCCTGGAAAGCGTTTATAATACTCTCTAACAATTTCGGCTCCCTTGATTGAGCCCCATAACCAAATCAACCCTGAGTTCATACCACTAACAGGTACGTATTTGTGCTTTGCCAATGGTTTTTCCCGTGTACATCTAGTTCATAAAGCATTGGCTCAGGATTCATATGGTTGCCTCGTCTATTTATATGCAGAATCTTAATCCTATATTACTGAATGCAATCCTTACTGCAGCCATTAAACAGGTGGGAGAGGGGCATCATATTAGTCATTAGTTTCCACTATAATAAACAAGATCATTAGGTTGGACGTTTCTATCTAAGGGGGGACTTAAAAAAATCTGTTCATGGCTTCTCATAGCCCATGTGGTAGTTGTTTTTTGTTAACTGAGTCACAAATTTGTTTTCAGCTGCATCTCCCATGCCCATATTTCCTGCACCAATATAACCCACAGTGGGGTTGTATTTGGGCATCAATAGATCTTATTGGAACAAATCAAAAGAGTTTTTTTTCAATATTAGTAGTTTTCTTCTTGTTTTTTACAACTCAAATAAACATGCTTTCCGTTTTTACCTCGACTTGCCAGATCCATTTACATGCAGTTGTTGAAAAAACTAAGGCCTTCGTAGCAAAAATAAAACAGATTCATAAAATATTTAATATACATTAATAACAGGCATGATATATCCATTGTACAAACCAGTTTTTCCTGAGCGGCTAAAATATCCACCTTTTCGGGGAATACAACAATATTACTCCTTACTCAGATTATCATTAAGATCCCAGTGCTGTTGATGCATAGTATTAAGCTGTTTAACTGCTTTTGTAAAACATACGCATGTGAAGATTGCAAGATACTTCAAATCAAGCAAGCTCAGAAGAAATAAACAACTCTAGAGAAATCTCTGGCTCGCCGGGATAGTGGGCACCAGGTTTTACCAAGTAGTGATGACTCGTTCTCTGGTTAAACGCTTGATAAAAACCTGGGAAATACATTTTAAAGGGGCCTACATACATCACCTGTTTATTACCAGTGTGGTCAAGTTATCTATGGTCAGTCTCCTTTGAAGTGCCCCTACATTCGGAGGCTGCATTCTGACATTCTGTTCATGGTCTTCAAACATCGTAATGTTTACACTTCACACACATTTTTAGGAGAGAATAGGCCACAACAAGTTCTGTGTAACAGATTCTAATGATTTTTCAAAGTCAATAATTGCTACATAGAGCTTAAGGTTTCTTGAGCAAACTGTTTCGTACAAACGCTAGAGAGGGGTATAACAATTTTAAAACATCTCTCCATGATCGACTTAGTGTGTGGGTAAAACCTACTCGTTATAATCACAAGCTTTGGCTGTGTTCTACTGTTTACTTAATCTTCAAAACCCAACTTTATGGTAAATCTATTGTTTTAATATTAAGTACTATATAACTTACTACTTATGTCAGTAGAGACAATTCCCCGGTAGTTTTTAGGGTTATTCAACATCACCCTTTTTATTGCAATGTTAGTATTATAGAGTTAAGCCCCACAGTCTAATACTTGGAAAAAGACATCATCTAAAATTTTGTTGATAGTTTTAGAAGAAAAATGCACATTTATTTCCACCTCATACTTTTGCAATTCACCCAATGATTTGATCAGGACCGGATGCTTTCTCACTCTTTCTATCTTCCTAAGTGCCCCCTTATATCTCCGTCACTGCTAGTTATAGGACGATCAACTATAGTCCTCCGCTTCCATCATCTGATCAATCATCAAGTATTCTTGGAGGTTGGTCTAATGTGGTACTTTCGGCCACAGGCGTTTTGACAATGTTTTTGTGAAGTAACCATTATGTACAACATGATTATAATATCTTTGCTGACTTTTCTCTAAATGACGCCGTAGTTTACACTTTTCCAGACTGGATTTTGTGTAGAAGAGCTTTGTTGACATCACTATCTGCAATCAGTAATGGTCTTATTATAGGTTTCTTTTTTCGTTTCAAGAATGCATTTTTATTCCCTTACTTGAGACACAGTACACGTTTTTGATCCTCATTTCTTATTGTTTTTCGGAAAGTCTTCAGAAGTTTTCTGACCGTTATAATTTATACTTTTACATTCATTATCAAAAACAAGTATCTTTTAGATCGGACCGTTATGATGGGGCCGGTTATCTCATACATTCGCACTGGCTTTTATGAAGAACCAATTAAAAAAAATACTAAAGCTTCAGGAAGTTACTTCATCAATCATCTGAAAGGCATTTCATTAATAAAATATTTCACTCTGTTCACTATATCAATGGAGTTTTTTTCTTTATAAAACTTGCTCCGTGTCTTGTGTTCATTCCCATAACTAACTTTTCCATAATCTGATGGCTTAATCAGTTTCCACACCTTGGATTATAGACGGGATAATTTAGTTACTTCAATACAGGAAGGGGATCGAGGGTCAAACCGCTCCGCTACTTACATACGGTCATGACGTCAAAATCTGTAGAAAACTATAATCATCTGACACTTAAAAAATAATCATGAACACTACATCCTCCGTCGAGTAGAGATGGAATGTATAGCACGTACCTTGGTTGGTCACCTATTAATTAAACCATTTTGAATTTGTTAACACTAAGAGCCGAATAAGCAGTGCACATTTTTCAATAGTTAAATTTACCAGTTTTTAATTCGTTGATATAACACCAATCTTTCAGGAATTAGACTGCTGCTGAGAGACTTATTTTACTTTGGAAATCTTGAACTAAAGTCATGACTACATGTGACAAGATAAAGTTTGTGGTCCTGCTGTTTAAGTCGCAACATTAGTATTATAGCGACTTAAACATCCTAGTGTCACCAAACACTATTTTACATAATACATTCTTCCAACCATAGCAATTCCATTATCATTGTCCTAAAAACAATGTTATAAAAAGGGCGAACCCTTCAGGGTGGGATCATAAACTCATGATCAAGCCCAAAATATTTCTTTAGGTGTCACATACAGAGATTTGTCACAGATGAAAAGTGCAAATATTAGGATATGGAACAATCTAAACATATTAAACAAAGGTAGGTTAACTCAGGCCTTATAAAAAACTAAACCACTAGAACGACGCACCTTGTTGGCTAACTTTAATGGCCGACTTACAGAAGGCCTTATACCCAGTAAATTCATCTGGCCTGGACATTTTCCCCTGGAATGAGATCTGTTCAGGCTTTATAAAATCATAATATAATACGCACATTAAGATTACAACTCTCTATCAGACAGTTTGTGGACAAACATCCATGTTCCGTTGCCAATGACAAAAAGAAAAAGTTTTATTTGTTTTATCTGTATTACCACTAGGCAATTGATCACCACACACCTCTAAGACTGACTATGTCACCATATTTACAGTGACTTGACAAGCTCTGCATTCTTGCTTCTTCGCAGCAGTTTAAAGAGGCTTTTAAGTGACAGACTTGCCATCACAAAACACCATGGTCAGCTTCGGTCGTTAGTCCTAGGCTAATGTTCAGACCTGTCTTTGTCTAGCCCTTCCAGGGAATCATGTATCTACTTCCTCACATTCTCCACAAACTGAGGCACTACTTGGCTAAGCCCGATTACATCAGAGTCTCTCTAAATGACGGCTGAGGTTGACCGGTGTTGTTTACTTTTTCCTACCCCCTGTAAACTTGAGACTTATCGCGGGATGATTGTATGGGCGGCCCAACAAGCTATTCCTCTCGTTTAAGATCATAAGGGTCATTCTTTCGCCTTTACACTGATCAAAATGATCATAAGACCATTTCACATTTTTTCCCACGCTGCCATAGACTTTTCAAGTATGGGGCGTTTGTTGCCTTTATGTTCTTCTACCAGATTTTGAATAAATCGTGCATACGTCTACAAAACATCTTGACCTTTCAAACGAGTTTTAGGCCGTCAATTTTCTAAGTTATTCTTGATAAAAACAACATCTTGGCAAATAATGGGAGAGTGGGTTTAGAATTTATCTGTGCACACTATCAATAATTAAAATCTGCTACCTCCATTTTTTCGGAAGAAGATTTTTTACACGAACATTTCCACAATCTGCTCCATAGTCTCATTTTTTTTTTTTTTTTTGTTGTGTTTTTTTATCTCATGCCATGAATAATGATAATGTTCCGTCTTGACCGGCCTTCTTGATCGTCTGATTCTTTTCTAGTAGTTTTTCACTCTGTCCATCAGTTCTGTATGTTGATGGCTTTAACTACTAAAATTTTTCAGTCCTATGATGTGACTTGTTCTTGTCAATATCAACATCTTGTCCGACTTTAATAAGCATCAGCACTGTCGTGTCAATTTGTATTTTGACTCGCCTCATGTCTCTGGTTGTTTGTCTTTAGTCAATATTCTCACTTTCTTCCATCTTGGCGCTCCATCGTGGTGAAGTTTCCTCTGGAGCTCTCTGTAGGACGAGGACTCCTTCTCTATCAACTACTCTGCTCTCGTGTTTAATTTCGTCTGTCTTATAACTTGTCGTCCAGTTGTGGGCGTGCTGGCGGCATATCTGCACTTACTTTGGTTTTCCATCCTGCAGACTTTTCCTGTTGATACGTGCTCACGAACCACCAGCACCTCCTAGTCCGGCTGGTTTGCCTCAGCTTCCGTCCTTGACCAGGTCCTGCCAAGTTCGTTCTCTACATCACCACTCGAAGCAAAAAGGCCACCCCAGAATAGATAGGCGGGGTCAGTCCTAAACAACGACACGTCTCGACTCACTCTTAGCGTACGAGAGAGAGATGTGAGAGAGGCAGACGGATGAGAGGGAAGAGAGTCGAGAGAGAGGGAGAGAGACAGAGAGAGAGAGACCAGGAGAGAGATTGTGTGTGTAGTGTGTGTGATTGTATATAAATATGTACGCTCATAATTACTTGCTACACTATCCTTGCATGTACTCACACACACCACAACACGCGCAGCGCACAGCGCGCGCGCATCGCACGACACGCACGGATTGCACCGCACACACGCACACACATTCACTCCTCTGCTTTATCTATCTCTCTTCGCTGCTCGCTCTTCTAAAAAATGGAATAATTCCCTTAAAAAAAATGGTGGAAATGAAACTTGAAGACAAAAGATCCGTTTAATGTAATCTATCATAGACCCTGAAGTAAAAATAAAAAGAATATTAAAATACGAATATAATATTTTTAAAGATAAACATTTATTTATCTTGTTTCTTCGGTTTGCATGTTTCTTTTTCGTTTTGTTTTACTTTTTTTTTTGGGGGGGGGGGGGGTTTATTTTATTTGGTTTGACCTTTTTTTTTTTTTAACCCTAAGAATGGCTCCTTTACAGTGGTTATTTACCATGTGTGATATCACCACCGGGTTAATTTCACTTTAATACATAACAAGCAGCAGCCAGCAGCAAAAACAAACAAACACTCATCTAAAATATAATGGGTATGTTGTATTCTTCACATACAGCTCTGTGGACGATTGGTTGTGCAAGGTCTGGGATCCAAAATGGCCCAAGAACTAAAAAGGTAATATCAAACACTGTACGAAACCTTATGCCCTGAAAAGTCTTATGACGTTGATGCATCATACTCACAGTGCACGTGTCACACACGCCTTGCGCGCGCAGCGCGCGCGAACCACACCACACACACACTACACACACACACACACACACCACACACCACACACACACACACACACTCAGTACACACATCACACACACACCATACACACACAACACTCACCACACACAACACACACAACAGTGCCCCATACCCGCTCGTTCACAACCATAATGATAGTTATTATGTATTTGAATCCATAATATGGTGCGGAATCTTGTAAAGCAGACAAAAAAGATCAAAGATGCTTTTATTCAATTCATTTACACGTATGCAACCGCCCAATCAAGTAGAGATTTAAAAATTTCAAATTTACACCCACACACACACAACACACACACACACACACACACACACACTCACAACACACACACACCCTACACACATACTTACATACATCCACATGGCAAGCATACACCATAACACGCGCCGCACACCACACACACACACAACACACAGACATACGCGCGCACGACGCACGCACAGCCACGCACGCACCGCACACACACACACACACACAACACACAACACACACCACACACACACCCACAAGCAGCTACTTAGGCGGGAAGATGGGAGAGTGGTTTTGAAGAGTATGACGAAATTTGAGGGCGGGAAGATCTTAGGTACGGTATACCAGTATGTTTTTGAGACAGGATTTAAATGTTATCAATGTAGGCGTTTGGCGACAGGGGTAGGGTAGACGAGGGTGAGCGTCATTTAAGGTGATGGTCTAGAACTAGACACAGGAGCGACGGCAGACTGTGGTGTGTTTTGAATCTACCAAATGTTCGGGAAAAGCACAGAGTCATACGCAGACTGAACCGAAGGACCAGGATACGGGATGTGTGTGGTACAGGTGGACGGTAGTTGCAAAGACAAGTGGGAGCTCCATTTATGCTATAGACTTTTTTTGGAGAATTCTCAGTTTTTTCATTATCACGTACCATGCCTAAATGCTGTTCTTATTCTGCTGCGGTCAGTTTCTCCCAGCGTTTTTTCTTTTTTGGTCAGTGTAATTGGATCATCACCATCAGTCGCAATATAAGATATGTGATGTTGTACTTGAGCAATCTTAAGTAATGGCTTGTTGTGCTTGGCTAATCTCGTTAATTTGCTGGTCATGCTGATTAGTGAATAAAATTGTTTCAAACCAAGATTGGGAGCATATGTCTCTAGAACACACCTCGCAGCATCCCATCCCAGTCACGGCATTAGTAGACCAGCTATTTGACAGCCCAGCTCATTGTACCTATCTCAGACTGTGAACAATATCCATTACCTTCATCGCACACCGTAATGGATCGATTTAGCATGATTGAATAATCTAAAATGGCCTTATTATAAAAAGCTGTGTCGTTTACCTTCCGGTTACGAATGGCCTAGACAGAAACGAAAGCCTTATGCATGATCGTTGGTCCATATAAACTGCACTGTCTTTGGTGGCGCTTTGTTTTTCTGCTTATATATTTGCTGAACACACCAGAGAAAGTGGAGTCAGTTATTTAGTGTCGATCTGTGTGTTGTGTGGTGTAGTGTCGAGTGTGTGTTTGGGTGTGTGTGTTTGTGGTTATGTGTTTGTGTGTGTGTGTCCGTTTCCTGTGTGTGTTGTGTTGTTGGGTGTGTCGTGCTGTCGAGTGTGTGTGACGCGCGCGTCAGTGTGTTCGTATTTGTGACTGTCTCGTGATGGGTTCTGACTGTTCGGTCGGTCGGTCTGGCAGTTCGCTCTGTGTCTCTCTCTCTCTGTCTACTACTGTGTCTCTATCTCTGTCTCTAGGCTGTCTCTGTAATTATATGCATAGCATAATTTTGATGTTTTAACGCGGGCTAATTAGCACTGTATGAACAACACTATCATACTGACAATCACCACATCGGCGCCGCGCACGCAACGCTTACACACAGACAAAAATATCATGCTCACACACACACTCTGTCTCTCTATCTCTCTCACTCTAATTCACACACTCTCACACACACACACACACTACACACACCACTACACACCACTCCTCACACACACAACAAGGCGACACCAACACTTATTACACACACTGTCGCTGTCGCTCTCATGTTCTCTCTCTGTTCCATCTTCTATGTCTCTGACTATGTCTGTCTCTATTTCTCTTTGTCTCTGTCTCCCGCCCTCCTCCCAACCCTCCCTCTCCACCTCTACACCTCCCTCCCTTCCTCCCTCGCCCTCAAAACAACCGTTTTTCGTAATCCCCCTCCCCCTTCTACAATCGTCTATTAAGATCAATGGCATTGGGAGGGAAGCGAGCGGTCCACGCTGCTAGTAACACGCTATGGCGGAAAGCCACATGCATTAATGCTGTGTCGTACAACAAACTCAGCTTTGACGCTAATTACAGGCAAAGCACTCTAATGGACGAGCAGAGAGGTTAGCAGGATCATGGTTGGTTGTGTGTGTGTGTGTGTGTGTGTGTAGGTGTGACTGTTCGTGTGGCATGTGTGTGTGGTGTGTCCGTGTGTGTGTGTGTGTTAGGTGTGTTGTTGTTGCGTGTGTGTGTGTGTGTGTGGGTGTGTGTGTAGGTGTGTGTGGGCGTGGGTGTGTGTGTGTTGTGCATTGTGTGTGTGTTGTGTGTGTGTGTGATGTGTGTGTGAGACACGGAGTGGAGTGAGAGATGAGAGAGAGGAGAGGGGGTACGAGATGTCACGAGAGGAGAGAGTGAGTAGATGAGAGAGTGAGAGCTAGAGATAAGACACAGTAAGACAGATTAGAGACGAGGAGAGAGAGATGGGAGAGACGAGACGTGAGAGAAGAGAGAAGAGGAGATTAGAGATAGAGAGGGGAGAGAGAGAGAGAGATGAGAGAGAGAGTAGAGAGAGAGACAGACAGACAGACAGACAGAGGGATGAGAAGAAGGAGTGAGGGGGGGTGGGATACGGGAATGTATGAAATGTGTAGCCAGGTGCGATGTGCGCGTGCTGGGCATGAGTGTGTGAGTGTGTGTCGGTGTGTGCGCGCGGCGCGCGGGGCGTTCTTGAGCCAACGGCGGTGAGGGTGTGGTGTGTGTGTAGTGTGTTTGTGTGTCGTGTGTTGTTGGTTGTGTGTGTGTGTGTGTGTGTAGGCGTACTTGCGGTCTGCAGGCATGTATTGATAGTCGTGTGTGTGTGGTTGTGTTGTGTGCGTGGCGCGCGCGCGCGTGTTTTTCAGCAAATCTTCCCTATAAATCATTCATTTAGAATTAAACTAAATTGGCCTGTAGGCAGTGGCACCATGCTGTGGTGAAACGTAGGCTGGAAAACTTTTTAAGTCACAACAGTGTCATAAACCAACACAAACTCTCTGACGCTCATTTTACCTATTACGCATAATTGCTTCTTTAAACGTCCGACAACGATCTCCAAGGAGAGTTAAAAGAGTCTGGTATTGTGTGTTGTTTTACGTTTGTGTTGCCTGGCTTTCTTATACTGGTTCTGGTTCTTCTCCTTCTCTTCTCCCTGTTGTTTTGTTTGTTGTTTTATTGTTCTTCTCTTAACCACACGCACGCACGCACGCCCGGAGCCGCACGCACCACACACACACCACACACCCACACACTCCCCACACACAACAACACACACACCCCCACCCTTCCCCAAATCTATTTCCTTAATAATCTCAACACCAGCCCTACAAGTCCTTTCCCTCACACAACCCCCCCCCCCCCCCCCCCCCCCCCCCCCCCCCCCCCCCCCCCCCCCCCCCCCCCCCCCCCCCCCCCCCCCCCCCCCCCCCCCCCACCCCCCCCCCCCCCCCCCCCCCCCCCCCCCCCCCCCCCCCCCCCCCCCCCCCCCCCCCCCCCCCCCCCCCCCACCCCCCCCCCCCCCCCCCCCCCCCCCCCCCCATCGTACCACCCTCAACCCCCCCCCCCCCCCACCCCCCCCCTCCGCCCTCATCTCGCTCTTCTCTCTCCCTTTTCTCTCTGTATAGCCCCTTTTCTGTCTGTCACTCGTCTTCTCTCTTCTTTGTCTTCTGTCTCGCCCGTTTATCTGTCATTCTCTTTCCTTTCTCGTTTTCTCTCTTTTATAAAGAGCGCACTAGATTAATAGCGGAACACATTGAAAGGTAAGAACGACTTAAGTTTAATTTCTTACAAATATTGTGTGCCGTGTGGAATCAGATGAACAAAAAATTTACAATAACGTAATGCATACAGGGTGGATGTAAACTTCGCATGAGCGACTTCTTATTCCATGATCATCTAAAATAAAATGATAAATTACGGGAAATAAAAAAAACCCGTCTCTCTGTCTCTGTCTCTCTGTCTCTCTGTGTGTCTATCTCTGTCTCTATCTCCTCTCTTCCCTTCCCACCAAAACCAACAAATAAGAAACCTGAAATCTCTTCTAAAGGCGTCAGCATTGCCTCATTTTCTTAACGATTTCACAACAGAAACCAATCTCCCGCCCGCCACACCTTACGTACAGAAGAGAGAGAGAAATTGGGGGGGGGGGGGGGGGGGGGGACAGAGTGAGGATGAATGAGAGGGAGAGAGAGAGAGGAGAGGAGAGAGACGGAGAGAGAGGAGAGTGGAGAGAGAGACGAGAGAGAGACAAAGAGAGAGAGAGTGACAGAGAGCCAGAGAGAGACAGAGAGAGAGCAGCAGAGAGAGAGAAAGACAGAGGGAGAAGAGAGAGAGAATGCGGACAGAGAGACAGAGAGAGAGAGAGAGAAGAGGAGGACTGAGAGAGGAGACGGGCCTGAGAGAGAGAGAGCAGAGAGTCCTAGAGAGAGAGAGAGAGAGGAGAGAGAGGAAAGACTGACGACAGAGCGACACAAAGAGAGGAGGAGAGAGAGAGAGAGAGAGAGAGAGAGAGAGGAGAGAGAGAGAGAGTCAGACAGAACAGACAGAAGAGAGAGAGACAGTGCGAGGGAAAGAGAGAGACAGGAGAGAGAAGGCAAGAACAGAAACACAAAAGAGAGAGAGGAGAGAGGACGTGAGAGGGAGATGAAGAGACGAGAGAGGGGGGGGATAGGAGAGAGAGATGAAGAGTATGAGGGATGTGAGGGGGAGGAGAGAGGAGACGAGGGAGTAGAGGAGGGAGAGAGGAGGGAGAGAGAGAGAGGACACACAACACACACTCCACAAAGACATGGGAGGAGAAAGAGCGGGAGGAGAGGACAGAGAGACAGAGAGAGAAAGGACAGACCGAGAGACAACCAAAGAGTGAAAGACTGAGAGAGACACGAGAGAGAGAGGAGAGAGAGGACGATTGAGAAGAGCGAGAGCGAGAGAGAGAGAGAGAGAGAGAGAGAGTGAGAGAGAGAGAGCTCGAGGGTGGGGAGGTGCGCATGGGGGAGAGAATGTGAGACGAGGGAGAAGCGGGGATTGGAGAGAGGAGGGGCCTTGAGAAGAGATGAATGTTGGTTCAGAGCGAGAGAAGCCACCTCTGGAGAATCGTGTGGACTTCGCGCGTCATGGTAGAACAATGGGATAGAGAGTACGAGAGGCAAGTATGGTAGGAGTGGGAGGAGTGGGGCCGACGAGAGGGGTTAGTTTGCAGCAGAGGAGAGGACGGGCGGGACGCACGAGTGAGAGAGGAAATTTACGTCGGGGGGAAGTGACGGAGAGAGACTGCAGCAAGGTGCTGATGTATTCAACATTCTTGTAACGGCAGACAGCAGCTGCAGCAGCTGCACGCTGCAGCAGAGCAGCAACAACGCCCGTTGGTTCTGCCGTCTGGACGTTGAAGCGGGCGTAGACCTCGCTTCTGAGGAATTGCCCAAGCGTCCACACGTCACTCACTCCAAGACAGAGATAGCATTTGTAGGGATGAGGATAGTGTATTTTTCTATGGTTTTGTGTGTGTGTTTGTGTGGCGTGCGTCAGTGTGCTGCTTGCCTTAGACGTGCCGTGTGTGTTGTGTGTGTGGGTTGTGTGTGTGTGGTTCTCTGTGTGTGTGTTGAAGTGTGCGGTGTGTCGCCTGCGTGCGTGGGTGTGTGGTGGTGTCGATGCTGGGTGTGTCGGTGTGTGTGTGTATGCGTTTTATGAAGCACTGACAAATCGTGATTGAGAAGGTGGGGACATTTTGCGTACTTAGTAAAGTTTTTATTTCATAGTTGAATAAGAGAGGTTAGACTTTTTTTTCTCTTCAAGTATTGGTGGTAGTTTATTTGTAGATCAGCGCATGTTTTTGGGGATCTTTTTTCTTGTAAGAAATATTAATGTAAGAAAGTGATATTCAAGTAAAGAGCCAATCTGCCAAACTACAGTGACACAAATATGAACAAAGAAAAATGGTTGGATTCCCATACTCTTAACTCAGTGATCCTATGTATTTGTTAAAAACATGATCATTATTTTGTGTTTTTGTGTTTTATGTTCCTCAGGGTTAGGGTATCGTTTTATAAGAGAATTAGAGACAAAAGCTGAAAGATTTCAAACACGTTGTTTGTTTTTTGCCACTATGCGGATAAAATAGATCTGCCTCAGCAAGCCCTCCGGTGCAGCATCCAGACATTCATCACAAACAGGTTGACTATGACCACCCATTCGCACGATGGTTAACCAAAGTAAGCGGTTCTCATCGATTTAACATGTTCTGTGGACTGTAGGTCGTCGTGAGGAACCTTGTTTGCGTTTCGTGGGTGTGGTTAGTCGAGAATTGCGGCGGGTTGAGAGTAGGGACTACGGTATTTAGATGGAAACTGATGTTGGGAGCATTGCTTATTCAATAGGTATAATATTGGTATATGATAATAAATTGATGATAATAGTAGGAGGCGCGGAGGCTGAGGAAGGGGGTCAAATTGGATGGGACGGTAGGTGGGGTGACTGGGGAGGCTTGGGCAGGAGGCGGGGCGGAGGCTGCGGGGGAGTCTGAGGAGGGGGGGGAGGGGGATGGGGCAGTGCGGAGTAGGTGCGATGGTCTGGAGGATGCGTGCGTCTTGAGGGTGAGGAGGACGTGCGGGGGGGGTTAGGGTCGAGGAGGGGGGCGGAGGGGGACGGCGGCGGGGGGGGGGGGGGGGTGGGGGGAGGGCGGATGGGGCTGAGGAGGCTGAACGGCGGCGGCGGGGAGGACGGGAGAGAGGGGCTGGCGGAGGAGGAGCGGGAGGGTGTGGCGGAGGAGGAGGACACTGCGGAGGCGGAGGGGGCGGACGGGGAGAGGAGGGGGTGGGTGGCGGGGGGGGGGGGGGGGGCGGGCAGGAGGCTTCTGCTGAGGCGTAGGCTGTTACGTCCTTAGTCTGCATGGTGCTGTCTGCTGCTGATATCTGCTGCCCGCTCCAAGCCCGCGACGAAGACACTCTGCGACGACGAAAGACAATCGCACACCAGAAAACATCCACCGCATCCTCTCCTACCTCACTCCACCTCCTCCACTCCTCCTCTCCTACTCCTTCTCCTACCGGACTACAGACATTTTCCCGCTCCTCCTACCCCTCATCCTCCCTCCTCCTTCTTCCTATTCTTATTCTTCTTCTCCTCTTCTTCTTCTTCTTCTTTTCTTTCTTCTCTTCATCAATTTCCTCCCTTTCCTCCGCTCCTACTTCTTCCCATTCTTTCTTCTTCTTACTGCTTCCTCCGTTCTTGGACATGCTAGATTAATAGTCCGCGGACTGGTGGCAAAGTCGGCATGTCTTTCGTTAGTGATCCTTCCTGTCACCCCAACTGTTTAACCTGTCTGGAGCTCTACTGGGCCCTGGACCACGTCTGGAAAAACGAACCCAATACAGAAACATTGAAAAAATTATGCAGGACAAAAAGGGAAGAAAGAAAGATAGAACGAACGAACGAAAAAAAAAAAAACCCGACGCTTAAAAACAAACCCCAAAAAAGGTCAACATTATAACACACAGTCCAAGGCATAAGGCTTACCACCACCCACTAAAGTATAAGCCAACTATCCAAGTAACTGAAAAACGAGAAAAACAAGCAGCCCTCAAAACAACCAACCTACACAAACCATCCCCTACCAACAAACAAAACAACAACAAACAAAAAACAAAACAGCGATTCGCCATACATCAAACAAAACTGTTTTGAAAAAGGAAAGCCAGCATTTCCCCTTCCCCCACTTTCTGAAATGGCGAAAGAAACTAACAAAAACCAATACCGTTAAAACAGAAAACCAAACCAGCCAAACCTTGTTATTGCTACGAACAACATGCAAAAAAAACTCACAAAACGAATGCTTCTTTTCTTGTTTCCAGTCGTAAGGGTAAATCTCTTTGTCCATCGTTTTTATTATCTCTCTTCGTTGGCCGTGATTTCTTTAAAAATCTTTTTGTTTTTTTAGACAGACGCTCTGGGTTCCTTACCTTTTTTTCTTCCCACCCATACCATTTCTCGCACTACTGTCTCTCTCTGTCTCGGTCTGACTCTCTCTCTCCACCCTCCCCACCCTCTCTTTCTCTCTCTCTCTTCTCTCGCTCTCTCATCTGCCTATTTAGTTCTTGCCTTCTCTCTCTCCTATATCCCTCATCTGTTTTCTTTCTTTCTAGTCTCTGCAGATTTCTCGGCTTATAATTCGGGCTTGGTTCTCAGTGGGCGAGAGCGTTTCTTAACAAAGGTTCGCAAAAACAATCAGTTAAGGAGAAAACCTGCACTGCAGGTGTATTTGTTCACTCTCGGTAGTGAACTTTTGTTTTCTACCAGAGTTTTGCCAGAGTCAACTTTCTTGGTGCCGTGAGTACTTCTACGTGGATTCTCGTGTTGAGTGTTGTTGTACGTAGAATATCCGGTTTTACGGTCTCAAATGAAAGGCTGCATATGTGCCAGCCTTTGAATTGGAACTCCCTCAGGAAAGAGAGGCAGAGCCATTCTATCAAAAAAGACTGGACTCCAAAAACTCTTTTGCTGCCAATCTGTATATTGCCTGCACAGCTTTAATTGAAGTTTTAAATGTTGCGGCCGTGAACACCCCCGGATATGGCCTCTGTGAATCGGCAGGCTAAAACGAACCTGATTCGTATTAAATTGGACCGACAAAGTGACCGTTTTAAAAATACAACATATAAGAAGCGATACAATCTTTGCATGTACGTAATCAAATTATTAGGTTAGGTTTTTTGGTGTAGGTTTTTATTTGTTGTTTTGTTTTTGGTGTTGTTTTCTTCTTTTTGCAAACGTCAACACACGAATCAGACACTTCTCATGCTTAAAGACGAGTTTAGCGAGTAGTGTCATGTAGATAGGAAGTGCATCTCAAATGTATTCCTTCTTTTTTCTTTTTTCTCCCCCGGGGCTTTTATGCAAAGTGCTTTTGACGGTCTGATGGACGTTTTAAAATATTTTGGAAACGCCCTCACCGGGACGGCCCGAATTAGGGTCCTGACTTTGGGGTGTGGATTGATGGAGTAGGATTTAAAATATAAAAAAAATTTACCCCCCCCCCCAACAAAAAAAAAACAAAAACCAAAAATAACAAATAATAATACAACCCAACTCTTGATTGTTTCTTAATATATGACTTGGAAAGAAGGGAGGGTTGGGGGGGGGGGGCGGGGGGGGGCGGGGGGAGAGAAAGAAGAGATGGACAGAGATAGGGTGGGGGGGGGGGGAGAGGGGGGGGGGCGGGGGGGGCGGGGGGGAGGGAGGGGGGGGCGGGGGGGGGGGGAGGAGGGTGGAGGCGGGGGGGAGGGAGAAAGAGGAAGAGAGAGGATAGAGAAAGGGGGGGGGGGAGGGAAGGGGGGGGGGGGGGGGGGGCGGGGGGGGGGGGGGGGGGGGGAGAGGGGGAGAAAGAAAGTGGAGAGGGGGGGGGGGGGGGATGAAAAGAGAAAAGGAAGAAAGGAAAGAGCGCGGCGGGGGGGGGGGGGAGACAGGAGAATACGAAAGGGGGAGGGAAAACGGAGGGGGGGGGGAAGGAAAGAAGGAAGAAAGTGGGGGGAGGATAGGGGGAGAGAGGAAAGGCGAAGAGAGAATGAGAGAGGAAGTAGGAGAAAGGAGTAGAGGCGAGAGAGAGAGAGATAGGAGTGGTTTAGTGTGTGTTGTGTCCAGTGAATATATGTCATAAGGCGAGCGGAGAGGAGAGGAGAGTGAACTCGAACTCGAACTCGAACTCGAACTCGAACTCGAACGATTATTCACAAAAAAAGGCCATTGGCCCATTATATGAAGGGGGTTGCCGAACAGCTTGTTATGGATATTTTAGATTTTAACACACAACACATCACAACGACAAACACACACACACACAACCACACACCACACACATCACAACACACACGCACCACACACGCACGGCACGCAAGCACAAACTACACACACACACAGACCAACATGATATGTATAAACACAAAGTCAGCTACACACAAATATCATTAGGATACATTATCTCTCCTTATTTTGACGGGGCTTTTACACCAAATAACTTAAAGTCGAGGCCTAGCGCCAACCTCAGGATAGCCTTTGATGCCTAGGAGGAGTGAGTTAACAGTGTCTCTAATATAATTAGGGGATGTCCTACTTATATTTAACAGGGATGTAGTTGTAGTTCTGCACTAACATCCTCAAATCTCCTGGTAACTGCCAACAAGGACAAAGTTGTTACTTACATCCCTCCGGAGCTTGATTAACATATTGGGAATACATATAACAGCCTGACGTCGTCAATTTCTAGTTCTCGGTTCTGTATTTATGTACATTTTATATTGATTCACATTGTCTTTAAGTTAGACTTTTATTTCTTTTCAAAAGGTTTATCGATCTAGTTTTTTTAGATAAGGGTTTTTGACATCATGCTGCCTTATACAATGGTCTGTAACATTTGAATTCTTTCACTGTTTTGTATTTTTGATTACTCCATTGATGCCTCGGCAGTCAATCAATCTTTGCCTGGAAAGCGTTTATAATACTCTCTAACAATTTCGGCTCCCTTGATTGAGCCCCATAACCAAATCAACCCTGAGTTCATACCACTAACAGGTACGTATTTGTGCTTTGCCAATGGTTTTTCCCGTGTACATCTAGTTCATAAAGCATTGGCTCAGGATTCATATGGTTGCCTCGTCTATTTATATGCAGAATCTTAATCCTATATTACTGAATGCAATCCTTACTGCAGCCATTAAACAGGTGGGAGAGGGGCATCATATTAGTCATTAGTTTCCACTATAATAAACAAGATCATTAGGTTGGACGTTTCTATCTAAGGGGGGACTTAAAAAAATCTGTTCATGGCTTCTCATAGCCCATGTGGTAGTTGTTTTTTGTTAACTGAGTCACAAATTTGTTTTCAGCTGCATCTCCCATGCCCATATTTCCTGCACCAATATAACCCACAGTGGGGTTGTATTTGGGCATCAATAGATCTTATTGGAACAAATCAAAAGAGTTTTTTTTCAATATTAGTAGTTTTCTTCTTGTTTTTTACAACTCAAATAAACATGCTTTCCGTTTTTACCTCGACTTGCCAGATCCATTTACATGCAGTTGTTGAAAAAACTAAGGCCTTCGTAGCAAAAATAAAACAGATTCATAAAATATTTAATATACATTAATAACAGGCATGATATATCCATTGTACAAACCAGTTTTTCCTGAGCGGCTAAAATATCCACCTTTTCGGGGAATACAACAATATTACTCCTTACTCAGATTATCATTAAGATCCCAGTGCTGTTGATGCATAGTATTAAGCTGTTTAACTGCTTTTGTAAAACATACGCATGTGAAGATTGCAAGATACTTCAAATCAAGCAAGCTCAGAAGAAATAAACAACTCTAGAGAAATCTCTGGCTCGCCGGGATAGTGGGCACCAGGTTTTACCAAGTAGTGATGACTCGTTCTCTGGTTAAACGCTTGATAAAAACCTGGGAAATACATTTTAAAGGGGCCTACATACATCACCTGTTTATTACCAGTGTGGTCAAGTTATCTATGGTCAGTCTCCTTTGAAGTGCCCCTACATTCGGAGGCTGCATTCTGACATTCTGTTCATGGTCTTCAAACATCGTAATGTTTACACTTCACACACATTTTTAGGAGAGAATAGGCCACAACAAGTTCTGTGTAACAGATTCTAATGATTTTTCAAAGTCAATAATTGCTACATAGAGCTTAAGGTTTCTTGAGCAAACTGTTTCGTACAAACGCTAGAGAGGGGTATAACAATTTTAAAACATCTCTCCATGATCGACTTAGTGTGTGGGTAAAACCTACTCGTTATAATCACAAGCTTTGGCTGTGTTCTACTGTTTACTTAATCTTCAAAACCCAACTTTATGGTAAATCTATTGTTTTAATATTAAGTACTATATAACTTACTACTTATGTCAGTAGAGACAATTCCCCGGTAGTTTTTAGGGTTATTCAACATCACCCTTTTTATTGCAATGTTAGTATTATAGAGTTAAGCCCCACAGTCTAATACTTGGAAAAAGACATCATCTAAAATTTTGTTGATAGTTTTAGAAGAAAAATGCACATTTATTTCCACCTCATACTTTTGCAATTCACCCAATGATTTGATCAGGACCGGATGCTTTCTCACTCTTTCTATCTTCCTAAGTGCCCCCTTATATCTCCGTCACTGCTAGTTATAGGACGATCAACTATAGTCCTCCGCTTCCATCATCTGATCAATCATCAAGTATTCTTGGAGGTTGGTCTAATGTGGTACTTTCGGCCACAGGCGTTTTGACAATGTTTTTGTGAAGTAACCATTATGTACAACATGATTATAATATCTTTGCTGACTTTTCTCTAAATGACGCCGTAGTTTACACTTTTCCAGACTGGATTTTGTGTAGAAGAGCTTTGTTGACATCACTATCTGCAATCAGTAATGGTCTTATTATAGGTTTCTTTTTTCGTTTCAAGAATGCATTTTTATTCCCTTACTTGAGACACAGTACACGTTTTTGATCCTCATTTCTTATTGTTTTTCGGAAAGTCTTCAGAAGTTTTCTGACCGTTATAATTTATACTTTTACATTCATTATCAAAAACAAGTATCTTTTAGATCGGACCGTTATGATGGGGCCGGTTATCTCATACATTCGCACTGGCTTTTATGAAGAACCAATTAAAAAAAATACTAAAGCTTCAGGAAGTTACTTCATCAATCATCTGAAAGGCATTTCATTAATAAAATATTTCACTCTGTTCACTATATCAATGGAGTTTTTTTCTTTATAAAACTTGCTCCGTGTCTTGTGTTCATTCCCATAACTAACTTTTCCATAATCTGATGGCTTAATCAGTTTCCACACCTTGGATTATAGACGGGATAATTTAGTTACTTCAATACAGGAAGGGGATCGAGGGTCAAACCGCTCCGCTACTTACATACGGTCATGACGTCAAAATCTGTAGAAAACTATAATCATCTGACACTTAAAAAATAATCATGAACACTACATCCTCCGTCGAGTAGAGATGGAATGTATAGCACGTACCTTGGTTGGTCACCTATTAATTAAACCATTTTGAATTTGTTAACACTAAGAGCCGAATAAGCAGTGCACATTTTTCAATAGTTAAATTTACCAGTTTTTAATTCGTTGATATAACACCAATCTTTCAGGAATTAG
>CM054134.1:77837607-77850107 GCA_028751875.1 Rapana venosa | reverse complement strand
ATGGCCTTTTTGTGAATAAATCATTCGAGTTCTCTCTCTCTCTCTCTCTCTCTTCTCCTCTTCTATCTCTCTCTTCTCTCTCTCTCTCTCATTCTCTCTCTCTCTCTCTCTCTCTCTCTCCTCTCTCTCTCTCTCTCTCTCAGAGACTCAGAAAATAGGAGAGTAAATACATTGAATAGGCTATAATATGATAGTTTTTTTTAAAAAAAACAACCCACTCCATCTATTCTTTGATTTATTGTAAGAAATATGTTTGCGCACCTAGGATACTATCTATTGACTAAGATTAGGCTATAATTATTATTTATATCGATTTCTGCATCTGTGGTGTCGTTAATTTATTATTATTATGTTGTTGTTGTTGTTTATTTGGCTTTATGTCTGCTCTTGAATTAGCTGGCGTTCTACTCTATTTATGTGTCCAGTTCTGCGTTCTAGTATACTTGGAATGTGTGTTTAAGTTGAAAAACAAATCGTGTTTTTTTTTCTTCTTCTTCTTGTGGATGTTTTAGAGTGGGTTGTATTGCGTGCGTGCGTGTTTGTGTTGTGTGTGTGTGTGTGTGGTGTGTGTGTGTGGTGCGTGCGTGCGTGCGTGTGTGTGTGTGTGCGTGCGTGCGTGCGTGCGTGCGTGTGTGTGTGTGTGTGTGTGTGTGTGTGTGTGTGTGTGTGTGTGTTGAGCGTGTCGGTATTTTCACTGTGTGGACTTACTTGCAAGCACATACAAATATGCAAACCGGTTCGCACGCACGCATGCATGCACACAAGCATGCATACACATACACACACACATGCATACACGCACACACACATACACGTACACACACACTGGGGAGGGGGGGGGGGTTAGAGTGATGCGTATTGTGCCCGTGATTTGCTGACCCTGGTTCGAATCTCGTTCAAGAGGATTTTTCCTCTGGAGTTAACATCAGTGTCGACTCCACTCCCCCTAACAGTCTTTCGGATGAGACTATAAACCGAGGTCCCGTGTGCGAACGCACGCAGAACATCTTGCGCACACGTTAAAACCCTTTCCACTTTTTGGAAGAGTAGGCCATTGTGTGCCGGTGGGAACAGGTGACAAAATTGACAAAACTGTATACATATGGGGACTCATCATCATCATCAGACCCGTGACCTTGGCGGTCGTGGGGGAGACATGAAAGACGATGCCGTGGTAAGCCTCCTCCATCCATCTCGGTCCTCGGCTCTGCGCAGTAGTGCCGAGTCATTCATCCTGGTCCATTCTCTGATGTTGTCCATCCATGACTTGTTCTGTCTTCCCCTCCTTCTGCCACCTTCGAGTGTTCCCTGGCAGTACTGTTTTGGGCAGAGTGTTGTGGCGGGTGACGTGGCCGAACCATGTCAGCTTTTTTCTTCTTGACGATGGTGAGAAGGGGTTCCTGTGGACCTGCCAGCTGTGTTATTTGACTCTTGACAAATTCATTGGTCTTTCGTTCTCTCCAAGATATGCCCAGTAGTTTTCTATGGCATTTTGTTTCGAATGACTGGATTCGCTTTGCTGTTTCAGCAGTCAATGTCCAGGTTTCACTTCCGTACAGCAGGATTGACTGAATTAGGGCTTTGTAGAGCTTTAGTTTGATTGGGAAACTGATCTCTTTACTTTTCCATATGGTGGTGAGTTTTGTCATGGAAGATGTTGCCATGGCTATTCTGACTTTGATTTCTGTCGTCGATCGCCCGTCCTTTGTGAGTGTAGCGCCGAGGTATTTAAAAGCATCTACCTCCTCCAGTTGTTGGCCGTTCATGTAAATTTTAGCGGTGGCATTGCTCGTGCTGTTCACAAGTACTTTACTTTTCTCCGAGCTCACCTCCATCCCATATGCTCCAGCTCTATGGGGACTAGATGTAAAAAAAAAAGCACATGACAGCTTATTCCATTATCCTCGAAATAAAAGAATAAAATGAAATAAACACGATATGAAACATACAGAGAAATGTATGACATTCTTGCTATTTCTGCCACTGCTGCCTGTGCCATTTCTGCTGCCACTGCTGCCTGTGCCATTTCTGCTGCCACTGCTGCCTGTGCCATTTCTGCTGCCACTGCTGCCTGTGCCATTTCTACTGCCACTGCTGCCTCTGCTATTTCTGCTGCTGCTGCCTCTGCCATTTCTGCTGCTGCTGCTGCCCCTGCTATTTCTGCTACTGCAGTCATTACTGCTGCTGCTGCTACTGCTGCTGCTGCTGCCGCCAATGTTACCGTTGCTCCTTCTGCTGTTGCTTTCTCTGCTGCTCCTACTACCGTTACTCCTGCTGCTGCTATTCGTGCTACTATTGCTCCTTCTACTGCTGCTGTTGCTGCCCTTGCCGCTACTGCTTCTGCCGCTGTAGCTGCTGCTGCTGCATATGAGGACCACGTGGCTACTTGGTCAAAAGGTCATGCGTTCGTATAGGAAAACTTTGGAGTTTGAATCCTGTACTAAGCCTGACCTTTAAACCCCCTAATCCAGTGACCTATGAGCAATAGTCTGGATGCAAGCGAATAATATAAAGAAAATACAAAAAAACCCACATACGAACCAACACATCTTCTACCAACTTCCGAAGGAATCTACCAAATACCACCCACCCACCTCCTCCCCGCGAAAAAAATCCCACCCTACAAAGTAAAGCAAAAGCAAAACAAAATAAACAAAACCCCACAAACTTCAGGAAAAAACCCATGCACTACCCAAATACAACAATAGGCATAAAAACAACAACAACAAGAAAGAGAAAATCTATTGCACGATTGTCTTGTGTTGTATGAGAGTTTTTGTCACAATAAATCAAACCGTAATAATGATAATGATAATAACAACGATAAGAATAAGAGAAATAATGATATTAATAACAACGATGATGAGAAGAAGGAGGAGGAGGAGGAGAAGGAGGAGGAGGCGGAGGAGGAAGAGGAGAAGACGAAGAAGAAGAACAAGAGAGAAGAAGGAGGAGGAGGAGAAGGAGGAGGAGGCAAAGAAAAAGAAGATGAGAAAGAAAACAGTATTAGCAGCAGCAGCAGCAGCAGCAGTAGCAGCAGCAGCAGCAGCAGCAGCAGCAGCAGCAGCAGCAGCAGCAGCAGCAGCAGCAGCAGCAGCAGCAGCAACAACAACAACAACAACAACAACACCAACAACAACAACACGCGAAGTCAAGCATTTTTCCCCATCTTCAATAAAGTCTCCGTTACCTTATAAAATCAAAAGCAGCCTGAATGAATGAATGAATGGATGAATGAAGGAATAAAGGAAGGAATGAATGAATGACACAGATCTATCACATCTGCAAACTGACAATGGAGAACAATATCTTTATGACATAAACAAACCCACGCAGCAAGTTTTGTTAACTGAGAGCACGCACGCGCTTACTCGCACAGTGTGTGTGTGTGTGTGCGTGTGTGTGCGTGCGTGCGTGCGTGCGTGTGCGTGTGTGTGTGTGTGTGTGTGTTTGAGCGCGTGCGTGCGTGTGTGTGAAACCAGACCAAATCAAAATCTAGTATTCCGAGGATAAAAAAATAAGCACTCATGTGTGTGTGTGTATGTGTGTGTGTGTGCGCGTGCATGCGTGCAAGCACATGCGCGCGTGCGTTCGTGCGTGTGTGTGTGTACATGTGTGTCTGGGCACACGTCGCTTCACACGTGGCCGCGTGTAACCAGATATAAAGGAACATCAAGAAGATAACGAAACACAAGGGAGGTTGTGTAGCATGGAGAAGGAGAGCAAGGGGGAGGGAGGTAAGTGCAGAAACGGCGAAAAGGGAGAGAAAAATTTAAAAAACAAAACAAAAATAAAATAAGAAAAAAGAAGAAAGAGATGTAGGGCGAAAATAGAGGGGTATTTTTATTTATTTATTTATTAATTTTATTCTTTTATATCGAGGATAATGGAATAAGCACTTTATGTGCTTTTTTACATACAGTCCCCGTGTGTATGCGGTTTTGTAAATTTTGTCACCTGTTCCCACCGGCACACAACGGCCTACTCTTACGGGGGCGGGGGAGATAATTTGCAGGGGCAGAAAGCACACGGAAACAAGAAGAACATTAATACACACCCGAGTTGAGTTCTGTACCAGCCACCCGCATCGTCGCCGCAATGTCGCGCATACCCGCCAAGCCGTTTGTTTCCAGCCGGTGTCCTCTTCTGCAAGTGACTCCCTCTTCTCTGGTCCTGGGTGGTTTTTTTTAAATACCCCGTCTCTCCTTTCTCGTGTTTTCCCCCCCCCCCCCCACCACTGCTCTCTCCCCTCACGCCTTCTTGTGTTTGAGAGTATGAGTATTGGGTTTATTAGAGGAAGGAAGGTGACAGGATGGTTAAGACGTTTGCCTGCCAACAAGTAAACCGTGAGGTTCTGGGTTCGATTCCTAGCCTCGCCCTTTCTTCCCAGTTTGACCAACAACAAAAAAAATCGAATTGAATGTCAAAGTCCTTCGGATGAGACTATAAACCGAGGCCCCGTTTGTGAACGCATGCAGAACATCTTGCGCAACTGGTTAAATCCTGTTCCGCTTTTCCAAAGAGTAGCAAGCCTAATCTGATGTCCCGTAGAGAAAAGATGACAAAATTTACAAAACCGCATACACACGGGGACTGATGTAAAAAAGCACATGAGGGCTTATTCCATTATTCTCGATATAAAAAACCCAACAAAAATGTCATCTGAGCGCTTGGATTTGTTGCTTTACAAGATTCAGCGCTATATAAATTCCATTTATTATTATTATTATTATGATTATGATGATGATTATTATTATTAAGATGTATCCTTACGGGCGGGGGACTAGATGTAAAAAAAGCACATGAGTGCTTATTCATGATCCTCGAAATAAAAGAATTTGTCATTGTCATTGTGTATCTGTCTCTTCCTCTATTTCTCTCTCCCTCTGTACCTGTCTCTCCTATTTCTCTCTCTATCTCCTGAAAGCATCTCTTCTAATCTGATCAGGCCTCTGAAAATCATTTCTTAGCGCCCTGAAATAAAATGGTACATTTAGTCATTCATTTATTCCCTGCAGATTAATATAAACATCTGCAAAGACTATCAAGTAGCATGTGTATGTGTGTTCCATGTGTTCCGTGTGAGTGTGTGTGTGTGTTCGTGCGTGCGTATGTGCGTGCGTGCGTGCGTGCGTGCGTGTGTGTGTGTGTGTGTGAGTGAGTGAGTGTTTCTTTCCATTAGAAGTTTTTGACAAAAGATATGCTTTCCTATATGACTTTACAGAACATCTTGCGCACACGTTAAATCCTGTTCCATTTTTCGTAAGAGTAGGCCATTCTGTGCCGGTGGGAACGGATGATAACATTTATAAAAGCGCATACACACGGGGAGTAGATGTAAAAAAAAGCACATAATTGCTTATTCCATTATCCCCGATATAAAAGAATAAATAAAATAAAACAATTAAAATATTCGTACATGGATAATTTTGAAGGCACATTTTGAAGGTGTGTGTGTGTGTGAATGTGGTGTGTGTGTGTGTGTGTGTGTGTGTGTGTGTGTGTGTGTGTGTGTGTGTGATGTGTTGTGTGTGTGTGTGTGTGTGTGTGTGAATGTGGTGTGTTTGTGTGTGTGTGTGTGTGTGTGAGAGAGAATTCTAGCACTGCGAGCCAGCTTCGAAATACAGGCAAAGACTAGAATTTAAAAGCGAAAAGAAAACCCCAAACAAACAAAAGCAAATAAGCAAACACAAATACCTACAAAACAAGACCCCATACCATCAAAAGTTAGCAGACTAGAAAGCGACAAACAAACAAACAAAATGAAAGCCAGTCAAAAAAACCAAAGAACACAAACTTATGATGCAAAATGAATAATTTCTGATTGTTGCACAACAAAACCCAACACACTCCAGACAAAGACCAGCGTTGTGTCATAGTGTTCTCTCAAACAGAAAACAGGTAAATTGATAATGTTTTGCTGCTTCTCGAACAAACAGAGGGGTGGGGGAGAGAGGAGAGGAGGAAAGAAATCAAACAAAATTAACAAACAATAACATAATATAAGCGCGTGCGCAAGCTGGTGCAGTTTATGTCTGTCGATCAGCCACTTAAGCGCGCGCACACACACACAACACACACACAACACACACACACACACACACACACACAAACAACATAACTAACACAACATAACACAAACACCCCTACCCCACTAACACCCACCCACAAACATCCCCCCCCCACACACACACACATCTCTCTCTCACCCCACCCCCCCCTCGCCTACCTCCCCCCCCCCATTCGTCCCCCCTACCCCCTCCCCCCCCACCACACACACCATCCCTCCTCCCCCCTCCCCCCCTCTCACCACCACCCCCCCCTCCCCCCCCTCCCCCCCCCCCTCCCCCCCCCCCCCCCCCCCCCCCCCCCCCCCCCCACACACCCACACACACACACACAAATGCCGAGGAGGACAAAACAGAAGGGGGAGGCAGAATTTCGTGTGTTGTTAGACCTACACCGCTCTGGTTTTAGCCGTGAAGGGAAAGAAGACCTGTTGGTGAGTACATGATAAGAAGGTTTGCACTTGGCTGTCACACTCACACACACACACATGCACACACACACTTACACACACACTTACACGCACGCACGCACGCACACACACACACACAGTCCCCTTACCACGGTTCGTTCTCTAAGACCTTGTCTGTCTTTGTATGGTTTCAGTCCTTCTCTCTTCTGATTAACATTATCTGTCTGTATCTGTCCCCACCCCCTTTCTCTGCCTCCTCCCTGAACCAAACATACACACACACACACACACGCGCGCGCGCGCGCGCACACACATACACAGAGAGAGAATCCCCTCATCACGGTTCGTTCTCCCAGACTTTGTCTTTGTATGGTTTCTGTCCTTCTTTCTTGTGATCAACATTATCTGTCTGCATCTGTCTCCCCACCCCCTCCTTCCTTTCCTCCTCCTCCCCTCCTCGTCTTTCCTCTTCCCTACCCTCAAACCACACACATACACACACACACATAGATTCACACACATTCGTCTAATATCACTTTAAGTGAACAGACGTAAAATAGAAGACACACACACACACGCACCCAAGCGCGGAGGCGTACACATATGCACTCGCACATGCACGCGCGTAATATACACACACGGACTTTTATATGCATATACACATACGCAGCCATGTATGCACGACACGCACATACACATAAGCACGTAGACACACACACACACACCACACAAACATGCAGATACACACACACACACACACACACACACACACACACACACACACACACACACACACACACACACACGATATTATAGATTGTTTGCGGGCGCACGAGCCTGTATGCGTACTCACACACACATGCATGCATGTGCACATACAGACACACACACACATACGCACAGACCCACACACACACTTACACATACACATCTTCATCAGAAATAAAAGAAGACTACACACCGTTACAGAAACAAAATCTATTTTACAAAAAAATTATAAAAAAAACAACAGAAAAGGTAAACACAACTGTAGAAGAATTATGTACAATATCACATCGCAAAGGATAACAAAAATGATAATAACAGTTACACAAATTTGGTGTAAGACAGCATGACAACTTGAAACAACCAAGTATATCCATGTATGTATGATAACACCGATTTAGTACGTGAGCACATGATGAATAAGTGTGTGTGTGTGTGTGTGTGTATGTGTGTGTGTATGTGTGTGTGTGTAATTTTTTTCTTTTGGTGATAATGGAATAAACATTCATATGCTTTTTACACCCAGTCTTCATTTGCACGCGGTTTTGTGCGGGCGCGCGTGCATGCGTGTGTATGAGAGAGAGAGCATGTAAGAAAACGCCTGAGTAAACAATCATTTATACATTTATTTTTAATTCCTTGCTTAACAAAAATAGCCCAGACAGCAGAAAGTGACAGATATCAGCATGATCACAATCCGAGATAGCTAATACAAGAATGAACCCCCCCCCCCCCCCCCCCACCCCCTAAAAAAAATAAAAAGACTAAAATAAACGGATGTTTAAAATCCGAAGAAAATAACGGACAAAATATAATTATTCAGCCTGAGGTTACAAAAGTTGTAAAATAATTCAATTTCAACATTTCCAAAACATTTTTAATAAACTGATAATAGCAGAAGTCGATTTTATACAGCAAAAAGGTAATAAATAAAATATCAAGGCAAACTTAGATCTTCTCCAGCCTTTATTTCATTACTAGCTAGAGATTTGTTGTTGTTGTGTTTTTTGTATTTGTGTTTTCTTTTTTTTTTATTCAATGACAAAGCACACAAACAAAAACACGCAACCACCTCCCTTCCCGAGATTTTTGGGCGCATATTTTTGTTCTTTGTGTGTGGTGTGTGTGTGTGTGTGTGTGTGTGTGTGTGTGGTGTGCGTGTGTGTGTGTGTGTGTGTGTGTGTGTGTGTGTGTGTGTGTGTGTGTGTAGCTGTGTGTGTGTGTGGTGTGTGTTTTATAGATGATAGTTGTGTTTGAAATAAAGGAAAAACGATAAGGAAGAAGAGCATACTGGCATCGAAAAGAAAAGAAAAACGATGAAAACAACGAGAGAGACAAAAAGAAAAATAAAGATAGGGGAGAAGAAGATTAGAAACATGAAGTGAATGATAAAGAAGAGGCAAAGAAGAAAGTAAGAAAGAAAATAAAATAAATAAGGAAAGAAAGAAAACAAAAGAAAAGAAAGAAAGAAAGAAGATGACAAAAGAAGAAGATTTAAAGAAACCAAAATTACAGTTGAATAACAATAATAATAAACAACAACACAAAACAGCATCACCAACACAAACACACGCAGCACCGCACGCACACACACACACACCACACCACACACACACACACACACACACCACACACACACGCACCACACACAACCACCACCACACACACACACACACACACACACACACACACACACACACACACACACACACACAGGACGGAAGACGGAGACAACAGAGTGATTTTTTTTAAATATCAGATTACTCTCACTGCCAAGAACTGTAAAACAAAATCTGACTATTCAAATATGATATGATACAAACCTATCCATGTCAAAACTGGCATTAAGATCAATAAAAACACAACAAAACATCCCCACGAAAAAAAGCCAACAAACTAAGAATTAAAACTCTATTACAATAACAAAAACAACAACAACGAAGAAACCACCAGCTACGGGGCTCAGTGGTCAAAACGTCGGGTTCTTCACTAGAAGGTTACAGCAGGTTCGAACAGCAGGAAAGGTACATCACAGAAAATGAGGCAGGGGAAAAAAAAGCCACTAAACGAACGATTTTTTCACAAAGTCACAACCATTAATTATCAAGTCATTTGCTTACCATAGTGTAAAAAAAAGCAAACCTAGCTAACTAACTGACTGACTGACTAACCGACTAATTAACTAACTAACTAGCTAACTAACTAACTGATTGACTCACTGACCAACTGACTGACTAATAATTTTAAACTGATTGACTAATTGACCAAATGACTGACTGACTGAATGATCAACTGACTAATAATTTTAAGCAACCAACTAAGTCACTGACTTACCAAATCATTAACTAACAATGATGACTTTTCTGTGTTCAACATGAGACTCGCTGTACGTGCAGACTAATGTTTCAGGATAGTCTCTCAGAAACTTAGTGTAAGATTTCTGTCATTTCAAAGCGCAGAAATAATGGTGTTGAAAAGGAAAGTAACTGTAGAAAAGAAAAAGGATAAACAAACAATACTTACCTCAGTGATAAGTGAATAAAAATTATGAAATGACAAATCTTGCAGTAAACTAAAAATATAAAATAAAATACTAAATAAAATCCCAGTCCCTTTGTGGCTTATTGGAATATCTGCATCGTTAATTGAAATGTCATAATTAACACTGTAATTTCATATGAAGAATGTTTCAGTTGTAAGTACCGTTCTGTGCAAAATACTATTCCTTAGTGTTCCTCTTTGCCTCTGGTGTGCTTTGTTTCGCCAAAGTGCTAACAATTTCGGTCTGAATTTCCATGCAAACAATAATTATTCAACGTAAAACAGGTTATTTTCTATAATTTGTACTTTAAGTTATAGAATAAATTAAATTGCAAAAACATCCGTTTATTGTGTTTACTTTGATGTCGTGTGCTTCATTTATCAGAACTTGCCTTCCTGGGATAAACGTTATTCGTAAAATGGTTATGAGCTTTGAAGCTCTTGTAAGACTGGACTTAAGTATTTAAGTCTTTCTCTCCTCTTTGAACCCCCTGAAGTGTCATAGGGCCATGGCACTAACACTTGCAAGCAATGTGTCTTGTGTAAGTGAAACCTGGCTCAGTCCATCCTTCACCACGTCACAGGTGGCATGCTGGGTATGTTCAGTTCTTCATACCACTTGCCTTAGCTGCAGAGCTATTCCACTATATATAGGCAGATTTCTTTTTTTAACTTGTATGCCAGATGGTATGAGGGGACGGGATAGCTCAGAGGTCAGAGCACTCGCTTTCCCCAAGCCAACGTTAAACCAGCATCGAGCGTGGTTACCAGGTGGATGAGTGACTTTTTGCGTGCCTTGGCTTCTGTTTTACCTTTTTAAGACGGTATGAATGTGTTTGCCAACAGGATTTCACTTTACGGCTTTCTCTGAAGATCTTACTTGGGAAAGAAGTGGGATCTAAATTAATGTAAACTCTCAGGAAAAATCCCAGATCAACGGCAACTGGAATTCATGTCCTCATATCCTTGACTTACCAAATCATTAACTAACAATGATGACTTCTGTGTTCAACACGAGACTCTGCTATAAGTGCAGACTTATGTTTCATGATGGTCTCTCAGAAACTTCTTGTAAGATTTCTGTGTCATTTCAGAGCGTGGGCACGAGTCTGACACTAGCCAGCAATTCACAGTACAACGCAAACTGAGTATTTTCTGAAGAAAGTGAAAATGCCCATTCTTTAACATTGCATTTGTACATTTCTTTTGTCTTTACCGCTGTGTCTAGATGTACAACGACAGATACGTGAACAAGATGGAGTCGTCTTTTTTTGAAGTAGTGTTTCTATTTGTTTCCCTGTAGGACAATCTGTCGTTTTTCTGTACCATAGCAGATAGGTGTGGAACTATCATTGCCTTGAAGTTATTTTCAATAACTGATGATTTTCTGTGTCCGGATGTGTAGTGTGTGTGTGTGTGTGTGTGTGTGTGTGTGTTGTGTGTGTGTGTGTTTGTACGCATGGGTGCGTGCATATGCCCGTGTGTGATTCATAATATCGTTCCAGTTTTCCAGTAAACGGGTTAAAGCAAAAAGTGAAATAAGGGGGAAACACTATTTGATTTCCGTTAATTCCTATTTATTATTTTGTGCACTGACAGTTTTGGAAAGAAAAACAACAACCCAGATCATCAGTTATACATTCCTTCATTTTAAACTCTAAATATTTCCCCATTTTATTTCCTGGATATTCATTTTCTGGCTGGACTTGCGACAGGGTTAAGAAAATTTCCATTGAATTGGAAACAACTCAAAATTGACAACACAATGGAAAAAAAGTCTGCTTAATCACTGACACAAATGGAACTTTTAAGGCAAAGAAAGCCATTTCAAGTGAACACTTTAAACGTTATCTACGGAGGCATTTTATTCAGAGAATTTTGAATACACCAGGTAATTGCGATAGGCCATTTCAGATTAACCTCTAAAAGCCATCCCCCTTTCTTCTCATTGATGTGAGCTCTTCCGTGTCCATGAACATACGGCCGAGTTCTTTTTCAACCCAGTGATATAGAATCATTTTAAATTCATTCTGCCATTTCACTGCAAATATTTTGTTCCTTAAAATCATGAATATTTGAGTTTATAATCAAACGCTTCGTAAGGGCCATTCAGGGACCGGCTTAATGTATGTCATCTGTGTGCATGTTCCTTCGTATCCAGTTTGTTAGGTCAATTCCTTGAACAGCAAGCAAGAAGTCTTGAGTATTGACGACGTATTTTCGTAGTGTCGTATTAACATAGTGATCTATACAAGACTTCACTGACATCATCTAAGGAAACAAGGCTCTATCACAAGATAGCAGTCATAAGATACTGGGTGCATCAGTATCACTCCAAAAACTGGCCCATTCTTTCAAAATCTCTGGCTCCTGACAAAGTTTATAATATCACTAAGGCATTATTCCATCCGGCATTTTTGAGAATGATTTTGTGAAATCATATCACGAATATTCTTAAACATAATTTTGAAAATATCACAAAAACTATCAAAAACGAACCGTACAAAATAAAACAAATCGCAAGCAACAACAGAAAACCCCCCCAACCCTTTTATGAGCAAATTTATCAAAAGTGGGTAATTCACAAAACAATTTTTGAAAAAAACAAGTCCACAAGCATCAATAACTTAATTCTTTAAAAAAAGTCACCTCTAAAAAATATATTAAGTATCTCCTAAGTCGATTATTCTGTGCAGTTCTCCGATGTCGATAATAC
>CM054134.1:77820107-77830107 GCA_028751875.1 Rapana venosa | reverse complement strand
ACCACGATGTGTCAACACTAATATCACTGTGGTCATCGTCATTATCATTACCGTCATCATCATCATCATGGTCATCATCATCATTCATCATCATGGTGGTGGTGGTAATGATGATGACAAAGACGACGTTGATGATGATGATGATGAGAAGAAAAAGAAGAAGAAGAAGAAGAAGAAGAAGAAGAAGAGGAGGCGGAGGAGGACAATGATTACACAGATACCACCACCACCACCACCCACCACCACCACTCGCCATATGTGCTAAGCCGCATTCAAAGATGGTATCATTTTATCTTCACAGAAAATGGTTGTCATCAGAGAAATACTTTGCAGCGGAAAGTTCGGGGCAGTTCTGACCAGCTTTTAAACGCTATCTCACAATCAACTGAGCCCTTGAGATAAAGATATGTATCTTTTTTATATAAATTAGATAATAATGTTTAACCTTCATGTGAACTTTTATTACATTAGTCTATAAAAAATCTTCTTGTGATTTTCCCTTCATAAACAAAGAGCGAACGGTGTAAATAATAACTAGCTACAATTCAAATGTTTGGTTTAAGTCAGAACAAAAGGAAAGGAGATTTGGGCTGTTTTGGATTAGTTTTGGTTCTGTTTTGGGCTATTTTTATCCCTTGCAACTGATGATGAATTATTGAAAAAAATAGAAGATAGGTCTATGTGTGGGTTTCTTGTTTCTTTCTTTGGCGTGAAACTCTGTGTGTGAGTGTGTGACTGCTGATATTAACAATACTGACAGTAAGAAAAGTTAAAGGTAAGGTAAAGGTAAAGGAGTCCCATAACCTATAAGGTCGTAGGGGAGTGAGGCGTCAGAGACCTCACTTCTCTAGGGCCAGCATATTGAGGGCGGCGCCCATCTCCTCTCCCCCGCTGCTTTACCTTCCCTGACCCTAAAGAGGGCAGGTACCCATTTACATCTGGGTGAACTGGAGGAACTGTACTGAAGCCAAGGCGCGCAAACGGTCACCCATCCAAGTGGTAACCACGCTCGACGCTGCTTAACTTGGCTGGGGGAAAGCGAGTGCTCAGACCACTGAGTTATAATTTCAAAATGCTGACGATAATGAAAAAAAAGACACCAACAGTAATATTGACAATAATGATCATAATGACGATGATGATAATATTGATGACGACGATCACACTACTACTACTACTACTACTACTACTACTACTACTACTACTACTACTAAGTCAACCAATAACACTAACAAAATTATAAAACCAAACCAAAAACTAATCAACCAACCAAATAAACAACCAACCAACCAACCAACCAACCAAACCAAACCAAGCCCCGATCAAACCAATCAAAAACCACAACCCCAATCCTTCAAAAAACCCCACACCAAACACCATACCCATACTTCCCTTCAACAACCCCCCCCCCCCCCCAACCCCTTACCCCACCATCCCCTCTCCCTTAACCACCCTACCCCACCCCCCACCCCCTTAATGTACCCCACCCTGTAAGGTACCCCTAGCCTGTGTGGTCCGACACTTAAAAATGAGAGAGAAAGACAACTTATTGGATCGTTTTTATTTGTCCCCGTCCCCCTGAGGCTCTGATGGGGAGTTTATGAGGCGAGCACCCAGACCACCAACAAGACGCTCCCCTCCCCGCCAGTCCGTAAGACTCTTCCTTCCCTCTCTCTCTCTCTCTTCTCTTTCTCTCTCTCCTCTCTCTCTCTCTCTCTCTTCTCTCTCTCTCTCTCTCTCTCTCTTTCTCTCTCTTCCTTTCTCTCTCTCTCTCTCTCTCTCTCTCTCTCTCTCTCTCTCTCTCTCTTCTCTTTCTCTCACTCTCTCTCACTCTCTCTCTTCTCTCTCTGTCTCTCTGTCTCTCTTCTGTCTTCTGTCTCTCTCTCTCTTCTCTCTCTCTCTCTCTCTCTCTCTCTCTCTCTCTCTCTCTCTCTCTCTCTCCCTCTCTCTCTGTGTCCTTAACAGAACGACATGGTGTCACTGTCCTAAAAAGAACCCCCCTGTGAGAACATGTCGAGTTAGAGTCGGATTTTGTTGTTGTTGTTGTTGTTGTTTGTTTTTGGTCTGGTTTCTTCCCCCCTTCCCCCTCTCCCTCCCCCCACCCCCTCAGGCTAATTTGGGTCCCTAGGGTAAAAAAAAAGAGTTGGTAAGGTAAGGTAAGCTAAGGTAAGCAGTTATAAATATTGTAGGTTAAGTACGATTGTAGGGACTTGAAAGAGTGTCATGTAATAAATCGATGTGTGTTAGTTGTGTCAGCACGCGCTACGTAGAAAAATGAACACACGCGCGCGTAAAAGATTCTTGAAATTCATGTATGTATGTCATCAGTGAGGTACAGAAACGAGACTGGAGAAAGCGTTTGCCATTAAAGAGAAAAACAGAGTTAGAATGTACGGCATATAATTATACAATTTTGAAGAAGAAACAAGTTTGAATTTGAATCTGAATGAATGAAACCGTCCCCTTTTCCTTCCCTCTCCATCGTTATGTTTTATTTACCCTTCTCATTCAGCCTAATTATACAATTTTGAAGAAGAAACAAGTTTGAAATTGAATCTGAATCAATGAAGCCGTCCCCTTTTCCCGTCCCTCCCTATCGTTATGTTTTATTTACCCCTTCTCATTCAGCCTATGTCCTTAACACACACTGAGGAAACGGGCTGGGGCTATGAAGAAGACGGATTTTCCTGCAAGATCATGTTTTAGAGAGGCACATTGGAAGATGTATACTCCGAATAAGAAAACAAGCGCAGCGCAGTCAAATATCAATCACGTCACTTTACGGATGCCCTCTCCTCGTCTTCCTCGTCAAACGCTCAGACAGCAACTACTGTTGTTTGTCATTTTATATGAGCGAAAATGTGTTGCGCTGCCGTTAGGTGCCTGACAAGTCAGGCCCAGCGTGTCCGGCTTTGGCGTGACAATAGAGACGTTATTTTGACCGTGACATCAAAGCTTTTTGACCTGATTTGCAGGTATCCATATTTCTCCTGCCTGGGAGGTTGGTGGTATCGTTGTTATCTTAGGTCAGAACAGTAGTGCTGTAACAACGACCAGTATTGCTCAACATTGAAGGGTCTCTAACAGTGGGTCCTTTGGAGGCTCCATATTGATAGATCAATGAAGACTGCTCATTTTTGTGAGACAAAGCAGGCCTCTGTGTGTGTGTGTGTGTGTGTGTGTGTGTGTGCTTTCGGGATGAAACATAGTTAAAGAAAAAAAAGAAAGTGGTAGCATAGATGGGTACAAAGTTCTAAAAGCAATAACACACAAACGAAAGTCGCCTCCCCTAATAATAATAGAAGCAGTGATATCAACACAATTCCACAACATAGAATGAAAATGACAACAAAACAAACAAGGGACGAGGAGTTAGGGTCAGATCGTCGTAAACTCAGGCCTATGTCTTCAGAAGTTTTCCCAACTCGAAATTTCCTCCTTCCTTCATCTTCAGCTATCCCGTAGTCGAGTATAGTGTTTAGGTACCATTAAAGATTTTGCAACCAGCTTCCTCCACTCCTCGCGGTTTTCAGCTTTCCGTAGCAAGTCAATCCACTCAAGACCAGTCCACCCTCTCATGATGTTTGTCTTCCCATCATCGTTTTCTCTGTCTTCCTCTTCGTCTCGGTCCTTGTACTGTTCCCTGTATATAGGACAGTCTTGGTCGGTCCAGACACTATCCGATGCATGACTCAACCAATGTCAAATTTCCTCCAGGGGGACCCAAACTGAGGAGGGGTAGTTCTTTCAGCCGGCTTCACCTGGCACATTCCGCCAGCTTCATTGACCGTGTGCTAATGCTGACGACACACAGGGCGCCGACCTACCCCGACGGTCTGCTCCCCGGGCACTAAATTCCATGGCGGAGAGTCTCCATATCTCTGCGCCAAACGACTGCGACTTACCTGAGGAACGTCACGTGTGAGCGACCTTTTTCACCAATTTTATGTTTCAGCTTAAGAATAGATAACTTTTGTACCCGTTGACTCGATGTAATGTTTGTGGGATTTGTCCTGGGAAGACAAAGTAGTGCAACATTAACCATTTTGTAATGTGAACATGATCGCAAATGTGCTCTCAAGTTTCACTGGTGTGGACTTGAAATTGTCGGTTATTCCGAAAAGGGAATGTTCTTAAAACGAAGTTATTGTTATTATTTCCGTTGTTTATGAAGTTTGACAGTGTGGGGATTCGCACTATTATTATTCTTGATCATTTCCCATCTCCTACACTGCTCTCAATGTGTGCCGCATCATTATTCTTTATCATTTTTCCATCTCCAAACTCAGCTACCATCGTTTGCTACTTTTGAAATGGTCTTTGAGTTTCTTCCCGGATACAGATGAGTAAAAAAAAAAATCAAAGGAAAGAGTGCATGACACTGCCACTGTCTGTGGTGGTTATTCCCACTTATAAACTCGTATCCCATCTCCTTTGTCAGCTAGGTTAAGTTTAAGGAGAAAGTGGAAGTTGTATCTTTCTGAATGAAATTCTTGTTTGAGTGATTCCCCAATTACTCAAACTCATAATTATAGTGTCATTCTTCACGGACCATAGTGAGAAAACCACAGCAAGGGATATCATTATCATTAATTTTACCCAGGGTGGACACACCAGTCTTGTACCTGGTCGCTACCATAAACCTCACAGAGTGAAAAGGGTCAATTTTTCTTCCACGACAAAGAGATATCCCTCTTGGTTCATACTCACAAAAATTCAGTACGAATTCTCCTGCAGGAACAAGACAAGGACAGATCGTTCTCGTTGTAATGGCATTCTGTGTTCACAGAAAAAGGAAAATGTTTCTAAATCTGACGGTACTCTGTTTTTATATTTCCAATTATACCATTAGTGAAAACTGATAAGACTGGAGACAGCGTTGACACCAGGTGGCTAGATTGTGTGTGGCGAGAATGGCCACTTACTCGGCAGGAAAGTGATTTTTCACTGTTGATAAATCCTGTCATAAATCTGGGCAGAATCTAGCTGTATCTGCTCTGTTTTGTTCGTGTTTTTGTTTTTATTCTAACGAACTGCTGTTCTAAAATACTTCCCACAGTCTTCTTCTTTAGAATAGATGACCAGAAGTGGCTGGTTGTTTTTTGTTGTTGTTTTTTTTGCAATCAGATAACTGTATCTTCACAATTGGGATGACGGCGAGTAATTTCAAAACTAATAGAGCTTGCACAATGTGGACAGTAGCCTAGACCTGATTTAAGTATAGAAGAAATGATTCAGACAGCAGCTATGGAAGACAGTTATACAGCGTGCGATTATATCATGTTTCATTCTATTATGTTATTCTTTCGTGAGTAACCTAGACCTTTTTGGAAAAGAAGTGATTAAGACATACACGGAAGATATTCATACTTCGTGCAACTGCATCCTGTTTCATTCTATTTTGTTCTCATTTTGCGTTTTGCTATAATGTATGATGTCAAAATGCATTTTTAAAAAAGACCCCCCCAAAAAACAACAACAACCCAGACAATCAACAAACCATAATGCATAATAAATTTAACCTCAACAGCCACGATAGCCCTCCCAAATCAGAGCCAGCTGTCACCTCACAGACAACCAACCAACCAACCAACCAACCATTAAACACACCACCATTTCCTTCTAACCACCTACCATAATGACTAGAATTCTATTTTCAACATACCAACCCCCCAACCCCCCCTCCAAAATAAACACAACAACAACGAAAAATCAAACCAAACCAAACCAAACCAAACCAAACCCAACCCAACCCAACCCAACCCCAAAAACACATAAAAACCCTTTTGCAAATGAAACAGGTGGCAAAGCTTGTCAGAGGGTCGTTAAAACTGCGCTTGCAGGGAGGACAAGGGGTAACAAACGGTACAGCGACGCTGACACTGCTGTGACTGTCGCTCTCGCCGTGGCGTCGGCGGGGTCAAGGCATCATAAAAGGCAGCTGTCACTGCAGAGCTAATCCTTTCATTGTCCACACAGGGAGGCTTTAGGGCCGTAGGGCTTGAGGGGCTCAGGGCAACACACACACACACACACACACACACACACACACACACACACACACACACACACAACACTAAGAGAAGAGAGAGGGACACAGAGAGAGAGAGAGAGAGAGAGAGAGAGAGGAGAGAGAGAGAGAGAGAGAGAATCAGGCTCGAGCCGTATTATATGTTAGATGGAATAGGTCACGGAGGACTTAGAGAGAGAGAGAGAGAGAGAGAGAAGAGAGAGAGAGAGAGAGAGAGAGGAGAGAGAGAGAGAGAGAGAGAGAGAGAGAGAATCAGGCTCGAGCCGTATTATATGTTAGATGGAATAGGTCACGGAGGACTTAGAGAGAGAGAGAGAGAGAGAGAGAGAGAGAGAGAGAGAGAGAGAGAGAGAGAGAGAGAGGAGAGAGAGAGAGAATGAGGGAGGGGGAGAAGGGAGGGGGGAGGGGGGGGAGTGTGAGGGATGAAGGGGATGGTGGAAGGGGAAGTCTGAGGGGCGCAGAGAGAGAGAGAGAGAGAGAGAGAGAAGAGAGAGAGAGAGGAGGGAAGAGAGAAGAGAGAGGAGAGAGAGAGAGAGAGAATATAGACAGTAAAAGAGAAAGCAAAAACAAGAAGGAAGGGGAAAGTGGAGAGAGAGACAGAGACAGAGAGACAGACAGACAGATAGAAAAACAGAGAGGACAGAAGCAGAGAACAGAAAGAGACAGAGATATACTAAACAAAACAACAACAACAACACAGAGGCGCTGAAACGAGTGAAAAGTCTGAATTCAGCGCCTATCAATCCATTCCTGTTTCTCTGTTTATCATCGACTCTGAAATCAAGGGACGAGGTAGGTAGTGGCAGTCTGGCTGTTGGCAGAGCGTCGAAGACGTAACCTGATGGTAAATGTAAGACAGCAGTCTTTAGTTCCGCTGAGGGAAATTTTTTTCCCCTCCCTGGAGTTAACGTGGCCACGAAGGACCCCATTCCCCTGCATACAACATACACCTTGGGATAAGACTGCAGAACTGAACCCTCCAGCACCAAACGAGTGGGATTGCACCAGACCAGAGTCATCTCCGGGTCATTGGTTTATTGATTTATTTATGTATTCGTTTATATCGAGGATAATGGAATAAGCACTCATGTGCTTTTTTACATCCAGTCCCCGTGTGTGCGGTTTTGTAAATTCTGTCATCTGTTTCCACCGGCACGCAATGGCCTACTCTTCCGAAAAGCGGAACAGGATATAACGTGTGCGCAAGATGTTCTGCATGCGTTCGAACACGGAGTCTCGGTTTCTAGTCTCATCCGAAGGACTTAGTGACTCAAAGAACATGATGAGCTATATTACCCATTGACGAAAATGCTCCGCAGTGCTCTCTGTCTGTCTGTCTGTCTGTCTGTCGCTCTCTCTTTCTCGCATACACACCTCTCTTTCTCTCTCTCACACACTCACATCCACAACCCCCCCCCCCCCCCTCACACGCATACACACACACACACACACACACACACACACACACATACACACTCACACACACACACACACATACACACACACACACACACACACACACAATTAAAGCGTTGACAGACACGCTCGGACGGGAAAATCCAGTCGCAAAACCAATTTCATCGATTTATGTGCATAGGTGGCATTCAACGTTTGCCACTTGGGCGCTTATCTCTCTCTCTCTCTCTCTCTCTCTCTCTCTCTCTCTCTCTCTCTCTCTCTCTCTCTCTCTCTCTCTCTCTCTCTCTCTCTCTCTCTCTCGCTTTCGCTCTCTGACACATACAGACATACATCACACCGGGCAAGAAGGAGCCAGTCACCCGATCTGCTAATCCAAGGGCACCATCAAAGAATTGACTTATCGAAGATCACTTCAGAGTCACAGTGCCTTTCCGCTGTGTTTCGAGATCCAGCTGTCACCTATATCACGTGCCGGAGTTGCAAAGACTCTGCGGCGACTTACGGATTACCCGTAGGTACCTACCTGCGACTAGGAGGGATAGGAAAGCACGTGGTTGTCTTGAGAAAGTTGTATGTATGTATGTATGTATGTATGTATGTATGTATGTATGTATGTATGTATGTATGTATGTGTGTATGTACTGTCTGTTTTGAGCTTGAGAGAGAGAGAGAGTAGAAAAAATGCCTGAATTGCATAGCCTTGATCTATGTTTGGAGTTTGCGTGATGATGTGTGGTGGTGTTTTTTATTGACAGGTGTGAGGAAGGGGATAGGGAAAGAGGAAAGGGAAAGAAAAGGAAGATCACGATGTAATGTGAAAACAATTCTTTCTTTCTTTCTTTGTCTGTCTCTCCCCCCTCTCTCTGTCTCTCTCCCGCTCTCTCTTTCAGTTTTAATTATTAATTTTGCTGATTAATCCATTATTCATTTATTTCCCTAACCATTTAAACGGCGGATTTTTTTTTCTCAAAAGTGCATTCTGGTGTCTTGATGGAGAGTAGATGGGTTTCAAATATTACTCTGTTTGTTTTTCTGAACATTTTACGGCTATTGATTTTGTTGTTGTTGCAATGTCTGCTAATTTTTTATGTGTATATCTTCTTCTTAAAAGACAAAACTACCTAATTCAAAACAAAACTATAAGCAGCACCACTCCAACCCCCAACCCCAATGTTGAAAGGCACACCAAAAGTTACAAATATCCTGTTATCTACTTTACTTGATACCAGTTTCCCTCCCCCCACCCCCCCCCCCCCTTCCTCTGCCCTTGAACAGAGAGAGAGAGAGAGAGAGAGAGAGAGAGGAGAGAGAGAGAGAGAGAGAGAGAGAGAGAGACACACACACACACACACACACACTCACACATGGACCCCTCCCCCCCCCAAAAAAAAAAAAATGAATACACGAGACAATAAAATAACGAAAACGAGTATACATTTGATAAAACCCCAAAGAACCCCCCCCCAAAACCCCCCCCCCCAAAACAACAAAAAATCCAACAACAACAAAAAAACCAATCCCAAAACCCCCAAAAGAAAATCGCCAAACAACACGAAGAAGAAACATAAATCAAACCTCACAAGTTTTGTTGTTCCCACATTAACTTTAACTCATTACTGACCACGCGCCCAGCCTCGTTGTTGTGCAGGTTCATCAGGTAGCGGAAATCTCTTCCTTTCTCCACCACGTCCACGAAGCGTCGGGAAAACTTGGTTCCGAACTTGATGTTGTCGCTGCAGCCGCTCCATTCCCAGTCTTGACCACTCGGCGACCGCTGCTTGTGTTCGTAGTCGCAGGTGCAAGTGTGGAGAGTGCCTTCCGAGCATGCCCGAGAAATGGAGTGCGACACTGCCGCGCTGGTGATGGCGTAGATGAAGGCTGTTTCTCTGGACCCTGGCCACAAGGGGGGAAAAGACGTTTAAGGCATGAATGAGTTAAAATGTTTCCTTGCCATTAACATCTATCTGTCTGCCTGTCTCTGTTTCTTACTCTGTCTGTCTGTCTGTCTGTCTGTCTGTATCTCTTTCTCACACACACATTTTTGTCTAATATAACTTTTTGTGAAGAGACGTGAAATTGAAGTGTACACACACACACACACACACATGTGCACTATGTCTGTCTTTTCTGTGGTTTTGTTTTTATGGGGGTAGTTTTGGTCTTCATCTTATGTTCTATGTATTATCTTTTTATATCGTAATATCATCCCAAAAAAGGGTGGGGACTAGGTGTAAAAAGACGCGACAGAGCTAGAGCTTATGTATCAACTTCGAATTAAAGAGTTTTTGCCTTGTATTGTCTGGACCTGGTTAAAAGAATATTTATTCGTAAAGAAAGAAGGAAACATACATTACAGAGAAGTTAAGTGTTAAAAGCAACAAGCAAAATAATAGCAACTACAAGCAAACAGCTTAAAGCATGCCCTTGCCTTGCCTTGCCTTGCCCTGCCTTGCCTTGACTTGACTTGCCTTGCCTTGCCTCGCTTTGCTTTGCTTTGCCTTCTCTGTCTGTCTGTCAGCCCCCTTCCCCCCCCCCCCCTCTGTGTGTGTG
>CM054134.1:77815107-77817607 GCA_028751875.1 Rapana venosa | reverse complement strand
TTGTTTTTGCATTGTGATGTATTGTTTTTTGTGTTGTGTTGTGCTGCATTGTGTTGTATTGTGTTGTATTGTATTATATTGTGTTGTGTAATATTATATTATATTACATTATACCATATTGTACTGTATTCAATTCTATTCTATCGTATCGTGTCATATCGTATCATATGGTATAATATATTATTGTATGTTATGATATTATGCTGTGTTGTGTTGTATTATGTTGTATTGTACTGAATGGCATTGTACTATATTCTATTGTATCGTATCGTATCGTATCGTATCGTATCATACTGTATTGTATACCATTTTATGTCACGGCAGGTTTCTTCGCGTGAAATTCGGGCTGCTCTCCCCGTGGAGAGCGCGTCGCCACAAGAGCAGCGCCACTCATTATTTTTTTTCTTTTCCTGTCTGCAACTGTATTTGTCTCCCTATCAGAGTGTGTGTTTTTTCTACAGAATTTAGCCACAGACAACTCTCTTGTTGCCATGGGTTCTTTCAGTGCGCTGAATGCGTGTTGCACACGGAACTTCGGTTTATCGTCTCATTCGAAAGACTAGCACCCAGACCACCACTCACGGTCTCTCGGATGGAGGAAAAAGCTAGTGCTAAGGTGGGGAATGAGCAATATTAGCAACAGTAACTCCTGATAGATCCAGTCTTAGCCAAGAGTTTGGTGACAAAACCAAAACGATACCTTTTTCACAGGGTCAGCGCGCCCGCACACCTACCCCCCCCCCCCCCCCCCCCCCACCGACAGACACCCCTCTCTCCCCCCCCTTCCCCTGCACATCTCATTCTTTGCTTCTACTCTTCTCACATATATTATCTTATTCACACACATAAACAAAATCTTACGTTCAACATGTGCATGCTTTTAGGTTAGTATACATTTCCCCCACAACTACCTGTATTGCTCAAAATAATAATAATAATATTCATAATTATGCTAAAAGGCTAGACATTTTCTCACTCCCAGAGAATGAATTTCACATTAATGACATTTTCTTTCAAAATTCCGCCTTCACCCTCACACCTCTTCCTCCCCCCCCCCCCACCTTCCCTGATTTCACATTTATGATGACATCTTCTCTTTCAAATTCTGCTCCTAAGTTCTTAGACACCTCCGCGAGCAACACAGATCAAACGGCAATAACACACACACACACACACACACACACACACACACACACACACACACACACACACACACACACATATATATATATATATATATATATATATATATATATATATATATATATATATATATATATATATATATATATATATATATATATATATATAAAATCATGTAAAGAGGCTCTGCATTGGTCCCCAAGTCCCGCTCTCACACACAGCATATTTATTAATATTTTGCATTCCTCACCTGGCCACTTAGTGAAAGTTGCTGCTCCGCTATCGGTATTGTTGTTGTTGTTATGTATGTATGTATGTATGTATGTATGTATGTATGTATGTATGTATGTATGTATGTATGTATGTATGTATGTATTTATTTATTCTTTTATTTCGAGGATAATGGAATAAGCACTCATGTGGGTTTTTGAAATTTTTGAAATTTTACATCCAGTGCTCGTGTGTGTGTGTGTGTGTGTGTGTGTGTGTGTGTGTGTGTGTGTGTGTGTGTGTGTGTGTGTGTGTGTAGTTTTGTAAATTTTGTCATCCCTTCCCACCAGGCACACAATGGCCTACTCTTCCGAAAAGCGGAACAGGTTTTTTAACGTGTGTGCAAGATGTTGTGTGTGTGTGTGCAGTTTTTTAAATGTTGCCATCCCTTCCCACCAGGCACACAATGGCCTACTCTTCCGAAAAGCGGAACAGCTTTGTTTTTTTAAACGTGTGCGCAAGATGTTGCGCATGCGTTCGCACATGGGACCTCGGTTTATAGTCTCATCCGAAGGACTAATGGGGAGAGTGGAGTCTGCACTAATGTTAACTCTAGGTATGTGTGTTATAAGTGCTAACGGATTATTCTTAAAAAAATATAAAATAAAAAGGCTTGTGTTCAAACATTGTGTTGATCCAATCTGTCCTACAAAAACGTATCAACAAGTTGTCAGGCTTCTAAGTTCAAGATTTTTTTTTTTTAAAAAGCAAGCCAACCTTGGGGGGTATATGAAATTGAACAATACCACAACTGGTAATCGATTTCCAAAAGCCAAATTTTGAATTTTAAGTATGTTATAATGTGCTAGACTCCCCATCCCCCCACCCCCCACCTCCCTCCCCTCTGTTCCGTTGTGACTGTGTTTTTAAGAATGTCTGATTCTGGTGTTGATAAACCAGTCTGGTTAAGAATTATTCAAAAGGGGTGGGGTCGGGGTGGGGGTGGTGGTGGGGTGGGGTGGGGGTGGAGTACCATTAGTTTGAAGTCGAAGGGGGTCTGGTTATAATGGGTTATTATTATGTAAGTGGTGGTGGGATTGTTTGATGGATGTTAGTGAGCCATCCCTCTGTGGGGTTGCCGATGGCA
>CM054134.1:77790107-77805107 GCA_028751875.1 Rapana venosa | reverse complement strand
TCCCCACTTTCCTTCTTCTTTTTCTTTTCTTTCTTCCTCCCTTCCTACTCTTTTCTGTTCTTTCTACTTCTCTATTCCATTGTCTCTATACAATCATGCCCATCTTCTCCCACTCAACACTCCCTCCCCTTCCCACCCCACCTCCCCCGTTTTCTTTTCCACACAGACTTTTCCAGTACCATAAACTTGTTAAACGACCACCGCACTCCCAGAGCTGCAAGCCAAAACGACAACGAACCTTGCAGACCCGCTGATGCTTCCTGCAGACTCTGGCACAGTCTGGCATAAAACAAAAGACTCCTGCCGGGTACCTGACAAGCTGCCGAACCACGCCTGAAACTCTGGCACCGTTTAGCAAAGGAGGGTGGGTCGTTAGGCCTCGATGTTGGGTAGGTAAAAGTCTATCCCCTTACTTTGTGTTTTTTTTTCTCTGTCTCGGCCCTGGTGTGGGTTTTGTTATCTGCGCTTATGTGGTTATATGTAGCGAATTGATAATGTTTTGGGGTTTTCATTAGTGCGAACACAAAATCATTCCGTCGAAATTTTTTGTTTAAAACATTGATTCAATTAACATATGCTCCTTATTCTGTGAATGTTTTCCCCTAGTTTTGTCTCTGTAGATCATAAATGTATCCTTCCGAAAAATTGTTCCATTTCCAACAATAAGATAGCTTGGGCCATGTTTGTCTAGAATAAATGCTTCCAGCATCCTTTTTTGTTCTTCTAATGATTCCTGGGTGTGGGGGTGTTGGTGGGTGGGGGGCTAAGGGAGAGGTCAGTGAAGTCCACTTAAGTCAAGTCAAGTTAGTAAGATCAATAAATGTGCCCTGCATCTACTCTTTTCCTTTACTTTTCTTCCTTTTTTTCTCTCTTATTTTTGTTTAAAGGAACTACTTTCATTAACTAAGCTGAATGGATATGAACAAGTGATCAGAAGGGCATAAAAGGCAAAATCCAAACTGATTATTTCAGATTTCTTTTTTGTCCATAACTTCTCAATTTGAAAAAGAAATTGGAAGAAAAAACGTTGATATGATGTTCTTAACATTTAACTTCTGTATAAAAATAAAACAGAAAAAAACCCCAACTTAATCTCAATTGTTTATACATAAGAAAAGAACTACTGCTAAATCTTGCAACATTCTATATTATCAGAAAACAACTCTCCTTTTTCTTAATTAAACAAATCCAAGTTACTTCCCATACAACAATTCTCGCCCTTTAAGAGCTACCTGCTGTTGTACACATATATACCAGTTGTTAACAGGGACACAGTGCAAAGCAAGCTGAGAGACAAATGTTTGCCTTAGTCACCGAAAGATGTTCTTTGTGTAGAGAAGCAAGCACAAGTGATGATGAGGGAGAGGAGGAGGGGGAAAAAAAGCCTTGGAGGGGATGGATGGAAATGTAGGCGGCAGCTTCTGTATCCAGCATCAGTGAGTTGTTTACCTTGTATGTTGTTCGTCTGTCACTCTGCAAGACTCTGTTGGTGGAGGGGAATGGATAGTACAGCCCCTGTAGAGCGCGAGTACAGACACACGAACGTGTGTACATGTCAGGCTGTTAGTAGTGTATCGTACAGTACCCTGTGTGTGTGTGTGTGTGTGTGTGTGTGTGTGTGTGTGTGTGTGTGTGTGTGTATGTGTGTGTGTGTGTATGTGTTCTTTTATTTCGACGATAATGGAATAAACACTCCTGTGCTTTTTTCATCCAGTCCCCGTGCGTATGCAGTTTCGTAAATTTTGTCATCCATTGTGTGTGTGAATTCTGTGTGTGTGTGTAAGTGTGTGTGTTCGTAGATGCGTGCGTGTGTGTGTTATGTATGTGTTCGCGTGTGCGTGCGTGCGTGCGTGTGTGTGTTGTGTAACACTTCACCATTTTTTGTGGAGTTTCTGCATTTGCTTTTGTTTTTTGTTTTTCTGCATCTTTTTTTCTACCTACTTGAATGTTATTCTTTCTTCCAACATTTTGCCAACGATAGCGTTTTTTTGTTTTGTTTTTTAACAGTGGGTGTATTACTTTCTCGCCAAATACTCGTGAATGTTTGTTACACATGCAGACATCAGAATTTTCGTTTCCTCCGAAAGACTACAACCCGTATCACCCCTGAAGATGTTAATGAGAAAGGAGAAGAGACAAATCTGGCTGTAGAGGGGTTTGAACTTTGAACATGTGGCTTTTTTCTAGATGAATGCTTTACCACTTGCTTACTGTGATGGTAGTTATTCTGAGTGTGCTTTGGAAAACAGATTTTTTTAAACCGATGTTATTTTGTTCAGAGTCTGATATACTGCGCTGTTTTGACAGAGTCAAATAAACAAGAGAGAGACAGAGAGGAAAGACAGATTGACAAACATATAAATCAATCAGCTCAGGGACAGATAAACAGACAGATATACAAACAGAAAGACAGACCATCCCCCCCCACTCCAAAAAAAAGGTGGGGGGACGATTTTCTGGGGAATAGAACCCCCAAAACCCATTCATACCATTTTGAATGATTGTAAAAAGAAAGAGAAAAAACAACAAGAAAAACGAGGAAGAAAAGACAGACAAAAGTACAGATGTATGTTTTTTTAAACAGCTGCGCAAGATATCAAGTGTGTGTTTGCACACGGGACCTCAGTTTAAAGTCCATCCAACAGACATACAGGGAAAAGGGAGTCTGAAATCCATGGGCATTCCGGAGAAAAGCTCACTCAGCAGGATTATATGATAGCCCTGCTCTGTCACTGAAATTCTCGCCCTTCTGATGAATGAATGAATGAATGAATGAATGATCTATCTATCTATCTATCTATCTATCTATCTATCTATCTATCTATGTATCTGTCTGTCTGTCTATCTATTTATCTATCTACCTACCTACCTACCTACCTATCTACCCACCTACCTATCTATATATCTATCTACATATAGATACAGACAGATGGTAGATAGATAGACAGATGGATGGATGGATGGATGGATGGATAGACAGATAGATAGATAGATAGACAGACAGACAGACATATTGATAGATAGATAGATGGATGGATGGATGGATGGATGGATAGACAGGTAGATAGATAGCTAGATAGACAGATAGATAGATAGATAGACAGATAGGTAGACAGATAGATAGACAGACAGATGGATAGACAGACACACAGATAGATTTTCATTATCTTTTCATTCCTCGCCTACAGCTCCAAGGTTTACCAATGGTGAGATTTTGCGTACGCGACCTTTTTTGCCCACCATTAAGGTAGCCGCATTCCGACTTCGGGGATGGTGTCTAAACACTAGTGTGCATGGCATTTAAGAAAAAAACCCACACCAACCTGTCATCCATTCCTACCAGCACACATAAGGTCTTAACTCTTCCGAAAGGCGGGCCGCGTTTTAACCTCAGTGCAAGATGTTCCACGTGCATTCGGACACGGGACCTTGATTTATAATCTCCTCTGAAGGACTTTCGGGGCAGTGGAGTCAGTACTGATATGATGTTAACTCCGCAGAAAAAAAAGAATCTCTTGAAGGGGTACCCCGGTGGTGGATCGAACCCAGGTCTACAGATCACTAAGACTGTGCTGTAGCCACTCCGCTATCCCCGCTCCCTCCACTCCCCCCCCCCCCCCCCCCCTCTCTCTTCTTCCCAAATGATTTTAAAGCGCATAAGAAAAACTCCACAACCTAACAGGCATAATCGTAGATCTATCCTCAACGCGTGCAGACGTTAAAAAAATTTCTCTTTGTTTCATTGGAAAAGAAGGACAGTAAAGGCAGGTGGTATGGATAACACCAAAGTATTCAACATGCACCCGAGGCAATGCTCTAGCTGGGGTTCAAATCCCGTTCAAGGGGATTGTTTTTCCTCATGTAGGCCATTGTGTACCAGAGGTAATGGGTGATAAAAATTTACAAAATCGCATGGGCACGGAGACTGGATGTAAAATAAAACCCCACACAAGGGCTTTTTCACTACCCCCCACCCCCCCCCCCCCAAAAACAAACCCCAAAACAAACCCATTTAAAATTTAAAAAATAATATAAAGCGGGGTAGTGTGTGTCAAGTCAAGTCAGAATACTTCTACTTGCCCTTCTTGCGATGAATAAAGAATTTTGACTTGACTAGGTTTGACTTGACACCCGCACCTCTTTGCGCACACATTGAAACTCCATTGCTTTTTTTGTGTGTAGAAAAGGAAGGTCGATTTGGCGATGAAAAAGATGATAGGAACTTATCCAGCATGTACCCTACTACTAGGAGAGAAGTGAGATTCATCACATTCACCTTACTCGCAACACAACTGCCTAAAAAAAACACACCTCAATACAGTTCCCATTGACTCCTCAAGGAGTTGAGGGAAAAGTCAACTTGCAGGAAATACCGCCTGCTGAGTGACATCCTCTGCGGGGAAAAAAACCTTGACACCGAGCAACCTTGGATGGCCCATGACTGGAGTAGTCCGATATTGGCCATGGATGCATAAACCCTCTCTCTACCCTCACGCACACATTCTCTCTCTCTCAAACACACACACACACGCACACGCAACGCACACACACACACACACACACTCTCTCTCTCTCTCTCTCTCTCTCCTCTCTCTCTCTCTCTCTCTCTGTGTCTCCGAATGAACAAAAGTATTATTGATGAAATAGTAAAGGTGTCCCATAACCTATAAGGTCGTAGGGGAGCGAGGCGTCAGAGACCTCACTTCTCTAGGGGCCAGCATATTGAAGGCGGCGCCCATCTCTTCTCCCTCACTGTTTTACTTTCCCTGCCCCTAAAGTGGCAGATACCTATTTACAGCTGGGTGAACTGGGGAACTGTACTGAAGCTAAAGTGCGCAAACGGTCATCCATCCAACTGGTAACCACGCTCAACGCTGATTAACTTAATAGCACTGGAGGAAAACAAGTGCAGATGACTACTTACAACTTCTCAATCATTTTGAAGATGATTGATCAAAGATTCATAAAAAAAAACTCTAGAAAATGACATCTTTCTCTAACAGCATGTTATGCATTTTTGAGTAGGAACCATGCCTTTAGCCTGACCTGAATCGAGTTTAGGCTCGTGGATGAGCCTTCCTCAGAGGTTCCAGCGGTAATTAAAGCTTCACCCTTGGTCATACCTTACAGCAAGACCTTTTCCGTAATTGAGAAGTGTCAATCGCCTTTATAAGAACATTTGATATTCCTGTGACCTTTTAAATCTGCTATTGAAAGACGATGATAAAAACAGAAGGGAAGTATGCTTAAGTATATGTTGACACCCCCCCCCCCCCCCTAAATATAATAAAATAGAAGAAAATAAGCACCCAGTGAATCTTTGTGCCTGATGGACAAAAATATGTGAACACTTATCTGCTGTAATCCTTGAAAAGTAAAGATCATTCATTCATTAACTCTCTCTGTCTCTTTCTCTCTCTCTTACTTACCTTTCTGCAGAATCTTCCCGAACACAGAACCGCCGTGACCATCCCAGTATGTCGGGCAGTTCCAGCGACGGTTCCGGAACTGAAACTGGCACTCGTCTGTCGCCATCCGGGCTCCTTTCGCCACAGCCAATATGGCGCCCGGGTTCCGGGTGATCAACTTTCGCTGGCGCTTCGTCAGGGGAAGCAATCTGGGATTGTTGAAGAGTTGCGTGACCGACGTCCGCAGATCGTTCGAGCGCTCTTGACCCATATTAGCCAGAGTCCTGCAAAGTAAAAACAAAAAAAGTGGAATAATAATAATAATAATAATAATAATAATAAAATAATAATGTATGGAATTTATATAGCGCTGAATCTTGTAAAGTAACAAATCAAAGCGCTCAGTTGAATTTTTTTTTTTTTGCGTGTGTACGCGGTTTTTAAAATTTTTTCACTGTTCCCACCGGCACACAATGGCCTACTCTTTCGAACAGCAGAACATGATTTAACGTGTGCGCAAGATGTTCTGCATGCGTTCGCACACGGGGCCTCGGTTTATAGTCTCATCCGAAGGACTTTCTAGGAATATAAACATTAAAATGTCTGCCATCATATTCAAGTTCTACATTTTGTCCAGTGCCTAAGAGGCTATAGCTAATGGATAAGGCTTTTTTTATTCTTTTGTTTTCTTTTTAGGGAGGGAGGGAGGGGGAGGTGGGGGAAAGGGGCATTCCTGGGCTTGAGTATCTAAGTTTCTTAGATGGTGAGAGTTTTGCGAATGCGAGCGGTTTTGTTGTTGTTGCTCATTATTAAGGTAGCCGCATTTTGACTTTCTGGGATGATGTCTAAAAACACGAATCCAGCGTGCATAAGAATCCAGTATAGTGTAAAGGTTTCATTCACAAATCTTTACATGGATGAGAAATCTTGTAAAGAGAACATATCTATGCAGGAAATTTACAACGGAACTAAGAAGACTTAAAGTGTGTGTGTGTGAGAGAGAGAGAGAGAGAGAGAGAGAGAGAGAGAGAGAGAGAGAGAGAATTATAACTTTTTAGTAGCCGTGATTTGCATTGAAAAGTTAACTATTTAAAGGAAGAAGGAAATGCGAAGAAGAATTACGAAGATGAAGAATTGCGAAGAAGAAAGACTAAGAAGAATAAGAATTGCAAAGAATTGCAAAGAAGAAGAATTGCGAAGAAGAAGAGAATGCGAAGAATTGCGAAGAATGCAAAGAAGAAGAATGCGAAGAATTGCAAAGAATAAGAAGAAGAAGAAGAAGAAGAAGAAGAAGAAGAAAAAGAAGAAAAGAAGAAGAAAAAAAAGAAGAAAAAGAAAGAAGATAAAGGAAAAAGAGATGGATAAGGAATAGGAGAAGAAAAAAGAAAACTCGGATAAAGAATTCATAACATTTGTACGACAGCTGATAGATATCAACGCAACAAGGTGTTAAACAAATCTTTGCCATGGTTGTCATTTCATTCACAAACTGTGCATGAACGAGTTACTCTGTATGAAAAAAAAACCTACGACAAAAATCCTGGTTAGTATCAGAGTGACAAATCATTTTAAAAAAATCTTACAAAGGTTGTCGATTCAAACCCAATCCGATCACTGATGAGAACTGTTAACAAAAAGCAGAGAGATAAACAGGAAATTTAACAGCTAAATGCAATCAGATTGACGAAGATATTAAGAATCTAATACACCCTAAAGGTTTCATTCATAAATCTTTACATGGATGAGTTATTTTGTAAAGAGAACCTCTCTAAACAGGAAATTTACCACGGAAATAAGAACAGAGAGAGAGAGAGAGAGAGAGAGAGAGAGAGTAGAGAGAGAGAAGAGAGAGAGAGAGAGGAGAGAGAGGAGAGAGAGAGAGAGAGCGAGAGAGGAGAGAGAGACAGAGAGAGAGGAGAGACAGAGACAGAGTATTTATTTTAGTGTTTTATTTCGCGGATAATGGAAGAAGCTCTCATGTGCTTTTCTTACCTACATGCAGTCACCCTGTACATGGTGTTTTGTCAATTCTGTCATTGGTTCCCATGAAGGCACACATGGCCTACACTTTAGAACAGGGTGAACATGTTTCATTCAACCTGTGCATAAGATTCTTCTTTCTTCTCCTTCTTCTTGGTCCAACCCTCAAACAGCAACTACTGCAGTCTTGTCACATCAGGGAAAATGCCTCGGGGCCTGGCCTGACAAGTCAGGCCCACCACATCTGACTTAGAAGATGTGAGAGAGAATTGTTATTTTTAATAAGTCTTTCTGGATTTAAAATAAAAGCAGCAGAAGAATGGACCAAGAAAGCAGAAAATAGACAAGAAGGAGGCAGAGCAGAGAAATTCCAGAAGGTTGAGATGCTAGTTATATTGGCATGCCCCCAGCAACCTCAGAAGGTAGAGCAAGATTCAAGAGAGAGAGAGAGAGAGAGAGAGATGAAGAGAGCGAGAGAGAGAGAGGAGAGAGAGAGAGAGAGAGAGAGAGAGAGAGAGAGAGAGAGAGAGAGGAGCAGAGAGAGAGAGAGAGAGCGAGAGAGAGAGAGGAGAGACAGAGAGAGAGAGACACACAGACACAGACAGAGAGAGACAGAAAGAGAGACAGAGTATTTATTCAGTTTCTTTTTATTTCGTGGATAATGGAAGAAGCTCTCATGTGCTTTTCTGACATACATGCAGTCACCCTGTACATGGTGTTTTGTCAATTCTGTCATTGGTTCCCACAAAGGCACAAATGGCCTACACTTTAGAAATGGGAAACACTTTTCAACCTGTGCATAAGATTCTTCTTTCTTCTCCTTCTTCTTGGTCCAACCCTCAAACAGCAACTACTTCTGTCTTGTCACATCAGGGAAAATGCCTTGAGGCCTGGCCTGACAAGTCAGGCCCACCACATCTGACTTAGAGAATGTGAGAGAGAATTGTTATTTTTAATAAGTCTTTCTGGATAAAAACAACAACAACAGAAGAATGGACCAAGAAAGCAGAAAATAGACAAGAAGGAGGCAGAGCAGAGAAATTCCAGAAGGTTGAGATGCTATTTATACTGACATTCCCCCGGCAACCCCAGAAGTTAGAGCAAGATTCAAGATTCAAGAGAGAGAGAGTGAGAGAGAGAGTGAGGGGGGAGGGGGAGAGCGAGAGAGAGAGAGAGTGAGGGGGGAGGGGAAGAGAGAGAGAGGGAGGGGAGAGAGCGAGAGAGAGCGAGAGGGAGAGAGAGAGTATTTATTTACTTACTTATTATTTATTTATTTATTCAGTACTTTATTTTGAGGATGATGGGATATGCTCTCATGTGCTTTTTACATCCAGTCTTCGAGTACATGCTGTTTCGTAAATTTTGTCATCCATTCCCACGAGGCACAAGTGGGCTACACTTTAGAAAGGGGGAACATGTTTTAACCTGAGCACAAGATTCCAGATTCCAGAGAGAGAGAGAGAGAGAGAGAGAGAGAGAGAGAGAGAGAGAGGAGAGAGAGAGAGAGAGAGAGAGAGAGAGAGAGAGAGAGAGAGATTAGTAGCCAGGATTTGCACTGAAAAGTTAGCTACTTAAAAGAAGAAGAAGAATTGCGAAGTAAGAATTACGAAGAAGAAGAAGACGAATAATTGTGAAGAAGACGAAGAACTGAATGGAGTAGAGGAAGAAGAAGAAGATCAGCAACGACGAAAACAACAACAACAAAGCCAAAAAAAAAACATGAAGAAAAGGATCAAGAGAAAATGAAGGAAGAGGAGGAGATTGATGGGGATGAGAAAGAGGAGAAAAATAAAACTCAGGTCAAGAATTCATACCATGTGTACGAGAACTGATTCGAATCAACGCAACAAGGTGTTAAACAAATCTTTGCAGTGGTTGTCATTTCATTCACAAAACTGTGCATGAATGGGTTATTCTGTATGAAAAAACAACCTGACATCAAAAATCTTTGTCGGTACTAGAGTGACAAGTCATCAAATATCTGACATAGGTAGTTGATTCAAACCCAATCGTATAACGGATGAAAACTGTTGACAAAAAGCAGAGAGATAAACAGGAAATTTAACAGCTAAATGCAATCGGATTGACGAGATATTAAGAATCTAATACACCGTAAAGGTTTCATTCACAAATGTTTACATGGGTGAGCTATTTTGAAAAAAGAACCTCTCCAAACAGGAAATTTACCACGGAAATAACAGTATATTGAGGATAATGGAATAAGCACTCGTGTGCTTTTTACATCCAGTCCCCGTGTGTATGCGGTTTTTGTAAATATTTTCACTGTTCCCACGGCACAGAATGGCCTACTCTTACAAAAAACAGAACAGGATTTTACTAACGAGTGCGCAAGATGTTCTGTGTGCACGGGGCCTGGGTTTATAGTCTTATCCAAGGGACTTTTGGGGAGAATGGAGTCTGCACTCATGTCATTTCACAAGGGGAAAAAATCCCCTTGAACGGGATTCAAACGGGGGTTGTCAGATTGAGAGAGAGAGAGAGAGAGAGAGAGAGAAGAGAGAGAGAGAGAGAGAGAGAGAGAGAGAGAGAGAGAGAGGAGAGAGAGAGAGCAAGCGAGAGAGAGAGAATTATACCTGTTTAGTTGCCAGGCTTTGCATTGAAACGTTAACAACTAAAAAGAAGAAGAAGAAAGAAGAAGAAGAAGAAGAAGAAGAAGAAGAAGAAGAAGAAGAAAGAAAAAAAAGAAGTAAGAGATCAGCAATGATGACAACAACAATAACAAAAGCCCCAAGAAGAACAAGAAGAAAATGAGAAAGAAGAGAAGAGGAGATGGATATTATTTTATTTATTTAGTTATTCATTATTTTATATCGAGGATAATGGAATAAGCACCCATGCAGTTTTTTTTATATCCAGTCCCCGTGTAAACGGAGATTCGAACCTGGGTCAGCAGATCAGGATAACGAGGAGCATGAGAAAACGAAAACTCAGATAAAGAATTCATACCATGTGTACGACAGCTGATAGATATCAACGCAACAAGGTGTTAAACAAATTTGTGCAGTGGTTGTCATTTCATTCACAAACTGTGCATGAATGAGTTACCTTGTATGAAAAAAAAACCCTTACAACAAAAAGTCCTGGTTAGTATCAGAGTGACAAGTCATTAAATGTCTTACATAGGTAGTCGATTCATTCCAATCGGTTCGCAGATGAGAAGTTTTGAAAAACGATGAAAGATAAACAGGAAATTTAACAGCTAATTATTATGGGATTGACGAAATATTAAGAATTTAATACACCGTAAAAGGTTTTATTCACAAATCTTTACCTGGACGAGATATTTTCAAAAGAGAAGCTTTCTAAACATAAAAAGTACCACGTAAAGAAGAAGACCTAGAGAGAGAGAGAGAGAGAGAGAGAGAGAGAGAGAGAGAGAGAGAGAGAGAGGAGAGAGAGAGAGAGAGAGAGAGAGAGAGAGAGAGAGAGAGAGAAGAGAGAGAGAGAGAGAGAGAGAGAGAAGAGAGAGAGAGAGAGAGAGAGAGAGAGAGAGAGAGAGAGAGAGAGAGAGAGAGAGAGAGAGAGAGAGAGAGAGAGAGAGAGAGAGAGAGAGAGAGAGAGAGAGAGAGAGAGAGAGAGAGAGAGAGAGAGAGAGGAGTGAGAGAGAGAGAGAGAGTAGTTATTCACTTATTTCTTTCTTTCTTTAGTATTTTATTTTGAGAATACTGAAATAAGCTCTCATGTGCTTTTTTTTTTTTTTACATCCAGTCCTCGAAAAAGAAGAATTGTGAAAAACAAGAAGAAGAAGAAGAATTGCAATAAGAAGAATGCAAAGAAGAAGAATGCAAAGAAGATGAAGAAGAATGCAAAGAAGAAGAAAAATGCAAAAAAAGAAGAATTGCGAAGAAGAAGAATTGCGAAGAAGAAGAAGAATGCAAAGAAGAAGAAGAATTGCGCAAAAGAAGAATTGCAAAGAAGAAGAATTGCTAAGAAGAAGAATTGCATTGAAGAATAAGAATTAAGAGAAAGAATTGCGAAGAAGATGAAATTCGAAGAAAAAGAATTGAGAAGAAAATAGAATTCAGAAGAAGAATTCAGAAGAGGAAAGAAGAAGAAGAAGAATTAAGAAGAAGAAGAAGAATTGCAAAGAAGAAGGAAAATTCAGAAGAAGAATATAGAAGAGGAAAGAAGAAGAAGAATTAAGAAGAAAAAGAATTGCAAAGAAGAAGGAAAATTCAGAAGAAGAATTCAGAAGAAGAAGAAAAAGAAACAGAATTCAGAAGAAGAAGAAGAAGAAGGAAATGAAAAGATACTCGAGTTATACGATAGCTGATTACTATCATTTAACGAGGAATTACAACTCTAGTAAACGGGATGTCATTTCATTCACAATCTGCACACAGGTGGGGGTACTTTGTAAAAGAAAAATAAATAGAACGAGACAAAAACAAAGAATTTTAAACAGGAAAGTGAAAAGCGGATTTGAAAATCAGAGTGTGACGGAGTGAAACATCTCGTACGTGTACATGCAGTCATGTTATCTTTGCACGGATGAAATATTTTCTACAAAAAACAAACAAACAAACCTATACTGGAAATTTACACAGGAAGTACAAGAGCGAGAGCGAGAGCGAGAGCGAGCGAGGAGAGAGAGAGAAGAGAGAGAGAGAGAGAGAGAGAGGGGCAGACAGAGAGAGACAGATACAGAAAGAAACATAAACTTTCTGTCTTTTTGCCTAACTTTGAAGTTGTGTGTATGTGGGGTGGGTGAGGGGGCAGGGATGTGAAATAACTTGCACACACACACACACACACACACTCCTCTCTCTCTCTCTCTCTCTCTCTCTCTCTCTCTCCATCCTTGTCTTCTTTCTCTCTATATATTTTTAAAATCTATTGTTCTTTATTATCATTGTTTTCTTTTTTGTGTTACTGATTTCTACTTTTATTCATTTTTCATAATTTTGTTTTGCTTTTCTACTTCTGTTGTTGCTGACTTTTTTGTTATTGACTTTTCTCGATCTTTCTTTGCTTGTTTTTGGGTTTTTTCCTATCTGTCTTCTTTCTTTCTCCCCTTTCCTGTCTTTTTCTTTCGTTTTTCTTTCCCTTTGTTTTTTTTCCCTCTTCCTCCTCTTATTTCTTTCCTTTCCTTTCCTTTGTTTTTTCCTTTCTTTCCTCCCATCCCTTAGCGTAGTTCATATTTCAATAAATTTAGTATCAATGTACGAAAAAAAAGAATATATATGTGAGTTAATGAAGGAAGAAATAAATGATTTAATCAGCGAAAACTACTCCCATCCACCCCCCACCCCCCACTCTCATTCCTCAATATAGCTCGTATTGTACACACACACACACACACACACACACACACACACACTCACACACACTCACACACACACCACACATACATACACACACACACCACACACACTCACATACACACACACACACACACCCCACACACTCACCCCCCCCATCCCCACACACACACACACAACTAAACACAACCAACCACACACCAAAAACAAAAACACATTTCTACATTCAGGTTAACGGTTTCTTCTTCGTTGTGGCGGCAAACTTCACACGTACCGATTAACTCTTTTCGAGCCAAACCGCACAATAGTCAAGAGATCGAAACTCGTTGCTTTGGCCCAACGTGTTCCTCTCCCTTATCTGTCTAGTGGGGCCCGTTGCCCGTCCAGCTATTATGCCCCTTTATCGGGCGCTCTTCAATTAAGAGACAGTATAGCTGTCGGCCGGAAAGGGCTGACAAGTGGCCGCCATTTTTCTCGGGAGATCGACAATGGCTGGACATATATGAAAAGAAGGTTGGGCAACAGGTCTTCTTGCCTTTGACTCGGTTTCTTTGTCTGGGTGTCTGTCTGTCTGTCTGTCTATAATTATTGTCTGTGTGTCTGTCTATAATTATTTTGTCCGTGTGTCTGTCTGTTGTTTCTGACTTGGCTTTGTCTGTGTCTGTCCGCCACTAGTCTTTATATATATATATATATATATATATATATACTTAATTTTTTTTTTATTGTTGTGACACCAAGTGGTAAGTGATAGGTGACTGAACAAGAGCACGCGCATGTGCGCACGCACATATGTGTGTGTGTGTATACTTTATTCATTTATTGATTCTTTTATTTCGAAGATAATGGAATAAGTACTCAGGCGCTTTTGCACATCCAGTTCCCGTATGCACGCATTTAAAAAAAAATTATCGTCTGTTCCCACTGGCACATTAATGACCTCTTCTGAAAGGCAAAACAGATTTTTGTGTGTGCACAAGACGTTCTGCATGCGTTCACATACGAGGCTTCGGTTTATAGTCTCACTCCAAGGACTGGGAGGGGGGGGGTCGGGGTAGGGGGGGGGGGGGCGGGAGAGGATTGGAGTCGTCACTGATGGTAACTCGATAGGATCAGAAGATCTCATATGCACGTTAAAAAATCCCGTACTTCATGGCAGCGTTTGGTGGGTGACAGGAAACACGAGTAGAAGTCGGAATGCGGCTACCTTCACTTTGGGCAAAAATAGATGCATACACAAAATCTCACCATTGGTGAAACCTCCAGAGCTCTAGCTGAGGAACAAAAGAAAAAACAAAAAAAACAAAAACAAAACCAAGAAAACAAACCTGCGTCCATTACGATAAGAAAGAATAAGCAGAGACTGTTCACGATTGGTATAAAGTTACTTTTATTTTTTCTTCAAGTAAGCAGTAACAAATTGAAAAGTAAATAGTCAAAGAACAACAGGAAGTTTTGCTCCCTAAACTTTTCTCTTTTTTTTTAAAGAAAAGGCCCTGTGAGATCGGTTATTTCTTTCCAACAATATTTTTCGTATTTGTCCAATATATAAGATTTTTTTTTAATGTATAGCATTTAGAAGGGTAGAAACGCATGGAGTAGATCGGTGGTTTAGAGATAACGCACCTGCCTAGAAAGCGAGAAGTGAATGCGAGCCCCAACTTTCCCCCCATTCATTCATCGCCCTTGGTGGTCTGGGTGGCAGTCTTTCGAATGAGACTGAGGTCCCGTGTGCAACAAACATTAAACACACGTAAAAGAATCCACGGCAACAAGAGAGTTGCGCTTGGCAAAACTCTGTAGAAGAAAAGCCTCTCTCATAGGAAAAGAAATGCACACGAGCACAAGAAAGTTGATAATAAAAGAAGGTGACGCTGTTCTTGTGGTGATGCGCTCTTCCAAGGGGAGAGCAGCGTGAATTTTACACAGAGGAATGTGCCGTGATTAAAAGTAGTCTACACTATATATAGTACAATACAATTTAAAAACAATACAATACAAAGCAATATAACACAATATCAGCAGATAATGAAAGAAACTGAAATCATCTGTATGTTTCATATGCTATATTTTTTACTCTATGTTTTTGTCTGTTTTGGGGGAAAGTTCCCCCCTCAAAGAATTGAAATGTACTTTATAAAATAGAAGTGAAACATGTTTTGGGTACATCATTTTTTTAAGATCTTTTTTTTTGGAGGAGGGTGAGGGTGTTGGGGAAGCAGCACGTGATCCTGTACTTTTTACGCCAATAAAAAAAAAGTCAGTTATCTGTGGGGTGGGGGGTGGGGGGATGGGGAGTTGTTTCATTTCATTAATTAGCTAATAATTTA
>CM054134.1:77730107-77780107 GCA_028751875.1 Rapana venosa | reverse complement strand
AGGTAGTTTTCACTGAAATCTGACATTGTTTACAAGCAAAACAAAGCAGGCGAAAGCCTTTTCTTTGCAAAGCAATCACAAGAAATGTGTTCAGCTTGTTAGTCCTTTAAAAGAAATCTCATTGCTTTTTCGTGAAGATCAAAAAAAAAATTCAATTCAAATTTTAAAAGCACCAAACACAACGTGATCGTTATCTTGTGAACGACTTAAAGCCGAGGACACTCAACGTACAAACAAGAAAATAACTACTACAACAACAAAAAACAAGGGTGTCCTGATCAACGAAAAGCTTCTTCCAGAGGGTACAAAACCCCTCCCCAACTGAGTTAAACAAATGAAGCGTTACACGGGTCTATATGTCAACAGACGAGACAACAGTGAGCAACGGCGGTTATCTCCCGTCTATCAGATGCGGTGGAATGATTGGGGGAAGGAAAAGGGTAGTAGAGCACTCTTACTCCACCAGAACTCCCCTGCCCCTCTTCTTCCCTCCCTCTTGGAGGGGACAGGGGAAGGGGGATGGTAAAGGAAGTAGAATCACGAGAGAGAGAGAGGGAAAGAGAGAGGGTGAAGGTGTTTGTCCTAAGGGTCTGTAGCTGGTCTTGTCCTTGTTTGTAGGTCATCGACTCCTTGCCGCGTTCCTTTTGTGTCTTCAATGACTCGCTGTCCTCCTCCTCCTCTTCCTCCTCCACCCTCCACCCCACCCCCTCCTCCACCCCCTCCTCCCCACCCCCACGTCCCACCTCCTGTCCTTGTCTGCCCTGTCCTCCTTGTCTTGGCCGCTGTGTTTAAGCAGAGATGGAGCCGGCGCCAGAGGCTGAGCCCTGTCCTCTTTGTTGGTCCTCAGCCGGCGTGTGCAGCGGCTACACTCTCCGCTGTCCCCCGGATCACTTCCGTCAACAGCGCCTGTTTGCCCGCCAAGTATGGCCGCTTAATTGAGAAGCATGCTGGAGCATAACTTGTACCACCGGCTAGCTACCACCTCCACCACCACCTCCACCTCCTCCACCACCTTCACAACCACCACAAGGACGACTTGACTATCTCAGGCCACACACACACAAATATAAAACCTTGAACCTTGTCTGATGTTAAGTAAGGGAAGACCCTTAACAGAGTGAAAATTAAAAAAAAAAACCCACACACACACAGAAAAATCCAAAACTCCTGAAACTGTTTTTGTTTGGGTTTGGTTTTCGGTTGGTTCTTTTGTCGCAATGACGTTGAAAACACGTTACCTGTGCAGAAGCATGACGTTCGAAAGTGCACCAACGACGACAGACACTTAACAACGATCGCTATTGGCGTCTCTCCAGTAGGGACAGCGTCTGTTGATGTGCTTTGCTCAGCCCGTGAGGGTGGGTGTCTTCACATCCCTACTACTTCCTACACCCCGCCATCATCTTCAACATCATCATCTTCTCCAAACCAATGGCCAAAAAAAACCCCAACCCACTATTTTTTCCCTCCTCTCTCTTTCTCCCTCTCTTTCTCTCCCTCCTTCCAAGAATATTCGAGGATCAAACTCTCGCCACTTTCAGAAAGAAGCTAAACAGTCTCTTTTAGGAGGCACTTCAGGTCGCAGGAACGAGCTCTGTCTGTAGGAGTGCAGGGAGGTCTGTCTGGCTGGCTGTCTGCCTGGCTGGCTGGCTAGCTAGCCTAGCTACCCGAGTCTGGTTATCAAAAGAAGGTGGGGGTGGGGGAGGTGGCGTGAGACGGGGGAGGAGTAGGTAGGTATAATATACCCCCAGTCGGTCATTGGGAGGGATGAGAACTTAAGGAGTGAGAGAGTGAGTGAGAGAGTGAGTGAGAGAGTGAAGGAGAGAGAGAGAGAGGAAGAAAGAATGGCGCAATTGCCAACACTACTCGTCCAACGACGTAGGCGCTAGGAATCTCATAAAATTCCCTCTTGGCAGAGATTTCAGTCCGGTTCACCTCCCCACCTCCTTCCTCCTCCTCCCTCCTCCTCTTCCTCCGCCCACCCACCCACCCACCCCTCCGCACCCACTCTTGCCTGTAATTGGGCCTTGACGTCAGACATGAAAGGAGACACACCGGGGTAGTCTGTTGTACGCGTGTCCGCTTCTTCGCCTTTGCCGCGATTGCCAGTGCGTTTGCGTGTCTGTCCGCTTCTTGCAGGAGCAGTCTTGGGTAGTGCCGAGGGACATTCTGTCAGAATCATAATCAAAAGTTGACGAGTAATTACAATGAAATCGGTATAGCGTTGATACGTGGGTTTCTATCTCTATGGAATAATGAGTTTGCCGGCATCGTTTTCGTAAGCTCGTGCTCTCGAGTTTCTTTCTTGGGAGTTTTTTTGTTTTAATTACAAGGGAATGCTATTTATAAATGAATGTATATTAATATAGGAATGCATGACTCACTGAATGAATGAATGAATGAATGAATATATGTTGAAGAAAATGAATAAAGAAAATAATGAAATGAACAAATGATAAAAGGAGTTGCGTATCTTAAGTCTATACTACTACTACTACAAAAAACGAAGAACAATAAGACAAAATCAAAACCAAACAAAACCAAACAAACTAAGGAACAAAACTGAACTTTGTAAAAAAAAAAGTCATCATAAAACAAACACACACTTTTTGGCTAATAATATAATATAATGTTGATATAATATAATTTAATATATGATATGATATACTACAATATAATATAATATATAATATAATACGTTGCAGCACCGTACCATATAAACTTACCACACCATAACCCGTCATATTCATTAAAACAACATTCGTATACACAATTTCTTACCACGAGATACCAATCGCACCATTTTAGTACTCTATCAAAATTTTCACAGATTAAAACATAAATAAACAAAAGTAAAAGAAAAAAGGAAAAAAAAAGCAAAGAAGAAAATAATAACCTACATACTTTCCTAACACGGAAGAGAGTTGTCTTTCTTTAAAAAAAAAAATCTCCCAGAAGATCAAATCACCGAAACCGAACAAAACACCACGGTCGATCAGTCAGCTCAGCTGGGTCTTCAGTTCCCTCCCTTTCAGTGCTCGACTGGACACTGGCTTGTTAGAGTCAAACGGTCAAATCAAAGGAGCAAAAAAAAAAATGACCACTCCCAGCCTAAGCCTCTATTGTCTGAGATAACTGGACAACGAGAGAGAGAGAGAGAGAGAGAGAGAGAGAGAGAGAGAGAGGTCAAAGCGTCCATCGATATAAGACAGTTGTCACAATTGATATAGCACGCTGGCGATATATTCTTTTTCACGTGACTCTTTGTCATGACTTTTGTCATTTCTGGCTGTCATTCAGTCTCTGGCTTTGTGTCATGCCAGATTATGGATCACTGTCTGTCTGTGTCTGTGTCTGTCTGTGTCTGTCTGTGGGACTAACTGTCTGACATGTGTCTAGAAAGATGAGGATTTATCCTTCGAAACAGATAGTGTTGTATTATTGAAGGGCGTTCTTTTCTACGTGACAATTATATATTTTGATAACGAATGAAAGCGAGTAAGCATAGTTACGATTACTGGTTTTAAAAATTTCATTCACCACATAAGAAGATGAAATCTGATAGCTCACAATATGCTAAAAAAAATTTAAAATGTGTTTGTCTACTAAATTTTTCATGCATAAAAAACACACACAATATTAAGCTTTCATTGTAATTGTATTTTCTATCTATATGTGAGCTATTGACATATGACATTTACGAGAAAAAAACACACCCCAAAATCCAAAACAATAATGTAAAAATTTTAGCCCGAAATATTGTTAACAGGAAAAAAGTAAACCGAAATCTTACTACTTTGCGAAACAGCTGGGTGTTTCAGTCCTACTTTTGCTGTTGTTATTATTCTTAATGGAACCTAGCAAGGCATGGGAACATTTTGAAACACATATATTATTGGTAAACAAAATGAAATACCAATTAAGCCATCTTTACACAATCCATCTTCTTTATTCCATTTTGTCGTTTTTGTTTTCTGGACTAAGTTATTCCATTGTCACTCCATTTTACTGGTGTTCACTGTCATAATCTGTTCTTTTCCATGTCATTTCATTTCACTCTATAATTATCTAGTTTAAATCAATTCATGGGGGTGGCATAACCTAGTGGTTAGCACGATGCGCTCGTGATCTAACGGCCCAGGTTCGAGCCACCACCAAGGCACCCGCTTGATGGGGAATTTCACCCCCCACCCCCCCACCCCGTGGAGTTAACATCAGTACCAACTCCACTCCCCTTAAAGTTCTTCGGGTGAGACTATAAACTGAGACCACAGAGGCAAAACGCACGCACAGAAAATCTTGCACACACGTTAAAAAGCTGTTCTGCCTTTTCGAAAGAGTAGGCCTTTACATGCCAGTAGGAACGAATGACAACATTAATTCTAAACAAATGTGTACACACTAGTGTCGTGTTTAAACTTAGTCCCCGAAGTAGGAATGCGGCTACTTTTATGGTGGGTCACATACTCAAAATCAGCATAGGCGAATCTCAAAGCTCTAGCCGAGGAATGAAAAAAAACCACACCCCAATCTATCACTTAAATGTTGTTCTGTTTAATTGTAACGAAGAAAAACTGTTTTTGAGAAACTAAACGAAAAGGCACAAAAAACCCCAAACTACTGTTTCTTTTAAAAAAAGAAAGTGTAGAGACAGTATTAAGGTAAATAAAACAAAAGCTGAGATAAAGGAATGGGAAACTTCCTCAAAAAGGGGGGGGGGGGGGTGGGGGGAGTACAGTTTGTACATAAGTATGTCTGATATGTAAAAAAAAACCCCAATCTAACACCAAAACCCCCCCCCACAAAAAGGCAGCATAAAATTAATGTACAAATGCAATGTTTGACAATAATGATCATAGTGATGATGATGATGATACTGGTGGTGATGATGATGGTGGTGGTGGTGGTGGTGGTGGTGGTGGTTGTGATGACAATAGTTATGCTTTTGCTGCTGCTGCTGCTAACAACAAGAACAAGAACAATAAAACAACAAAAATAAGAACAGCAGTGTTATCAATGATAATAATAACTGATCGGTTGAGTCTGTTTTATATTCATTCATACATTAATTCATTCTTTATTTGCTTGATTGATTGTTTGTTTGTTTGTTTGTTCGTTTTCTTTCTTTCTTTCGTTCTCCATTTCTTTCTTTCTTCCTATTTTCCTCCTATATTCCTTCCTTTTCCCCGCCTGCCGGTTTGTCTGTCTCTGTCATTTCTTTCTCTCTTTTCTCTATTTTTTATTTTTGTGTCTTTCCCTTTTTCTTAAAAAAATCTTATGTATATTCTTTCTTTCTTTGTTCGTTTCTTTCTTTCTTTCTTGGTTCCTTTCTTTCTGTTTACCTGTCTGCCAATTTGTCTGTCTGTCTGTCTCTCTGACTTTGCTTGGTTATTTTTAAGTTTAATAAACATATTTTTTCCACGGTTGAGCTGCTTTTTCCCCCAAAATGTTTAACACTTGTCGTTGTCAGATTGCCTGATATATGAATCAGTCGATTCATTAATGATTGATGTAAAATATATTTATTAATCCTCAAGTCACCTTTTATTTGATTAGTCTGTTCTTTTTCTCTATATATCTGAAAATATTGCACATGCAAGCTTTTTCCTTTATCAAGAAAACTTGAAAATCTAGCAAACTCACTGACTGATGTCTCACAGTCGATCGTTTGACTGATCGATCGATTAGATAATCGATTACCTGACTGACTGGTTAGTTGATTTGTTGATTCATTGTTTGAGCGATGGATTGACTGGTGTGCTGAATGAATGATGGAATACTTGGTTCACTGTTTATAGTTTTGTGAATATATATTTTGACCCTGTTACTTTTCTATCTTATTAGACACGGGTGTAAAAGGGGCCAAAATCCTGTGCTTTCTTTTTTAAGAAAATAAAATGCTAGTTGCAAATATGGAGATTTCCCTGCGTGAATAGAAAGAATTTAGGTTGTATAACATGTCTGAAGAAACAGGTTTCTTGTACCTCTTATAGATAAAAACACTTTTAGGAGTTTGAAACATTTGGCAGCCATTTTGGATTATTCCCATGGCAACAGTGCATAAAAAATGAGTAAGTTTTGCCCTTTCAATGTATGGGACAACTTTTAACATGAGCTTTTAAAGACAATTTCTCAACTCCCCCCCCCCCCCCCCCCCCCCCTTTTATTCTTTTATATCGAGGATAATGGAATAAGCACGTCTGTGCTTTTTTTTACATCCAGTCCCCGTGTGTATGCGGTTTTGTAAATTCTGTCATCCGTTCCCACCGGAACGCAATGGCCTCCTTTTACGAAAAGCAGAACAGGATTTAACGTGTGCGCAAGATGTTCTGCGTGCGTTCGCACACGGGACCTCGGTTTATAGTCTCATCCAAAGGACTTTTGGGGAGAGTGGAGTCTGCACTGATGTTAATTCCACGGGGCCTCGGTTTATAGTCTCATCCGAAGGACCCCCATGTCCCACCTTCGTGCTTTTGTCGGCGTTGCTGCTGTTTATTTCGACACGAAGAAAAAAAATGATTCGCGAACGAAGTTTTGTTTTTGCTCGGCGATAGCTTCGAAGTTTGCCAAAGGTGAGGTGTTTGCGTATGCGACCATTCTTCACCCACCATTTAGGTAGCTGCATTCCGACTTCGGTGTGAAAAATATGAAAATGAATACTTTATCATATCTAAAATGAATTAAAAAAAAATATTATGTCGTTTGCAAGCCATGAAAAATAACACGTTCACAGAAATATATTTGTGACATAAAAGAGTGTAACTTATTAGCATCTGAATGTTTGGACACTGTTTTCATATGTTTAGACATTCAAGTAGAAAATGTTTGATAGACAGTAATATCCAGTTTCACACACACACACACACACACACACACACACACACACACACACACACACACACACACACACACACACACACACACACGCACACACACACACACACGCACACACATGCACCACACACGCGCACGCACGAACACACACTTACGCACGCACACGCACACACATGCACACACACGCACGCACGCACGCACTCACTTACGCACGCCCCACGCACACACACACGCATACACACGCACGCACGCGTGTGCACACACACACGCACACACACACACACGCACGCACGCACGCACTCACACACACTTAGCATCAGAATGTCTGGAAACTGTTTTCGTATTCTAAGACATTCAAGTAAAAGTTTTTGATAAACAGTAATGTCCAGTTACACACACATACCACCACACACACACCACACACACACACACACACACACACACACACACACACACACACACACACACACACACACCACAACACACACACACGCGCGCGCGCGCGCGCACACACACACACACATAAACACACACCACACATACTGATCTACTTTTGTCTTAGTGTACGCCAAGTACATCAGGTCGGTGTATACGTCTATGACTGTTAGTCCACATTATATCCATTGACGCATAGATTTTAAACAAAAAAACTGTCAAAGTTTGTCCTCGAGAAAGGATTACGAAAAAATATTATATATATTTTGACTGGTTGTATAAGCTTAATGGAAGCAGTAGAGTTACCAAAGAGGGTACCCAATCTTTCATTATCACTGTGCTTTTGATATACACAGAGAGATGCTAATTTGCAGTGATTTTTGTTTTAAAATCTCTAGAAAAAAACCCAACACGGCCCCCCCCAAGAAAAACAACAAACCCCAACAACAAGACAAAACAAACAACAACCCCAAAACAACCACCCAACCAACCAACAAACACCCCCCAACCCACACCTCAAAACAAAACCAAACAAGACAAAACAAAATAAGTCCACAAGCCAACAACAATAAGAACATCACAGTGGACAAAAGAGCAGAGTTGCTGGGAAAAGCAGGTACAGTATTCCTTGACTTGCCAGTTTGACACAGGTATCAAGAAATCGCCGTTATATAGACAGATTACGAAACAGGCAGACGAACAACAAGACCGACAAGCGAGTAAAGAGACAGATACATAGACAGACAGACAGACAGCAGACGGTCAACAGACGGTCAAGTGAGTAAAACAGACAGGAGGCCAGACATTATGAGTACAGGGACAGAGGAGGCGAAAGACTCACTGACAGACAGACAGACAGACAGACAGATAGATAGATATATGGATAGATAGATAGATAGATAGATAATACATAGATAGAGAGAGGTATATATATAGAGAGAGAGATAGATATAAAGCTCGCTAGCTAGATAGAGAGATAGACAGACAGAGACAAAGAAAGATAGATAGATACATAGATAGATACGTAGATAGATAGACGACAGGATTGATAGATTTACGGACAGGAGGATAGACCTACAGATCGACAGCCAGACACATATATAGACATATAGGCAGGTAGACAGACAGACAGACAGACAGACAGACAGGCAGATAGACACACAGATAGATAGATAAACAGAGACAGGGGTACAGAGACAGAGACAGAAACAGACAGACAAACAGGTAAAGAGAAACACAAAGAGAAGACTGCCCCCCCCTTTTTTTCTTTTTTTGTATGTTTGTGCATTTCTTCCTCCCTCCTTTCTTCTTCTTCTTCTCCTCCTCCTCCTCCTTCTCCTTCCTCCTCTTCTTCTTTTCCTTTTAAACAGAAAGACAAGTCGTTGACCTTTGGGGGCATTCCAATCATAGCCGAGTTAAACCTGGTAGCACTTTCAGTCTGGAGGCTTCAGTCAATCCTTCATACCGGACAATCATCATGTCATACGGCATGAGGCAGAACTATCACCCTGTTTGATCAACATCAGTACAATCACTGCTATATTTTCTGGCGTTGCCGGTAATGGTACAGTCGCCCATCACAGTATAAAAAAAAGTGGAATAGATCTGGAGTACGTTCACAATTTCAAATATTTAGATAGGCTCTGTAAGAGAGAATTTATTAATAGCTCCTGTCTATAAGAGGTTAAGGTTAGGATCGGTATTGTCAAGCAAAAGATGACTCCGTTAAACAACTTTTAGAAAAGACAGAGGCATGCATAAATATCTCAAAATTAGAATTGGCAAAACGCTAATCTGGCCTGTGTTGTTGTACAGGTCAGAAACCTGGACATTAGAACATTGAAAAGGGAAAAAATAAACGCAGACAAAAAGCAGTTCTACAGGAGAACTTAAGAGTCAAATGGTCATGACAGAGGAACTAATGAAAGCATTCTTGATGAACTCTCAGTGCAAAGACAAATACTGGCTGAAATTGATAAGCGCAGACTGAGATATATTGGTCATGCAAACAGAAACGCACAGACAAATCTGATGATCACAGTTCTCCAAGATAAAGGTTAAGGGCACAAGGAAAAAGAGGCAGACCACCAACATCCTACATAGCCAACATCACTGAGGTCAGTGGTCTGGGAGGAATACAGGAGATCGTAGAACTCAGCAGAGACACACGCACACGCACACGCACACACACACAGACAGAGAGAGAGAGAGAGAGAGAGAGAGAGAGAGAGAGAGAGAGAGAGAGAGAGAGAGAGAGAGAGAGAGAGAGAGAGAGAGAGAGAACCAGCCCTGGTGGCATTGCGTGGAACTCCTACCGAAGAAAGTGGGAATGGAGAGAGTTGAGTTGAGTTGAGTTATTGTTGTTGTCGTTGCTGTTGGTGGTAGTGATGCTGGTGGTGGTCGTCGTCGTTGTCGTCGTCATCGTCATCATCTTCTTCTTCCTCCTCCTCCTCCTCCTTTTGATATACTTTTTTCTTCTTCTCCTTGTCACTCCCACCGTCCATCTTCTCTTTCTGTCTGTGCCTGTCTATCTTCACGTCTCTAGCTCTGTCTGTGTCTCTGTCTGTCTGTGCCTGCCTGCCTGCCTGCCTACCTGTCTGTCTCTCTGTCTGTCTGTATGTGCCTGCCTGCCTACCTACCTGTCTGTCTCTGTCTGTCTGTGCCTGCCTGCCTACCTCTCTGTCCGTCTGTCTCTCTGTCTTCAACTCATCGCTAAAAATGATTGTCCGATTCATTTGCTCAATGAATAAAGATTAGTTTTGCACTTCCAATTCTGGGAGTCCTGGAGTCCTGACTCTAGCTTCTGCGAGTGCCTGATGCGTTTGTGCACGCGCGCTAATGCATGTGTTTATATACACGCACTTGCCTGCGAGTGTGTACGTGTATATGCCACTTAAAGTGGTATAAATAAATGAATAAATGAATGAATAAATGCAAAGTGGCGGTGTGCACCTAAGTGATAGATTCCGTTCACCCCCGAAAGTGTGTCCATGGCATCGTATTGGGAAATCGACACGGAATGCAAACACATGACGCGGTATTGTGAAAAGGAACATGAGCCCAAAAACCAGACAGTCAACCCGGACATTTCCACAGACGAACAACAACAAGAAGAAGAAGCAGAAGCTCCATTGACAAGTCAGGGTTTGTCGTTGTACCTTCCCTGTGTCTGTTCCGCCTGACAGCGCTAAGTGCTCGGGCCATTTGGGGCCGCTTTTAGAGTACTTCATCATTTTTGGTGGATTTTTTTTATTTAAAAAAAAAAAGAAAAAGAAGTAGGCTTACCTATCCTACGTGTTTTAATAATATTTGTGTGTTCAGGCCTTCATCTCCACTTTTGTCAAGTGGTTGCCCTCTTTTTTTATGTTACTGTGTGTGAAGGTAGGTGGGTAGGTAGGTAGGTAGGAAGGTAGGTAGGAAGGTAGGTAAATAGGTAGGTAGGTGTCTAGCTCGCGAAGAAACAGATAGCAAAATCACTTCCACTTTACTTTCTTTGATTCCATCCACCCGTAGGCAAGCAAGCAAGCAAACAAATCAACTACAAACCAAAAATGAAACTAAGACACTCCCCCCCCCCCCATCCTCAAAAAACGCCAAACAAAAAAATTCAAGCAAAGAAAAGAAAAAAAAGACCCTGATAAACAGAGCAGAACAGAGCAGCCGCAGCAAACGACTAAAAGGTGACAAACAAGGGGGAAACAAACCCCCACAAACAAGCAAAAAACCCAACCAAAAAAACAAAACAATGTCTACCAAAAATTGCACACAAAGCCCAAGGCCCCTCCAGTAAAGATACAATCGATTCATCCCAAAACGGAGAACAGAGGTTTCTTTTCTTTTCTTTATTTTTTTTTTCGTTCCTCGGCTAGAGCTCCGAGGTTCACCGATGGTAAGATTTTTTTTCCGTATGCGATAGTTTTTAACCCACCAATAAGGTAACTGCATTCCGACTTCGGGGAAGCACAGAAAAATAAGAACAGAAAGGGACTAGAAAAACAGTTAACTCCCCTCTAGGTTTCATATACTCCTTTTAGAAATGTTTAGCAATATCTACTTAATCCAACAAATATAAAATAAAATAAACACAGTTTAAAAATAAAACTAGATAAACCAAAAACCACAACAAAAATCACACTGAAATAAAACTATACAAACCCAAAACAAAACTAAAAATACCACGCAAAGTGAATACACACATGTCATGATGGTTAATATTGTGTGTGTAAGCGTGCGTTAATGACCAGAAGCTGGAAACAGTTCAAAGCTTCAAGTACCTGGGAGCCATTGTATCAGACCAGGGATCCAAGCCAGAAGTAGTATGCAGCACTGCACAGACAATAACAGCACTGTCAAAACTAAACACCATCTGGAGAGATAAAAATATCTCACTTATCTCCAAGATCAGACTAATGCGCTCTCTTGTCATATCCATATTTCTGTATGCCTGTGAATCATGAACCCTGACTGCAGATTTGGAGAGAAGAGTACAGGCGTGGATAGAGAATGCTTTCGAGACTCCTTGGCAAGCCTACAAAACCACAAGAACACCTGTTAATCAGATCCTTTAAACATTGGACCTTGAGACCTTCTAACAATCATATCGAAAAAGCAAAAACTTTAAATGGAATCAAAGAAGACTCCAAAGGCTTGCAAAAAAGTTTTAAAAGGCATGCACCAAAGGAAAAGAAGAAGCAGGACAAGGAAACTGGAGAAACCACAGCGATAGAACAGTCTGAAGCTAAATAATCCTGTGAAAGGCGAAGGAGAGGACATGGAGGGAACGGTTGTTGGTCTTTGATGGTGCCCCCACGGTCGTCAGACTACAGATAAAGATCAAGAAAAAAGCGTGCAGTGATGTTGTTTGATAATAGAACATTGTGGTCATTTACTTTTATAATAGCAGCATGAATATCATTGGAAACGCACAACGAGCTATAATGGATAGTTGGATAGTAGTAGCACTTCAGATTATTTCATACCTAAAAATATCCACTTCCGCTGTCAGAAAGTTGTTTTTTTAATCTCAAATCAGGAACACTATCTAGGATTAAGTCACAAAAACGCAATAATAGACAAATATGATACAAACAACATAGCCCATCTTTGTGTGGGTTACACCAAGAAGAGCCAAACCGACGCGAAGGAGATTACAGTGTTTAGGTTCCATAATATTGAATCATAAAAATCCTGAATGACAACAATTTAAACGATGTCAAACAACAAAGTGTTGGTGAAAACAAAAGAAGATGGAAGAAACAGCCACTTTGTTTAAATATGTCTTCTTCAGGGATGAAATCGCCCATTGTTGACCACATCAATGGGTACAGGTAAGGTGTCCCTATAACCTATGCGGTCATTGAGGAGCGAGATTTCAGAGGCCTCAGCTTTTTCAGGGGCCAACATATTGAGGGCGGCGCCTATCTCCTCTCCCTCGCCGCTTTACTTTCCCAGAACCTAAAGAGGGCAGGTACTCATTTACAGCTGGGTGAACTGGGGAACTGTACTAAACCAAGGCATGCAAACAGTCACCCATGCACTTGGTAACCACGCTCAATGATGCTTAACCTTTGATTGGGGACAGCTAGTGCTCTGACCACTGAGCTACCTCGTCCCCCAACATCAGTGACAACATTTTAAACCAGAGCAAACATTTGGGAAGGGGGAGAAAAGAGAACGGACAATTGCAGATAAGTCGTAGCTTTTTTTGCCGAACACGATTTCATGAAGAACTGATTTTTTTCGCCTGAACCTTCTTTATCTTTTTAAGCAAATAAGATATTTGATCCATGTTTTTCATCAATTTTGTTTCAGATGCTGCCATGAAAACAATCCAACATAACCACCATAACTCTAATTTTCAGTCTTCTACTAACCTAAATGGATAACGAATATTAGAAATCTGTTTTCACATGTATGCTTTATTATCCAAGATTTATTGAAAAGTTCCACAGAAAACTTCACAGCTACTCATAGCAATTTCTAAGTCGAATAAACCAAACCAAAACCACAATTTTGACTACATGTATTCTCCTGACTAAGTTGGGCTTTTGTTTTAACCGTAACCAGTGCACGGTGTGTCGGCAAAGAGTTAAAATGTTACAGTTCTACAAATTCAAATATGTTACTCTCCTGGCTAATGATTCTTTTAGGTTTGATTTCTCCCTTCACTACTTAAAGTAAGGGCAATGCATTCATTTTTTCCCCAGACAGTGAATCTTTAGCAAGTTGAGCCTAGCGGAGCCCATCCTTCTCACGTCACAAGATGCGTGCTGGGTATGCTCGTATATCTGCATATCTGCCCTACAATCTATAGTATCTTAAACAAACTAATGTCTGCAAACTAGGGATCATAGTGTTTGGCTTGGTTTAGAAAAACAACAAACAAGTGAATAGGCAAAGAAGAAGAAGAAGGATAAGAAGAAGTAGAATGGAATGTGTAGAAGAGTTTGAAGAAGTAGAGTTTGAAGAAGAACAAGAAGAATTTGAAGAAGAAGAATTTAAGAAGAAGAAGAAGAAGAAAAGAAGAAGAAGAAGAAGAAGAAGAAGAAGAAGGAGGAGGAGGAGGAGGAGGGGGGGGGGGACAAAGTAGCAAAAGACGAGTAAGGAAAAGAAGAATGAGGAAAAATGGTATAAGAGAAATAAAAAGTCGATGAAAAAGGCAAGCTGGGAGACGCATAAATAAAAGAAGAGGTGTAAAAGAGCAGTGGATAACAAACAAAAATGTCAAAGATACAGAGCAAAGAAATGCAAGTGGCAGAAGAAGAAGAAGAGAAAGGAGAAGAAGAAGAAGAAGAAGAAGTAGAAGAAGACGAAGAAGAAGAAGTAGAAGAAGAAGAAGAAGAAGAAGAAGTAGTAGTAGTAAGTAGTAGATAAGTAGTAGAAGTAGTAAGTAGTATAGCGCTTTGATTGTTTACTTTACAAGATTCAGCGCTATATAAATTCCAAAATTATTATATTATTAGTAGTAGTAGAAGAAGAAAAGAAGAAGAAGAAGAGAAGGAGGGAGGAGGAGAAGAAGAAGAAGAAGAAGAAGAAGAAGAAGAAGAAGAAGAAGAAGTAGATAGTAGTAGTATATTGTAGTAGTATAGTAGTAGTAGTATAGTAGTAGTAGTTGAAGAAGAAAAGAAGAAAGAAGGAGAAAAGGAGGAGGAGAGAAGAAGAAGAAGAAGAAGAAGAAGAAGAAGAAAGAAGAAGAAAGAGAAGAAGAAGAAAGGCGACGAAGAGAATAGGACAAGAGAAGAAGATAAGGAAGTTGAAAATGTCTCCCTTTTGGTTAAGTACACACACTTTATGCGAGGGTTTCAAAATAGATATCTCGAATTTTGTAAAAAGTGATTTAGCGTCGACAAATATAAGTATGTACATTTTCAAATATCACCAACAAACATAATCCAAGAACAGCCAGGTACAAACAATAATCAACGAAGTACATTAAAGCATACACACACATACACACACACACACACGTACACGTACACGTACACACGTACAAACACACACACACTGAAATTCCACATCGCAATAAGTGCAGCTGCAGGGTAACTATTAACCTGAAGTATCATGCAAAAAAACCCAAATATCGACAGGAAATAGATTACTGAAGGCTACGGATGACTGACCAGAAAGTAGATTCTTTTGTGACACGCATTTCGTTGGGTAAGGGAGCGGTTGATACGATGGGAAGAACAGAGAGAGAGAGAGAGAGAGAAGAGAGAGAGAGAGAGAGAGAGAGAGAGAGAGAGAGAGAGAGAGAGAGAGGGAGAGAGAGAGAGATGGAGAGAGAGAGAGTGACCGAGACAGAGAGAGACAGAGAGACAGACAGAGAGCACAGAGTGACAGATAGAGAGAGCGACAGTGAGAGAGAGACAGAGAGAGAGACAGAGAGAGACACACAGAGACACAGAGAGAGAGAGAGAGAGACAGACAGACAGAGACAGAGACAGACAGAGACAGACAGATACAGACAGACAGACAGAGAGAGAGTAGAGAGAGGGAAAGAGAGAGAGACAGCTAGACAGACACAGAGATAGACAGACAGACAGAGACAAAGAGATAGATAGATAGATAGAGAGAGAGAGAGAGAAGAGAGAGAGAGAGAGAGAGAGAGAGAGAGAGAGAGAGAGACGAGAATAGACAGAGAGAATTCAATCGTGGAGACAGTAGTTTTCGTTGTTAGAATACCTTTCTAATGACAAAAAAGCTTTCAACGGAGGTTGATGACTTGTGTTAAAAAGAAGAAAAAACCTGTCTGAAAAATGTTCGAAAACGATCCACTTAATGTACGTCGCTGAGTTAACTTTGAATTTTAAATAAACAGACGTACGCTTCATTCAGAGAGAGAGAGAGAGACGAGAGAGAGAGACGGAGAGAGAGAGAGAGAGGGAGAGGAGGAGGAGAGAGAGAGAGAGAGGGGGGGGAGTGAGAGAGGTGTTTAAAGGGGAAGGGGTGTATCACTTTTACGTGAATGCAAAATGCGTCGACAAATTCTTTACTGAAATGTTAAAAGTAAGATTCATTGTAAAAAAAAAAAGTATGTATCATTAATAATAATGCTATAGGTGTGTTTGGGATGGTTGGAATCCAACCGATTGATTCATTCATTCATTATTTCATTTCATTTCATTCATTCATCCATTTCATTCCATTTCATTCATTCATTCATTCATTCAATTTGCTTATAATCATAATCATAACCCAACATGGAACCTGCAGACGGGATCGATAGCTCAGTGGTCAGAGCACAGGCTCTCCCCAGGTTAAGTTATGCAGAGTTAACTGTGGCTACCTCGCGTATCGGTGACCATAGTCAAGTCAAATTTTTATTCATAGATGGTACATTAAATAAGCAATGCATTTGCTTTTTTTCATCAAGCCATCTATCCATATAATTTGTGTACTCTTGGCTTCAGTTCGGTTCTCCACTTCGCCCCAGCTGTGAATGGGTACCTGCCCTCTTCAGGGGCAGGGAAGGAAAAGCAGCGACGGAGAGGAGATGGGCGTCGCTCTCAAGATGCTGACCTCTAGAGAGAGGCTGAGGTCTTTGACGTCTTTTTTCTCAATGACCTTGTAGGTTATGAAACACTTTTGCCTATTTCTTCTTCTTTTTTCTCTTTACTTTGGAGTCTATATCAAGGTTTGAAAAAAATCAAACAGCCACACAAACAATGGTGAGCACTCCCCCCCCCCCCCCCACATGCAATCGACAGGACTATTGTATGATGATCTTGGTGCTAGTCTCAGAGAGGAAAGTATTAAACCAGAGTCCGCTTGGAATATGTATTATAGCACGTTAAAGAAACCAAGGAAATATATACAAAAAGATTATTCTTTGGAACAAAAATGCACCTGAAAAAAAACCACCAACAACCCAGAAAAAGGAAAATCGGTGTCGCAGAGTTAGGTTGACATATTTTTCAATGTTCTTTGTTCCTATACAGAATAGTTTGGTTAAAACATAATTAATTCAGAACACATACCACATAATTATAAGCAAACAACAGTACATCAGAGGAAAAGTATCGAACTACAGCTTATCTTAAACCCCACCCTGTGGTAAGTGATCATTTATTGCTGAACAGACAGGTGAATTATAATAATAATAGTAATAACAATAATAATAATAATTATTATTATTATCATATATAAACATAAACAAAATCACATTTACATACATACATACATTTACCATTACAGGAACTTTGAAGAAAAGTGTACAACAATACCAAACTTAAGTAAAACAAGAAGTACAGTGAAAAATATATAAACATAGTAAGAAGCAGCTGATAAAGCCGAGGGGGAAAAGTTGAATTATAGGAAACAGCGTCAATTACGATATCATTAACGTAGATAAGAAACAGGAGAGGTCCAAGTACAGAACTTTGTGGAACACCAGCAGGCACTGTTTTTCTGCTAGATTTTCTTTCCTCCTTTAATGACTACGCTCTGAGTGTGACCTGACGAACAGGTCTTGAGACCATTTTACAAGTTGCACGTACTCATGTCAGATTTGAATTTTACCAAGAGAACCTAATGCCATTACTCGATCAAATGTCTTAGATAGATCAAAATATATAGCTTGGGTTGTTACACCTTTGTCAAAAGCTGCATACAATTGTTTTGGTAAGTACTTAATAATTAGCTAGCTGTGCAATGTTCATGCATAGAGTCAGACTGGCTAGTTGTGAGAATTTTTAAAAAAAATATATATAATTTTCTGAATGCATCTTTCCAGTAATTTGTCTAAGGCAGCTAAGTAATGAGAAAGGTTGATAGTTATTACATAATTCATGTGGACCAGTTTTATGTATAGGAGTAATATGTGCATGTTTCATTGTTTTGGAAATGTTGCTGTTTGTAGTGATCTATGAGAAGATTTGCTCAAAGGTTCAGAAATAGCATTAGTAACTGAGATAAGTAACGTGTTGTAAATAAGATCTGGCCTTGCTGCCTTACTTTTCTCTTTGGAGTGGCTTCAGTTTACCTCTTTTGATTCTGACGAGAATGTTTTAGGTATTACAATGTAAGAGATTGGTCAAGTTTGCTTTACTTTTGCTTAGTTTGTCAAGATTGTTTTATTGTTCAACATATTTGTCATAAAAGTCAGTTATTTGCTTTTTTACCAGAAAGATTCTCTATGGATCTCTGTGAAAGAAAGAGATTGGAGGAATAGTCAGAGAAGTTAAAAAATTAAAAATACAGTCACACCAACCAACCAACTAACCAACCAACCAACCAACCACACAACTAACCAATCAACCAACCAGTCAGCCCACCAACCAGTCAGCCCACTCACCAACCAACCAACTAGACAGCGAACCATCCAACCAACCCGAAAACCAACTATCCAACAATCCACCAACCATCCAACCAGACAGCCAACCAACCAACCAATCAACCAGACAAGCAAGCAAGCATCCAACCAACCACCCACCCACCCACCAACCCAACCAAACAAACCAACAACCAACCAACCAAAATCACCAACCACCCAACCAACCAACCATGCATGCATGCATGCATACAACCAACCAACCAGCCAACCAAAAATAATGGTGGACTGGATCAGCCAGAGAAACCATCTCCGGAAACTCAGGGTGTGCCACGTATTCGATAAAATGGAGGAATCTGAGGAAGAGCTCTTCAGTTCAGTGTCTCACTGACTCACTCATTCCTCAGGGTGTTTGTAGAAGAGGAGGAGGAGGAGGAGGAGCTGTTACTGAAGTGACCCTGTGTGTGTATGATGTGTGCGTGTGTGTGTGCGCGTGTGTGTGTGCGCACGTGTGTGTGCGTACGAGCGTGTGTATGTGTGTGTGTGTGTGTGTGTGGTGTGTGTGTGTGTCTGCGCGCGCGCGCAAACTTACCTACATTGTGTGCCTAAATGTATGGCGTGGTTATTTCTGGGTTTGTACCTTGGGGCATGAAATCAAAGCCTTTCTTCCTACCATAATTTGGTTCATACAGTGCAGGACATTTCATTGTTTGATTATCTATCAGGTCGACATCTCTATCTCTCCGTGTAACGAGAGTGTGTGTGTATGTGTGTGTGTGTGTGTGTGTGTGTGTGTGTGTGTGTCTGTCTGTCTCTGTTTCTGTGTCTCTGTGCTCATTTCTCTTCTCTCTCTCTCTCTCTGTCTCTCTCTCTCTCTGTCTCTCTTTCTCTCTTCTGTCTGTGTTGTGTGTGTGTGTGTGTGTGTGTGTGTGTGTGTGTGTGTGTGTGTGTGTGTGTGAGAGAGAGAGAGAGAGAGAGAGAGAGAGAGAGAGAGGGTGAGTGTGTGTGTATGCATGTGTGCTCTCTTTTTATCTCAATCTTACATTTTTTTCTTTCTTTCCTTCCTTTCATCTCCCCCTCCCCCCCCCCCCCCCCCTTTCTATGTCTTTTTTCTTTCTTTCTTTCTATTCTCCTTTTTGTTTTAGTTTACTTGTCTCCTTATTTTTTTCCCTTGCTGTCTGTTTGGCTGTCTTAATTTCTATTTCTTTTTCCAATTGTTTGTTTCCTTTTGTTATCGTTTTCTACGTTTCTCTCTCTCTTTTTTTAATCGTGTATTTCTTTTTCCATCATTGATTCCTTCCTTACTTAATCTCTTCCTTCCTTCCTACATTCCATTGTGTCTGACTTCCTACTTTTCTTTTTCTAATGTATCATTCTCTATCTTCTGTCTGTCTATTGATTATTTTCATGCATTTGGGTAACGGCTTCAGGGTACTGCCGTTTTCTTTATGTATTTCTTGATGTCACACACTTCATTACATCTGAAGGAGGTCGAACCTTACAAGTAAGGACGTAAGTCCTTCGGATGAGACTATAAACCGAGGCCCCGTGTGCGAACGCACGCAGAACATCTTGCGCACACGTTAAATCCTGTTCCGCTTTTCGTAAGAGTAGGCCATTGTGTGCCGATGGGAACGGATGACAGAATTTACATAAGCCGCAAACACACGGGGACTGGATGTAAAAAGCACATAAGTGCTTATTCCATTATCCTCGATATAAAAGAATAAATAAATAAGGATGTTTGTGTATATCTGGAAGTTGGATGATAACAACACGTCTTCTACTGTCTATTTTGGCCTTGGCATACTGACGTGGTATGGTCCGGTCCAGTTAGCACGATGGACACAGCCTTGGTTTAATGCTTTGAGAGCAGAGCAGAACAGACCAGAAGAGAGCAGAGCAGAGCAGAACAGAGCAGAGCAGAGCAGAGCAGTGCAGAGCAGAACAGAGCAGAGTAGAGCAGGGCAGAACAGAGCAGAACAGAGCAGATCAGAGCAGAGCAGAGCAGAGCAGAGCAAAGCAGAACAGAGCAGAGCAGAACAGAGCAGAACAGAACAAAGCAGAGCAGAGCAGAGCAGAGCAGAGCAGAACAGAGCAGAGCAGAGCAGAACAGAGCAGAACAGAGCAGAATAGAGCAGAACAGAGCAAGAGCAGAGCAGAACAGAGCAGAGCAAAGCAGAATAGAGCAGAACAGAGCAGAGCAGACCGGAACAGAGCAGAGCAAGCAGAACAGAGCAGAGCAGAGCAGAGCAGAGCAGAACAGAGCAGAGCAAAGCAGAATAGAGCGAACAGAGCAGAGCAGAGCAGAGCAGAACAGAGCAGAACAGAGAAGAGCAAAGCAGCAGAGCAGAACAGACAGAGCAGAGCAGAGCAGAACAGACAGAGCAGAACAGAGCAGAGCAAAGCAGAACAGAACAGAGCAGAGCAGACCGGAACAGAGCAGAGCAGAGCAGAACAGAGCAGAGCAGAGCAGAACAGAGCAGAGCAGAGCAGAGCAGAACAGAGCAGAGCAGAACAGAGCAGAGCAGAACAGAGCAGAACACAACAGTGCAGAACAGAACAGAGCAGAGCAGAACAGAGCAGAGCAGAGCAGAACAGAGCAGAGCAGAGCAGAGAAGAATAGAGCAGAGCAAAGCAGAATAGAGCAGAACAGAGCAGAACAGTGTGGGTGGGACACCACCCCGCTCCACACTACATGACACCAAACTACACCACCCTAACTCCACCTCCCATCCTACCGCCCCAAGCTATCACCACCCAACACTAGTAGCACATCATATCCCACCACACTACAGCCCCTATCCCCCTCCACCACTCTCTCTTTCTCTCTCTCTCTCTCTCTCTCTCTCCTCTCTCTCTCTCTCTATATATATAATATATATATATATATATATATATACTGAAACCTGGCTTAAACCACATGGACACGAATCAAAAATAAAACAACTAACACCACCTGGCTACAAAACCGTTTCTTTTCCCCGACTCTCCCGTGGAGGTGGCATTGCCATCATTTATAAATACACGTTGCAACCAGCTCTTTCTTTCAATCAAAACTTTCCTTTTTCACATGAATCCTTTGAAGTTTGCCAACTCAACCTCAACCTACCTGGCCATTCTATTACTTTCTGTTGCCTCTACCGTCCACCTCCTAACCGTAAGAACAATCTGACAGCTTCCCTTTTTCATCAAGAATTTCAGTCACTCCTTGACCACTATAGCCTCTCTTCCACTAAGCTCATAATTCTCGGTGACTTCAACTTCCATTTTGACAACCAGTCTTCTCCTGATGTCAAACGTCTTTCTCTTTCTCTGTCAAATCAATCTCTTTCTCAACTGGTAAGTGAACCAACACACAGATCCGGTCATATTTTAGACTGGCTGATCACCAATGCTTCGTTTAACCTTGTTACATCTGTCTCCGTCACTGATGAACTGCATTCTGATCATTCCGCCATTCTTTTCTTCCTCAACATCACAAAACCTGTAAGAAAAAAGAAGTATGTTACCCGCCGCAATCTTAAGGCCATGAACATTCAAACCTTCTCTTCACAAGCTATGGAACGCCTTTCGCAAACTTCTGACCACACTGACCTCTCAGAACACTATAACACTGTCCTCCGCCAATTGCTTGACGAGCATGCACCTCCATCTGACCATCTCCTGTCTGACAGGCCCTGTGCGCCATGGTACACTAAGGATATTTTGATGGCGAAACGCAAACGTCGGCGTCTAGAACGGCAGTGGCGGAATCAAAAACTGAAATCAATAAACAGCTTCTCCGAAAACAAACAAACAAAGTCAAATTTTTAATCCATTCAGCAAAGACAAATTATTACTCTTCCCAAGTTCTCTGCGCTAAATCCATAAAATCTCTGTTCACACTCACCTCAAATCTTCTTGGATCTGCAAAAACAAGCCCTCTTCCTACGACCACAGCCTGTCTGAACTTCCCTCCATCTTTTCTTCCTATTCAGATAAAGTCCGCAACATTCGCTCCTGACTGGATCAGACTCATTTCCAGCCTGCACCTCCTGATCCCCAATTCACTGGCACTCCTTTTTTCTTTCATCCCACAAGCGAAAGCGAAATCACAACAATTCTGAAAGAAATGACGATTAAATCATGCGATCTTGATCCCATACCTGCTCCTGTCTTCTCACAATGCCTTCCACAACTTGTACCCTCTGTCACCGAAATAGTAAACTCATCTCTTCTGTCAGGAATTTTTCCATCAGCTCTCAAAACCGCAATAGTCACACCTCTACTAAAAAAGCATGACCTTGATCTCAACATTTTAAAGAATTACAGACCTGTCTCTAACTTACCTTTCATCTCCAAAGTACTTGAAAAAGTTGTTCTACAACAACTCAACAACCACCTTCATTCCAATAAACTCCTTCCCCCTTTTCAATCTGCCTATCGCGCCAACCACAGCACCGAAACCACCCTAGTCCACACTTTAGATACACTTTTACTCGCTGCTGATGCAGGGAAAATATCCCTTCTCACTCTTCTCGACCTATCTGCTGCCTTTGACACTATAGATCACTCAATTCTTCTTTCTCGCTTCCAGATTATGTTTGGTATTAAAGGCACTGCCCTCACCTGGTTTAGTTCATACCTCACAAACCGATACCAGAAAGTTATTGTCAGCAAAATTCAATCAAAACCTGTCAAACTGGAATGTGGAGTCCCACAGGGATCAGTTCTGGGTCCTGTTCTCTTCACTCTTTACACTGCTCCACTCTCACACATAATAAACCACCATCATATTGATCATCATTTCTATACTGATGACACTCAGCTTCAATGTAGCAATACCCTTGAAAATCTGCCTTCCCTCCTGACAAATAGGCCCACTGCCTTCTAGACATTCAAAACTGGATGACTCAAAATAAGTTACAGCTAAATGCCGATAAAACGGAAGCCATGCTCATGGGGACCAAACATAAACTTTCCTCCATCACAACGACTTCAGTGGAATTCAGCAATACGTCGGTTCCTCTGTCCAGCTCTGTGAAATATCTAGGTGTGGTTCTTGACAACACACTCTCTATGAAAAAATTCATCACCCAGACCTGCCAGTCTTGCTACTATCAATTACGGCGCATAAGTGCAATTCGCAAGTATCTGTCTACTGAAGCAACATCCAAACTTGTCACATCTCTCATTCTCTCTCGACTGGACTACTGTAATTCTCTCTTGGCTGGTTTGCAGGCATCATCCATCTACTCCCTTCAACGAATACAAAACTCTGCAGCTCGACTGGTCCTTAGAAAGAAAAAATCTGAACACATCACTCCTCTTTTGCGATCCTTTCACTGGCTGCCTGTCTCACAAAGAATAAAGTATAAGATTAATACCCTTTGTTTCAAATGTCTCCACAAATCTGCACCTTCTTATCTCTGTAACTGTCTTCACCTGTACACTCCGTCCCGCTCCCTTCGTTCATCTGTAGATGCCTTGTGCTTTCGGACACCCAGATTTAAACAAACCACTGTTGGCCGTCGCTCTTTCTCTGTTTCCGGTCCCTCCACATGGAACGACTTCCCTCTTCCACTTAGCCAAAAGCCTTCATTTGATTCTTTCAAATCTAGCCTCAAAACGCACTTATACTCTACTCGAGATCTTCCCCTGTTATCTGTTCCTACTTCTCAATAGCTGCCTTCACCTCCACCACCCCCACCTAAGTGTGTTGTGTATATAAATTTGATATTTGTTTATCTTGATATTTATGGCTGGTTGCATGCCTGTGAATGATTTGAATGCAAGCGCTTTGATTTGTTTACTTTGCAAGATTCAGCGCTATATAAATTCCATACATTGTTATTATTATTATTATTATTATTATTATTATTATATATTTCTACATATATATATCATGTTTGTCCGTCGTGTTCGACGATGACCACCAAAACAGTAGAGGAGGCAGCTGCTGTTTTTGGAAACTGGGCAGAAATTTGATTATAGTGGAGATGCCTTGCCCACAGTACATCCCCACTCTCTCGGCCAAGAGGGCATAAGGACAGTCAGCGTTGGAGATGTTCTCCAAAGACCTACTAGCCCCCAGGGCTGCAACACAGTTATTAAGGACTGTGCAGGTCAGGCCTCCGAGTCAGAGAGTCATAGTCGATGGCTAAAGACTAAGCTGTAAAGTAGAATTCCACGAATGGGAAAGAAAGCCACTGATCATACAGCCTCGCACTTTGCTGTTGCCCCTAGCGTCAATAGTTTAATCAAGAACTGTGATAAAGCCCAGGCGTTATATATAAATATATAGATATATAGATATTATTACAAAATGTATTAATGCAGAAATAGCACTGGAGAAAAACAAGTGCAGGTAACCATTTACAATTTCTCAATCAGTTTGAAAAAGGATTGATCAAAGTTTCAATTTATTTTTAGTTCTAAAAAATAACATCTTTCAATGACGGCATTTTAGGCATTTTTGGGGGGTGTAAGAACCATATCTTTGGCCTGACTTCACTCGAGACGTTCGGCTCCTGGATGAGCCTTCATCAGAGGTCCTGGCCGTGATTGAAGCTTCACTCTCGGTAGTACCTTATAGAGAGACACTTTTTCAGAATTTAGCAGTGCCAATCGCATCCACAAGAATATTTGATATTCCTGTGGCCTTTTACATGATACTGCATACCCTCCACCCCCTTCCACACACACACACACACACACACACACACACACACACACACACACACACACACACACACACACACACAACAACACACACACACACCACACACACACACAAAACAGCCCCCCAAAAAAAGAAAAAACACAAACCCCAAACAAAAACAAACACAACAAAAAACAAAGCAAAAACAAAACAAAAACAACAAAAAACGGACGCCTGTCGTGTCGATAAGTGGTCGTTGTCAAAAAGTGGACAGGGTCATCGCAGATAAAAACGCCTCAGAAAGATATCTGCTAATGACAAGGAAACTCACCCATCAGAAAGATATCTGCTAATTAAAAGGAAACTCACTGATCAGAAAGATATCTGCTAATGACAAGGAAACTCACTGATCAGAAAGATATCTGCTAATGACAAGGAAACTCACCCATCAGAAAGATATCTGCTAATGACAAGGAAACTCACCCATCAGAAAGATATCTGCTAATGACAAGGAAACTCACTGATCAGAAAGGTATCTGCTAATGAAAAGGAAACTTACTGATCAGAAAGATATCTGCTAATGAAAAGGAAACTCACTGATGAGAAAGATAATATCTGCTATTGACAAGGAAACTCACTGATCAGAAAGATATCTGCTAATGAAAAGGAAACTCACCCATCAGAAAGATATCTGCTAATGACAAGGAAACTCACTGATCAGAAAGATAATATCTGCTAATGAGAAGGAAACTTACTGATCAGAAAGATATCTGCTAATGAAAAGGAAACTCACTGATGAGAAAGATAATATCTGCTATTGACAAGGAAACTCACCGATCAGAAAGATATCTGCTAATGAAAAGGAAAAGGAAACTCACTGATCAGAAAGATATCTGCTGATGAAAAGGAAACTCACTGCGGATACTTCCTATGAAATGCTGCCTACTGTACTTTGCAAAGAAGGTCTCGTTTTGTCCCATCGTAGTCTTTGACTGTTTTGACTTTATATAATTATTATTCACTATCTGTTTATTGCCGTAATTTTCAGTCAGCGTTTTATATCTGTGTGTGTTAACATAAAGTGATGTGTGCTAAGCGGTTTCAAAAACCAATTTCCGGTTACTTTTTCCCAGCGCGTTCGCACGGTTCAACGTCTTTATCCACTTAGCGACAAGGACACCGCTTAACGACATCCTTCACTGACGCGCTTGTCTCTTGCCCACAAGCCAAAAAGATGCTGTGATAGAGGGCTAGCAGTGACATTGAACAAAAACGACAGTCACAATCGTTCGTCACTTTTTGAGGGCTGGCTGGCTCGCTGTCATAACGATCACAAGGTTATCGTCTGTTAACATCAGGACGACTTTTTTTTTGCTGCTGGTTGTTGCTGTTGTTGCTGTTATTGGCTGATGAACAGGATGATAACGTTGCTGATTTTGTGGGGGACAGTTTGCTACGTATGAGTCAAGTTTTCTGCTTTGATTTTGGTTCTGGCTTTCGAAAAAAATCTACAATTTTTTTTTTTTGGGGGGGTGCTGTTGTTGTCTTTTTGTGTATGTTTGATTCCTTCTGTCTATAGTGTCTTTCTTCTCTCTGTTTGACTGCCTCTGTCCTTAGTCTCTTTCTCTCTGTTATGTTGTGTCCGTCTGTACTGTTGTCTTTCTGTCTGTCTGTCTGTCTGTCTCTCTTCTCGCATGCTGTCTATATCCCTGATTCTTTGATAACCCCTCCTCTCTCTTGTTTGGGACATCGTGTCCCGTGCGCGTGCGTATGTCTGTCGTGCTTTATCTGGTATGCAGGTGTGGACGCACTGCGCTGTGTGTGTCTGTGCGCGCTCGCATATATGTGTGTGCGCATATGTGTGTGTGTGTGCGCGCGCGCGCGCGCGCGTGTGTGTGTGTGTGTGTGGACTTGCATCCAGAGGCAAAACATAAAACACATAATTATTAGTACAGTTTACACAGTACACATAAATTTGATTGCATGTGATTTGATCGAATCAGTTGTTGGAGGTTTTGATTTTCATATCAGCACTATTTTCTGAGATAATCATCGTTCTTTTATTGCAACGTACTTCCTTAAGCATGAGTGCCGATTCATCACAGAGTATCTGGCTTAGGCCAAGCGCTTTGTCAGTGATTTCTTCTTCGTCGTCGTCGTCGAACGCTCAGACAGCATTCTGTCACATGAGCGAAAGAAAGAAAGAAAGAAAGAACGAAAGAGAAGAAGAATTACGAAGAAGAAGAATTGCGAAGAAGAAGAAGAAATGCGAAGAAGAAGAAGAATTGCGAAGAAGAGGCCATCTTAAATTATCCATTAGATTCCCTTTACTTGATTTTTGAAGTGCATATCACATTTGTCACTTTAAATTACACTGTCTCAATTAAAAACAAAGCTCACAAAACTTCAATCACGTAAAATTAACACTTCTCTATTTGAAACTTTCCAAGGGCTCTATATTTAAGGGAAATATGTATTTTGATCCCCCCAAAAACCCGGAAAACGTCACTCCTACCTCCCCCCTTCCCCAACTATCCTAAACAACACATTTCAGTCTTATTCTTTCGTGACAGACTGCCTGTTGTATACGAGTACAATGTTAACAATCAACTGTCATGCACTTTTGCTTTTTGAATAAAAGTAAGAGGTAATACGATTTTAGAACTACATTTGTGGAGATGCTATGGGGTTGCGGGTAGGTGGGTGGGTTGTGGTTGATGGGCAAAGCCCGCGGAGGTTTGAAAAAATAAGGTGATGTGGAAGCTGGGTGAAGGGCATCTATGACTCAGTGGTCACTGAGCTTTCCCCGGGACATATCACATCCTTCAAAGGAATCATGAAACGGTACATGGATCATGTGATGTTGTGTTCTTTGGTCATGATCATTGCCTCAAACAGTACAAAGGTGATGTGACACAGAAGTGTTAGTTTGCTCATAGCATCAGACCATCTGATTCCAATTTTGATTTATACTGTTGTCATTCTTGTTGTTGTTGTTTCTTAAGCTTCTTTTAGTGAGTTTTTGATACTTTGAAATTGGAGTTCTGAGTGTTTTTGTTGTTTTATTTCTTGGGGAAGGAGGGTTGGGGGGGGGGGGGGGGTAGGGCAGAATTGTCAAAAGGCCTCAATTGTGGATAATGTTTTATGCAATAGAGTCACAGTCTATTTCACTTCTCGACAAAACTGTGATGCGCTTTTATGACCATATGTCAGACTCAGATTGTTGAACCAAACATATAAAAATAATTTAAGGATTTACAAAGATAGTTGTCCACAGATTTCCGAACTTTTTGCGTTTTGCATTAAAGTAGGTCAGTGAATACTAACAAATCCCCAGATTTTGACACACATGCACACACACAGAGGCTTACATCAACAAGGTTTAAGTATCCATCAGTTAATCTACAAGAAAGAATCACAGTGATTTCACACACAGTGAAGTCTCCTGAGGCTAAGGAATCACTCTCACGTTAAATTTGCCAATAGTGCCTCTTTTAGTATATACTTCTTCTTTGTCACAATTTTCCCTCAGGTGATGTAAGAAAAAGCGTAAAAGCATACGCACAAAGCAACTGACAGTTAAAGGGAAGGAACTCAATTAAATTGAGACTTATTCAGCTTGCAGTATGAGTAATTTTCCTTGGACTGAATATGATTAAGTGGTTTTTTTAAAAAATCGTATTTAAACCTACGACTCAGAATTTTGAGGGGTAGTAAGTGTCGTATTAAATAGCTACAACACAGTGCCAATGAGTTTTAAAGATTCAGTCAGTTAATTAGCCTTCTTCTTCATTGTCTTCTTCTTCTTCTTTTTCTTCTTTATCTTCTTCTTCTTCTTCATCGTCGTCATCGCCGTCGTCTTCTTCTACTTCATCTTCTTTGTTGTTGTTGTTCTTCTTCTTGTTCTTCTTCAGAGCCCAGTCAGCTATGGCTATGTTTCTAAAGGGAAAAAACAAAGTAAATACAGTTCTGAAAACAATGTCATCATTATTGATCATTTGAGATACCTAACATCATTTGTTGTTGTTGCAAAAAGTGGAACCATATAACAGACTGTTTCAAACCTTGGGTTTCTTACAACAAACAACATCAGACTACCCTGAGGCTACGAGCCATACAGAAAAAAACATCACTGCAAAATAGACATGTGCATATCCCAGGTGGTTAGAGCATTACGCTCGTAATCTGACGACCAGGGTTCGAGCCACCACCGAGACCCTCATTCAAGGGGACTTGCCCCCCCTGGAGTCAACATCAATGCCAACCAAATTCCCCTAGAAGAAAAGGCCATTTTTGCCGGTGGAAACCGGTGACAACATTTTGCAAAAAAACCGCATGCACACTGGTTTTTAGACATCGCTCTCCGAAGTTGGAATGCGGCTACCTGAATGGTCGCATACGCAAAATTTCACCGTCGGTAAACCTCGGAGCTTTAGTCAAGGAACTGGGGGGAAAGTTCATTCATTCATTCATTCATTCATTCATTCATTCATTCAGTCAGTCAGTCAGTCAGTCAGTCAGTCAGTCAACATGCTCAACAAAGCTCAAATAACCAAAATAGCTACAGTTCGTCTAACCGTTCAACAAACCTGTTTTAATTTTAGATCTTAAAAATTCCATTCCTCTACTTCATTTGAACCTTCAAAAAGTGCAATCTGGTGAGCTATGCAGAATCCTATTAAAAATGAAATTCTTTAAAAAAAAGATTATAGCCAAGCTTGATAAAGATAATCTATGCCACCTGTTTATCTTTTCCCATAAACGCTGCGTTAGGGTAAGAAGTGTATTGAGTTGTTAATGAAAACAAGGCCTAGGGGGGGAGGGGGAGGGATATGTGATGCTGACGTGTGTTTGTGTTGGGTGGTATGTTTTTAGTGAGGCTACTGATCTTCGTGAAGAAACTATCTTTGTTTGTTTGTTTGGTTTGTTTTTAAAAAAAATCTGAAAGGCATTTGTGTGTATAATTATGTCAGTATATGTGTACGTGCTCGCGCGAGCTCGCGCTAGTTGGTGTGTGTGTGTGTGTGTGTGTGTGTGTGTGTGTTGTGTGTGCATGCGTGCGCACGCACATGTGTATGTATGTGTGCGTGTGTAAGAGAGAATGATAGAGACAGACATATACAGAGAGACAGAGAGAGAGACAGAGAGAGAGAGAAGAAGAGAGAGAGAGAGAGAGAGAGAGAGAGAAGAGGCAGACAGACAGACACAGACAGACAGGCACAGACAGACGGACACAGACAGACACACACACACAGACAGAGCGATCAGCTGGCTGTTTAGCACTGATCTTCATCCAGACTTCATCACAATTATTGTTTCATCCTCATTTGTTACCCTAGTCATGTTGACATCACGTCAAGTTCCTCTACTGGCAAAGGTTCACAACACAACATTGTGGATTTCGTTTTCACAGAGAGAGAGAGAGAGAGAGAGAGAGAGAGAGAGAGAGAGAGAGAGAGAGAAGAGAGACTGAATGAATGAATGAATGAATGAAGGAAGGAAGTATGGAAGGAATGAATGATCTTTATTTTCCAAGGGTTACAGAATAAACAATCACATACTTTTTTCATCCGGCCCATGCCCTGGTTAGGGACTATCAACAAAACAAAAATAAAAATCTCCCAAAACAAAAAAAGCCAAACTACAACAACCACAACCAAAGTTAAATGTATGATTTCAAGAAAAAGGTAATAAATGTGCATTCAACAAACACATAATCCACAAATGACCTAACAATAATGTCAAAAAACCAGATATATTGCTTATAATTATTTTGAGAAAGAGATAGATAATGTGTTTAGTAAACGCATAATCCCCAACTGATTCAAACATTAATATCAAAGCAGATAGACTGATCACATTGAAGTAAAGGAGTAAAATAGAGGGGAGACAGCAAGAGAGATTGAGAGAGAGAGAGAGAGAGAGAGAGAGAGAGAGAGAGAGAGAGAGAGAGAGAGAGAGAGAGAGAGAGAGAGAGAGAGAGAGAGAAATTGATCACACTGTTTTGTTGATCAAAATATGTGAATTTTTCATCTGTATGTATATCTGTTAGGGGACGGGATAGCTCAGTGGTCGGAGCACTCGCTTTCCCCCAGCCAAGTTAAGCAGCGTCGAGCGTGGCTACCAGTTGGATGGGTGACCGTTTGCGCGCCTTGGCTTCAGTACAGTTCCCCAGTTCACCCAGCTGTAAATGGGTACCTGCCCTCTTTAGGGTCAGGGAAGGTAAAGCAGCGAGGGAGAGGAGATGGGCGCCGCCCTCAATATGCTGGCCCTAGAGAAGTGAGGTCTCTGACGCCTCGCATCCCTACGACCTTATAGGTTATGGGACTCCTTTACCTTTACCTTTTACCTATGTATATCTGTCAGTGTATCTGTGTATATATTTGTCTGTCTGTCTCTCTTACTTATCTTATGCTTGTTTTCCTTTTATTTTTTAGCGAGGGCCTGGTGTAAACAAATAAAAAGAAGCATCTGGCTTATTCAATTACTCTCAATAAAATATCTGAGTTCAATTTTGAGTTTCCTGTCTGTCCGTCTGTCTATCTGTCTCTCTCCTTCCCTCCCTCTCCCCTTCTCTCTCTGTCTTTCTCTATCTCTCTCTCCGTCTTTCTCTGTCTGTCCTTCTGTCTTTCTGTTTCTGTCCGTATTTCTCTCTCTCTCTCTCTCTCTCTCTCTCTTCTCTCCTCCTCTCTCTCTCTCTCCTCTCTCTCCTCTCCTCTCTCTCTCTCTCCCTTCTCTCTCTCTCTCCCTCTCTCTCTGTCTGTTTGCCTGTCTGTTTCTGTCTGTCTCTCTTCAAAGCGGTGAGGCAAACTCTTAGCAAATTCAAACAAGTTTTTATGTTTTCATCAGACTTTTTACTTAGTCAACATTTCGTTCTCTAATCAATAGCCAAAAAGTGCTACAGTTTAAAACGTAGTTTAAGAGCCTGTGCACACTTTAAAAAAAAAAAAGAAGAAGGTTAAACCTTGCAAGGAAGGGAAAAATACTCACACACTTCACACTAGCTTAAAAGACTAATGTAGCGTATTTGTTCTGTGTTATTGCCAAAGTCTCCCCCCCCCCCACCTCTCTGAGGAGTGTGTCAAACTCTTAAAAAGCTCCAAAAAGACCAACTTATCTTTAATGGCAGTCTTTACTAAGTCCTGAGCTTCATATTAGCTACGATTAAACAACATTTCAGTTCGTCTTCAGTTTTACTCAGGTATCTATAGTGGTGACATGCGACAATTATTATCTGAAGCACCAAAATCGAAATTCAGTGAGAGCTCTTTCAACATAATGATCCATTTATATGCCAATGTACGTTTCTTTGAGACTAAAATGATTTAAATGACCTGTATATTCAGCAAACCTGTCACTGTCATATGTTCATGTCAATCTTGCATCACTGTCATATGTTCATGTCAATCTTGCCATCTTCAGTGAAGAAGTTTGTCTATGAAATTTAACAAGAAAATCTGGAGTACGTTGTACCCCTTGTTTTTCCTATAGACAGAAAATTCACGCAAAATCAAGCGCTGGCAAACGCTCATAACCTAATATGTTCTTAACAGTTCTATAGAAATAATTATACAGCACTTTCCATGCTTCTTAGATCAGTCTGCATTCATACTTAATAATAATAATAATAATAATAATAATAATAATACTGATAATAATAATAATGTATGGAATTTATATAGCGCTGAATCTTGTAAAGCAACAAATCAAAGCGCTCAGATGACTTTTTTATATCGAGGATAATGGAATAAGCACTCGTGTGCTTTTTTACATCCAGTCCCCGTGTGTATGCGGTTTTGTAAATTTTGTCATCTGTTCCCACCGGCACAAGTTAAGCAGCGTCGAGCGTGGTTACCACTTGGATGGGTGACCGTTTGCGCGCCTTGGCTTCAGTACAGTTCCCCCAGTTCACCCAGCTGTAAATGGGTACCTGCCCTCTTTAGGGTCAGGGAAGGTAAAGCAGCGAGGGAGAGGAGATGGGCGCCGCCCTCAATATGCTGGCCCTAGAGAAGTGAGGTCTCTGACGCCTCGCTCCCCTACGACCTTATAGGTTATGGGACTCCTTTACCTTTTACCCACCGGCACACAATGGCCTACTCTTTCGAAAAGCGGAACAGGATTTAACGTGTGCGCAAGATGTTCTCCATGCATTCGCACATGGGGCCTAGGTTTATAGTCTCATCCGAAGGACTTACGAGTCAATGTCAACCACCAGTATTTATCACATCTAAAGTTAAATTGATATAATGATATGGGAAGTATCCTCAAGCTCCGTAAGTGAGAGAGAGAGAGTGACACGCACGCACGCACGCACACACACACACACACACACACACCACACACACACACACACACACACACACTCATACTTCTTTTGGATGAGACTATAAACCGAGGTTCCGTGTGCGAATGCTGGTGGGAAGGATGACAAACTTTCACAAAACTGCATACACACAGGGTCAGGATGAAGAAAAAGCACACGAGTGCTTATTCCATTATCCACGAAATAAAAGAATAAAAAATAGAATAAAAAACAAACACACACATACACATACACACACACGCACGCGCCACACACACACACACACACACACACACACACACACGCGCACGCACGCACACACCACGCACGCACACACACACAAGTGCACACGAGTGCTTATTCCATTATCCACGAAATAAAAGAATAAAAAATAAAATAAAAACAAACACACACATACACATACACACACACGCACGCGCACACACACACACACACACACGCACGCACGCACACACACGCACGCACGCACACACAAAGACAGATTCACCTTTAATCAGTTTCTTTACCAAGTCATGAGTTTCATAATGGCCATGATTCTCTTCCTTCATCATTTGCTGGGGGTGGGGGGGTGGGGGTGGGATGGCAAGGGAAGGGGGGGGGGGGCAAAAGGGGGGGGAGGTGGCAAGGGGGGGGGGGGGTGGCGAGAGGGGGCAGATGCAATTTGTGTCGAAAGCAACATCTGTCTGCTCCTTCACATCAGTCAAACACCCTCCTTTTGCCTGTTTGATTGGTTGGTTGGTTGGTTGGTTGGTTGGTTGGTTGGTTGATTGGTTAGTTGGTTGGTTGGTTGGTTGATTGGTTGGTTGGTTGATTGTTGATTGATTGGTTGTAAAATAGATGGAAGAAGAAGAAGAAAAGTGAGAGGGAGAGAAGTAAGAAAAAGAAAGAAGAGAAAGAAGGTAATGACATTAAAATAATAGAAAGAAGAAAGAAGAAAACGAAGAAGAAAGCACGAAAAAGAAACGAAACGAAAAAAGACATAAAGGAATAATAAAAGTAGGGATGGAAGAAGAATTAAAAGCATAACAGAAAAAAAATCAGTGGAAGGAAGAAATGAAAGAAGGAAGAAAGAAGGAAAGAAAAAGAAGACAAATGATAATAATAAGAAGTGACTGAAAGAAAGGAAAAAAAAAGAAAAAAAAGGAAAGAAAGAAAGGATGAAGGAAAATAAGAAAGAAAGAAAGAAAGGAAAGAAAGATAGAAAAAAGAAAGAAAGAAAGAAAATAGAAGGGAAAAAAAGAAATTGAAGAATAGAAAGAAAGAAAGAACACAAAAGAGAACAAAATACCAAAAGAAAGAAAGGAAAACAAATGAAAAGAAAAGAAAGAAAAACCGAGGAAGATGTTTCAGATGTCTTCGAACGAAGGAAAAAAAAGAAAGAAAGAAAAGAAAGAAATAAAGAAAAGAAAAGAAAAAGAAAAAGAAAAGAAAAGAAAAGAAAAGAAAGAAAAACCGATGAAGATGTTTCAGATGTCTTCGAACGAAGGAAAAAAGAGAAAGAAAGGACAGAAAGAAAGAAAGAAAGAAGACAGACAGAAAAAGAGAAAAGAAAAAAAGAAAGAGAGAGAGAGAAAAAAGAAAGAAAAAAAGAAAGAGAGAAAAAAGAAAAAGAAAAGAAACGAAAAGACAGAAAAAACCAAAAAGAAGATGTTTCAACCTTTAACTACTTTTCTTTACCAAGTCATCAGCTCCATATTGTAAATAGTTTTCTTCCCTAATTATTTGCCCGAAAAGCAATTTGTGCTAGAAACTAACACCCATCCGCCTCTTCACATGAAAGAAATGTTCCACTTCGCCTTTTCCTTACTTTTCCTTTCCTTGTTTGTTTTCTGGTTGCTTTCATTTGGTTGGTTGGTTGGTTGGTTGGTTGGCTGGCTGGCTGACTGGCTGGCTGGCTGAACATCTTGCGTACACACGTTAAAACCTGTTCCGCTTTTCGCAAGAGTAGGCCATTGTGTGCGGGTGGGAAAATGATGACAAAATTTTACAAAACTGCATACAAACGGGGACTGGATGTAAAAAAACAACAACACTGACATGAGTGCTTATTCTATAGTCCTTGAAATAAAAGAATGAATCAAGCGCTTTGATTTGCTTTTTCTATAAGATATAGTGCTGTATAAAATCCATGTATTATTATCGAACCCATAGGATTTGTCTGATGAGTAAGTGGGCTGGTGAAAAAATGAAAACAAACTACAATTATTCATTAGGCAGTTTCTTATGATAAAGATTGACAAAGTAAAGCCACGTCAATTATTTTACAATATAAAAGTATTCAGAAGAACAGAGTTTTAGTGAGAGGGAGGGGGGAGGGCGTGTGAGATGGGCGTGGTTGGGGTGGCAAAATGTAAAAAATATATTAATAAGCAAGAAGAAAGGAAGAGAAGAGAGAAGTTAAGAGAAGAAAATATGTCAAACAGAGTACAAGAAAGAAACTTAAAGAAGCGAGAAAGCAATGATTTTTCAAAGAAGAGAAAAAGGAAGGAAGGAAGGAAGAAGAGGAGTAAAGACAATAGATGAGTGATAGAAGAAAAAAAAAAAGAAAGAAGGAAAGAAATCCAGAAAAGAAAAACAACAACAAAAAAACCCAGAAAGGAAGGAAGGAAGGAAAGAAAGAAAAACCAAAAAAACCCAAAAAAGAAGGAAAACATAAAGACGAAAAAAAATAAAAACGGAAATTAAAAAGAAACAACACAAAGAAGAAAAGAAAGAAAGAAAAAAAAAGAAAGAAGGGTGGAAAGAAAGAAAGAAAGAAGAAAAGAAAGAAAGAGAAAAAAAAAGAAAGAAGGGAGGAAAGAAAGAAAGAAAGACAGACAGACAAAAAACCAGACAGGTAGACTAAAACCCCCAAAGATTTTCATCTTTCATCAATTTCTTTACCAAGTCATGAGCTTCAAAACGACCACGATTTGCTCTCTTCATCATTTGTCCGGAAAAGGCAATTTGTGTCAGAAAGCGAAACACCTGTCTTCTCCTTCACATAAAAAGACACACCCTGCTTTTATTCTGTTTGTTTGTTTGTTTGTTTGTGGATTGGTTTTCTTTCTTTCTTTCTTTCTTTCTTTCTTTGTTTATGTGTTTGCTTGTTTGTTTGTTTGAGTGCTTTGTTATTGTTTGCTTGATCAGCTAATTGGTAAAGTTGATTTTTTGCTTTTTCATTTATCTTATGAGCGTCATGATCAGGAAACAAGTTATAGCCAGTTATGATGATAATAATAATAATAATAATAATATATGGAATTTATATAGCGCTGAATCTTACCAAAAAAAAACAAATCAAAGCGCTGTGATATATTATGATTACTTATTACAAAGTCGACTCCCTCCCCAAAACAACAACAACAACAACAATGGGAAAGACCATGTGGTAAGGACAAGGAAAGGAGTTGGGGGGGGGGGGGGTGGAGGAAAATTAAGAGAACAAGTGAGAAAATAGTCAGAAGAGTGATAAAGTAATAAGAGAAAAAGAAAGAGAGAAATGGAAGGAAAGGGACAGAAAGAAAAAAGAGATTCAAGAAAAATAATAAACTACAGCCAGTTATGATTATGGTTCTTTATTACTAAGTCGATTAAAACAGTCTTCTTTAAATTATTTCTCTAACACCTCAAACTACACTGGACATGACGATTAGAAACAGCCCCAATAGTTATGGCCTCTGTGGTCGGCAGGACTATAAACAACGGTGGTGGATCGGTGGTCTAGAGGTAACGCGCCTGTCTAGAAAAGCGAAAAGGCCCCGGTCGGAAGTGTGCGGTGGTTCGAATCCCGTTTGGATCCGACACTTTTTCCCCATCCACTAGACCATGAGTGGTGGTCTGGGCGCTAGTCTTTCGGATGAGACGATAAACCGAGGTCCCGTGTGTTACACAAAAATCATTTAGCGCACGTGAAAGAACCCACGGCAGCAAGAGAGTTGTCCCTGGCAAAATTCTGTAGAAAAAAGCCACTCTGATAGAGAAACAAATGCAGTTGTAGACAGAAAAAAATGGGTGGCGCTGCTCTGTGGCGACGTGCTCTCTCCGGGGAGAGCAGCTCGAATTTCACGCAGAGAAATCTGAAATGACTTAAAGTGATATAAATTTTAAAAAATAAAATAAACAACAAGACTGGATTGGATTAGGAAGGAAGGGGAAGGGGGCAAAAGTCGACGTGAGACTAATGGAAGAAAAAGAAAGAAAGAAAAAGAGAAAAGGGAATAAAAAACAAAGAATAACGGAAGGAAGACGTCAAGAATAATAAAAAGAAATAAATGGAGACGAAAAGAAAGAGACAACTTAAAAAAGACAGAAGGAAAGGTTTAAAAAAAAGGAAGACAAGTAACAGAGAAGAGAGAGAAGAGAGAGAGAGAGAGAGAGAGAGAGAGAGAGAGAGAGAGAACTCAAGAACTCAGGAACTCAAGAATTTAATTGTATAGGCCATACAACCCGTTACGAAGAAGAGAGAGAGAGAGAGAGAGAGAGAGAGAGAGAGGAGACAGAGAGACAGAGAGACAGAGAGACAGAGAGAGACAGAGAGAGAGAGACAGGCAGAGAGACAGACAGACAGACAGAGAGAGACAGGCAGAGAGACAGACAGACAGACAGACAGACAGGCAGAGATACAGACAGATAGAGAGACAGACAGACAAAGAGAGAGACAGAGAGAGACAGACAGATAAAGAGAGACAGACAGACAGACAGGAGAGAGAGAGAGAGAGAGAGAGAGAGAAAGGGAGACAGACAGAAAGACACAGACAGAGACAGAGACAGAGACAGAGACACAGAGAGAGAGAGAGAAACGAAAAGAAAGAAAAAGGAAAGGAGATGTTGCCCATTACTCAGTTTCTTTACCAAGTCCTCAGCTTCATAATGCTCCAGACTCTCTTCCTTCATCATTTACAGGAAAAAGCAATTTGTCTCCAGGACTAACACCTGACGGCTCCTTAACATGAAAAGAAATGTTCCACTTTTTACCTTTTTTTCTGTTTTATTCCTTTGATCGAAAGATTAGTTGTTGGTTCGTTGCTTGGTTGGCTGTTTGGTTTGCTGGTTGGCTGGTTGATTGGTTGGCCGGCTAGTTGGTTGATTAGTTGGCTGGCTGGTTGGTTGGTTGGTTAGTGGTTGGTTAATTGGCTAGCTAGTTGGTTGATTGGTTACTCGAGTGGCTAGTTGGCTGGCTGTTTGGTTGGCTGGCTGGTTGGCTAGTTGCTCATTTGTTTTGTTCATTGGCTGTTTGGTTGATTGGCCGGTTGGTTGGTTGCTTGCTAGCTAGGTTAGTTAGTTTGCCAGTTGGTTGGATCATTGCTCTCTGGTTAGTTGGCTGGTTGGTTGGGTTTAACAGCCATGTTGGTACTTCTTCACAGTGAAATATATATAGAAGAAGAGGAGGTGGAGAAGCAGAATGAAGATGCAGGAGAGAGAGAGAGAGAGAGAGAGAGAGAGAGAGAGAGATGTGGGTGGGCAGCAGACAGACAGACAGACAGACAGATAGACAGATAGAGACATTTAAATGAAAAAGAATCAAGGGAATAGAGATGGTAAAGAGAAAAACAGAACAACACAAGAAAAGAAAGAAGAAAACAATTGATCGAAAAAAACAACCGAGAAAATAAAGAAAGGAAAGAAAGAGAATTGAAATATGAAAAGAAGATTGAAATAGAGAGTTGAAGAAAGAGAACAGTTTTACAAGGAAAAGAAAAGAAACAAAGATTAAAAAAAAACAACAACAGATGTCTGCCCTTTCATCAGTTTCTTTACCAAGTCATGAGTATCACGATGGCCATGATTCGCTTCCTTCATCATTATTTTGCCGGGGGGAAAAAGTAATTTGTGTCAAAAGCAAAACACCTGTCCGCTCCTGCACATTAAAAGAACACCCCTACTTTTGCTCTCGTTTGTTTGCTTGAGGTTTGTTTGACTTTTGGTTGGCTGGTTGGTTGGTTATTTGATTACTTCCTTTGTTTGTTTATTCATTTTGTTAGCGAGTTCAGCGCAAAACAAATTACAATCAACGATGGTGTGATTGCTCATAGGAAAGTAAACAAACAAGCCCAAACAAACAAACAAACGAAAAACCCAAGCTTTGTTGAATTCGTCTTTTTTTTTTTTTTAAAGCAGAGAATTGGAGAGAAGAGGAGAAAGAAAAAGAACAGAGTTGTGATGAAAACTGAAAGAGTAAGAAAAAGGGAAGAGAAGAAGAGAGAGAGGAGGGGGGGGGGGGGGGGAAAGAAAGCAATGAAGTAAAAATAAATAAAAAGAAGAAGGAAATGAAGAAACGAAGAGATGACAGAGAGAAGAGAAGACAGGATGTATGAGGTGGAAGAAAAAAAAAGGAAAAAAGAAAAGAGAAGCGTGTTACCCTTTTATTTTACCCTTGTTTATATCGAGGATAATGGTGTGAGTGTGTATATGTGTGTGTTTGTGTGTAATGTGTGTGTTGTGTGTGTTGTGTGTATTTTTGCTGTGTTCATGCATGTGTTACATACATGCATATACATACATCCACCCATACATGTATATAAATACATAAAGACATACGTACATACATGCATCAATGCATGCCTGCATACATGCATCCATACATGCATCCATACATGCATTTATACATGCATGCATTTATACATGCATGCATACATACATACATAAATACATACATACATTCATACATACATACATAAATACATACATACATACATACATACATTCATACATACATTCATCCATGCATCCATACATCCTGCCATCCATCCATGCATTCATACATACATATACATATACACACACACACACACACACACACACACACACACACACACAATAATATATATATATATATATATATATATATATATATATATATATATATATATATATATATATATATATTATAAAACACACACATACATACATTTTCCTAATGGGAATGCTTTGTACTTGGATAGACATTTACTCGTTTGATTTTTGTTTTTGAATTTAACATTTCGTCCACGATTGCGTTTTCATGCAAGAGCTGGCAATGATTGGCGCATGAATTTTAAGTCCTTGATTTCATTTTTGTTTAATTGCTGAGCTTTCCTGCTTGCAAAAGTAGAAAGAAAAAACGACCAGCTGGAAATTCTAGTATAGCGTGACCATTTTGTTTTACAGCCAATGAAAAGGTGAGTATCTGTGTCTGTCTGTCTCTGTCTGTTGGTCTGTCTCTCTTTCTCTGTGTCTCTGTCTGTCTTTTGGACTGTCTGGTTGTCTCTTGGTCTGTCTGTCTCTCTCTCTACCTGTCTATCTTTTTCTCTACCTGTCTGTCTGTCTCTACCTGTCTGTCTGTCTCTGTCTGTCAATCTTTCTGTCTCTCACTCTCTCTGTCTCTGTCTGTCTGTCTCTCTCTCAAGAAGTCTGTGAATCGCGCTCTTGACATAAAAACCCCCACATACATAGAAGATTTTTGCCTTTGATCAGTTTTTCTTAATTAAAGCCAGGAGCTTCATTATCTCTACAGTTTTTTCTGTCTTCTTTATCTCTTCGCCTGAAAGCCAGCCGCATCTGTTTTGCTCCTGGCAGTAAAGACTCCATCATTTCTGTCTATGCTGGTTCTTTGTTGTTGTTGTCTGTTTCTTTTTTCTATCTCTTTCCTTTCTTTCTTTCTTCTTTCTTCCTCCTTTTTTCTTTCATTTTTTTATCGTGCTTTCTTTCTTCGTTTTTCTTCTTCTTTCTTTCTTTTCTTTACTTGTCTTTCTTGTCTTTCTCTCTTCTTCTTTCCTTCTGCTTCTTTCTTTTTTCCTTCTTCCTCCTTCTTCTCTTCCTTCTTTCTTCCTCCTGCCTTCTTTCCTTCCTTTCCTTCTTTCTTCATTCCTCCTTCCTTCCTTCCTTCTCCTTTCCCCTGCCTTCCTTCCTTCTTCCTTCCTCCCTGCCTTCCTTCCCGTTCCTTCCTCCGTCCTTGTCATTCCTTCTCTCCTCCTCTCCTCTCTCTCTCCCCTCTCTCTCTCTCTCTCTCTCTCTCTCTCTCTCTCTCTCTTTTTCTTTCTATCTTTCTATCTTTCATCTCTCTCTCTCTCTCTCTCTCTCTCTCTCTCTCTCTCTCTCTCTCTCTCTCTCTCTCTCTTTTCTTTTCCCCCTGTTCCTCGTGTGGAGCTTTAAGACTCACAACTGGTGAGATTTTTTGCATATGCGACTGTTTTCGCCCACCATTAAGGTAGCCGCATTCCGACCACGGGGATGATGCAAATTGTTTTTAAAAATGCCATCCATTCTTACTGGAACGCTATGCCCTACTCTTCCTAAAGGCAGACCGGGTTTCAATGTCTGCACAAGATGTTCTGCGTGCATTCGTACACGGGAGCCCGATTTAAAGTCTCATCCGGAGGATTTCTGGGGAGGCGGAGGCAGCACTGATGTTAAATCCAGGGGAGGGGAGGGGGGGGGGGGAATCCCCCTGAACGGGTGCCTCGGTGGTGGCTCGAACCCGGGCCGTCAGATCGCGTGTTTGAACGCTCTAACCACTAGGCTACCTGCCTCCGCTCCCCCCCCCCATCCCCCCCCCAATCCCCCCCCCCCCGCCCCCACCATCCCCTCCCCTGCCCGTTTTCTTGTTTGTTTGGGTGTTGTTGTTTTTTTAACAAGAGAAGAACTACCTCATATTGTCTTTCTTTCTGTGTAGGTTAGCTTTCTGGAAAGGGTTCATCAGGAAAACCAACAAAAAAAAACTAGCAATTAATGTATGATTCCTAACCAGAAAAAATAATATGGAAACAGAAGCGGCGGTGTAGATTGATTTTTATCTTTTGTCAACACGAACTAAATGAAAAGAAAAAGAAACGCGCAAGAAGAGAAGGAGGTATAAGAGAGAGGAGGAGTAAGAATGCCTTGCGTGGCAGTGATCATGTGGAAAGTTTTGTGTTGGGAAGTTGATTTTTAAAAAAAATTAATTTCTTTGATATTTAACAATTTTTCTCTGTGATTGAGGTTTCACATGGAAGATTATTGAAGTATGAAGCGTGGATTTGAAGTTCTTAATCCTTTTTTTAGCTGTAGAAATCTAAAACGTAAGATACCATTTCTATTGTACTTTAAATAAGCTGAATCATTGAACCAGCTTAACTATTTTGTTTTATTTGTTGAAAAAAAGCCAATTCTCTCGCCTTCCCCTCACCCCACCCTTTCTCTCTTCCGAGTTTTTTCCCCCATCTTCTTGTCTGTCTGTCTGTCTGTCTGTCTGGACGTCTGTCTGTTTCTCTCAAGAGGCTATGGCCTTTATGAATAAACGTCTGAGTCTCCGTCTGCCTCTCTCTCTCTCTCTCTCTCTCTCTCTCTCTCTCTCTCTCTCTCTCTCTCTCCTCTCTCTCTCTCTCTCTTCCTTTCCCCTTCCCCCCTCTCTCTCGATACCTCTCTCCTTAAGACATCTAAAAAAAAAACCCAAAAAGAAAGAGAAAAGTCTACCTGTAATTAACATTTGTAAAAATTCAGCCATGAGCTTCATTACCGTCACAATTATGTTTATTTAAAAAGAATATTTTTCTTTCCCCGAAAAGCCAAAATAAAAGCTGGGATCTATTTGGTCTTAACAAGTAAAGAAGCACTCCATGTTGTTTTTGTTGGTTTGCTTTGTTTGTTTGCTTGGTTTTCTGCGTAAGTTAAGCAGCCACAACGAAAGCTGCAGTACGATACAGTACAATACAAATCGAAACGATAGAATTGAACGATTGAAAAATAAAACCAACACAATAAAGCCCAACGCAATGCAGCTCAGCACAGCAAAAACGACACCACACGACTCGACACGACAATACGATACAGCACAGCACAGCACAGCACAACACGACACGACACGACACGACACGACACAGTACATTGCAACGCTTCACATACAAAGTAATGTAGATCCCCTCCATCACTCTACAAAAGGCCTTCGGATGAGACTATAAACCCGAGGCCCCGTGTGCGAACGCACGTAGAACATCTTGCGCACACGTTAAATCCTGTTCCGCTTTTCGTAAGAGTAGGCAATTGTGTGCCGGTGGGAACAGATGACAAAATTTACAAAGCCACATACACAAGGGGACTAGATGTAAAAAAGCGCACAAGTGCTTATTCCATTACCCCCGATATAAAAGAATAAAATAAATAAATATAGTTCATTGGAACGAAACACGAAAATGTTCGAAATAACATCAAAACCTATATAATGTTACACGCTATTCCAGTTGTACGACTAAAGAAATTCATCGTGCAAATGTTTGATCAGCATGTACATGCCTATTCGTGTGCGCTCACACACACATTTATACGCGCATATTCAATACCCCCCTCCCCCCTCGCAAAAAAAACCACTCAGCAACCCCCCCCTCCCCCCCAAATAAGAAAAGACAACCCAACAAAACAACAACAAAACACTACCAACAAAAAACCCACCCAAACCAGCAACACATGCACGCACGCATAGTACATAAATAAGCATTTCCAGACGATCGCTCGTATACACCCGCGCGCATGTGAGCGCGCGCGCACACACATACACACATAATTAAACACACACACACACACACACACACACACACACACACACACACACACACACACACACACCACTTTCACACAGTCCTTCGGATGAGGCTATAAACCGAGGCCCCGTGTGCGAACGCACGCAGAACATCTCGCGCACACGTTAATTCCTGTTCCGCCTTTCGTAAGAGTAGGCCATTGTGTGCCGGTGGGAACAGATGACAGAATTGACAAAACTGCTTACACACGGGGACTGGATGTAAAAAAGCAATAAGTGCTTATTCTATTATCCTCGATATAAAATAATAAAATAAAAACTAAAATAAACATAAATAAACACACATGTGGAACAATTTAAAAAAAAACAAATATAGAAGAGAGAAAGAAAAGGAAAGATTTCAGGTACAAAAAAACTGTATCATCCAGCAATGGTATATAATTTATCAAGGAGGAGTGATCAATGAGTTTTCACGCAAAAAGTAAAAGAAGCCTTCAAGTATGATTTCTTAAGAAGAAGAAGAAGAAGAAGAAGAAGAAGAAGAAGAAGAAGAAGAACAAGAACAAGAACAAGAACAAGAACTAGAAGAAGAAAGAACAAGAAGAAGAAGAAAGAAAGAAGAAGAAGAACAACAATAACAACCAACCAACCAGCCAGCCAGCCAGCCATCCAACCAACCAACCAACCAACCAACCAAAAAAATGTATGGTCAAATTGCCTAACAGCGCTCAGAAAACGAAGGCGTATTCTACTGAGAACGAAAGGAGCAAGTACTAGATCTATGGCCAGAATGAAAGGTAGATCGCTTGTCGAGCAATAACAAATAACGGTCTGAGCTGCTTGGTAACGATGGTTGGTGGATACAGTTTCTAAATCGGAGCATCTCGCTGGGATTCTAATATAATCAAAGAAAGAAAGCATCTGTAACGTAACCACGCAGAAAGCGATTTGTTCGCAGATCCAGTTTTCTTCTGAAGCGTCGGATTTTATCCCCATCCACTAAACCATGAAGGATGGTCCGGGTGCTAGTCTTTCGAATACGACGATAAATTGAGGCTCCGCGTGCAATAAAAATAACATTTAGCGCAAATAAAAAAAACCTCACAAGAGTTGACCCTAGCAAATTTGTGTCAATATGGAAACGGTGATAATTATACGCCCGCAAACACACACACAGAGAGAGAGAGAGAGAGAGAGAGAGAGAGAGAGACTTCAGACTTCAGATATTTATTCAGATAGGTCAAAGCCCGAGAGAGAGAGAGAGAGAGAGAGAGAGAGAGAGAGAGAGAGAAGGAGAGAGAGAGAGAGAGAGAGAGAAGCAAAATAATACAGAAAAAGTTCCTTATAGAAAAAAGAAAGAAATATTACACGCTATGAAAACAATTGTGGCGTGGTGTAGTGGCGATCAGTTTGAAGAACAGATAGAATTTGAAGCAGAAAATCTTGTGTCACACCACACCACACCACACCACACCACACCACACCACACCACACCACACCACACTACCACACCACACACCACACCACACCACACCACACCACACCACACCACACCACACCACACCACACCACACCACACCACACTACACTACACTACAAAGTTCTTCGGATGAGACTATAAACCGAGGCCCCGTGTGCAAACGCATGCAGAACATCTTGCGCACACGTTAAATCCTGTTCCGCTTTTCGAAAGAGTAGGCCATTGTGTGCCGGTGGGAACAGATGACAAAATTTACAAAACCGCATACACACGGGGACTGGATGTAAAAAAAACCATGAGTGCCTACTCCATTATCCTCGATAAAAAAAATAGATTAAAAAAATGTCATCTGAGCGCTTTGATTTGTTGCTGGCTATACAAATTCCATACATTATTATTATTATTATTATTATTATTATTATTATTATTATTACACTACACTACACTGCACACTACACTACACTATACACACACCACACAACCACACCACACAACACTACACTATACACCACACCACACTACACTACACTACACTACACTACACACACACACCACACCACACCACACCACACTACACTACACACACTACACTACACACACACACACACACACTTCACTCACTACCACACCACACACACTACACTACACTACACTACTACCACACCCACACCACACCACACACACACTACACTACACTACACTACACTACACCACCACACTACACTACACTACACACACCACACCACACTTACACTACACTACACCACCCACACACACTACACTCATACTATACCACACCCACACCACAGCACACTACACTACACTAACCACACCACACCACACTACACCACATTACACTACACTACACCACACCACACCACACTACACTACACACACACTACACTACACACACACACTCACTACACTTCACTACAATACACTACAGTGCAATGCAATGAACTACAATACAACAATACAATACAATACAATACAATATTATCATACATCTCCCGCGCACTGCCAGCAAAACACAATATTTGTCTTTTGATCAAGAACCTGAATGTTAAGTGCTGGCAGACTGCATACTACACATGATAAAAATCATGTCCCGACTATTTCGGTGGATCGGTGGTCTGTAGGTAACGCACCTGCCTAGAGAACGAAAAATCCAGGTTCAATCCCAATCCGGGCTCGATCTCCGTTTGTGCCCAAAACTTTTTCCCCATCCACTAGACCGAGAGTGGTGGTCTGGGTGCTAGTCTTTTGGATGAGACGATAAACCAAGGTCCCGTGTACAGCAGGCATTTAGCCTCGTAAAAGAACCCCGGCAACAAGAGAGTTGTCCTTGGCAAAATTCTGCGCAAAAAGCCCTCTCTCATTAGGGGACAAACACACAAGCAGGCAGGAAAAGAAATAATGGGTGGCGCTGCTCTTGTGGCAACACACTCTACCCGATGGAGAGGATCCCGAATTTCATGCAGAGAAATCTCCTGAGGCTCAAAGAGGTCTCTAAAAACAAAAACAAGTACTTCTGTCTAAGATGCTCGGCTTCAAATTACTGTCACAAATAGTATGCTTTAACCCCCCTATACACTGATATATCCATGTTTCTGTCTCTATGGTAAAACCTTTAGAGGTACACTACCTTCTTAACTAGTAAAGACACAGTTCCGTGAAAACGTCTACCCCCTTACACTAAATTCCTCTATTGAAACACATGCACACAACGCGTAGAAACACACAAAAATTCCCACTTACTGAACACTTCTGATGAAGGCTTCCAACCCTCGTCCTTATGTATCCACTCCAGGAGAAGAAAAAAAGGACGTCAGCAGCGATGTCAGATCCGATTCGGCATCTGCTCTATACCAGGTTTTTCTGGGTCTTGTGCCTGCCGGGGGTATCGCTATTTCGTACGCGCCACCGTATCTCGCCAAGATCTATGGGGATAAGGCACCGACCCTGTCTTGGTTTCACCGCTGCCTCTGCAACATTACAAGGTCGTGGGTGGCAGCGGTGGAGGTAGTGGCGGCGGTGGTCGGGTGGTAACTCCACACCAGACGTTAGTCCCAACACCACCACCTCGTGTCCCAGTTCTCTTTCTGGCTGTGAGGTCCCAACCAGACCCGCACACTAATCCCCAGGGAGGGTAGCACCACCCAGCACCATTCCTCTTTAGGCTTGCCGTTCTCCGGTACAACACCATGATGTGATCAGGACACAAGGCTTTCGCCATTCTCTCTCTCTCTCTCTTTCTGTTGTGTTCTTCTGGCGGCACCAAGCCTTCTGGCTTGTTGTTGGGCTGGCTTGCTTGCTGCCTGCCTATTGACAAGGATTTCTATGCGCTCCCAGCTCTGGACACGCCGAATGCTGGTAATGGAGTCCAATGAGGCGGGCGGGGACGAGCTTTTACACAAGTGTTTGCCTTTCAACGTCCGACCATTCTTTGAAGTCAGCCGCTGAGGCCCACCAAGCTTTGGGAGCCGAAAGTCTTTGATGTGCCTCAAGGGAGTTCAGTTTTTCTTCTTCTTCTTCTTCTTCTTAGAGTTAAAGAGAGGAGAGAGGGAGAAGAAGAAAGAAGAAGAAAAAATCCCGGCAGCAGCGCTTATACTTTCTGCTACATCTTGTCTTTCATCCTCGCCTCTTTTCAAGAGAGAGTCAAACGAAGGAATATGACTCAAGGTTCTTTTTTTTCTTTTCTTGTCTGTCTTTTTTTTTTTAGGTGGCGAGATGAAACGCTGCAAGCGTAACCTTTTCCCAGTTTCATTTAACCTCGACTTGTCGCTCTTTAGTGGCATAATCGATTTTGCCATGCTCTTGCTCTTCAGGCTTCCCCCATCTGCACCCCCTTCGGAGAGGGGTGCCCCTCTTCGTGACCTCTTCTCTTGCGGGATCTTTTAATCCTCAAGCATACAGCTCTTTATTGAGTGAGGGGGCTTAATTGCCCGCCAAGCAATTATCGCCATCATCAACCCCATCTTTGATGTGCAGCAAGATGAAACGGTCGGGCCGCAAGAAGACGGGGAAGGGAATGGCTGCAACATCTGAAAGGAAGTGACGTTGTTGTCCAAACCGAGGGTGGTAGTAGCAGTGAATACATCGTCCCTGTCAGGGGTCTCTGGGTGCACTACTTTTTTGGTGGTGGTGTGTGTGTGTGTGTGTGTGTGTTGTTGTTGTTGTTGAGGTGTGTGAATAAGGCAAGTATATGTGTGTGTATGCATACAATAATAATAATAATAATAATGTATGGAATTTAAATAGCGCTGAATCTTGTAAAGCAACAAATCAAAGCCCTCAGATGACTTTATTTTTTTAATCGAGGATAATGGAATAAGCACTCATGTGCTTTTTTTTACATCCAGTCCCCGTGTGTATGCGGTTTTGTAAATTTTGTCATCTGTTCCCACCGGCACACGATGGCCTACTATTTCGAAAAGCGGAACAGGATTTAACGTGTGCGCAAGATGTTCTGCGTGCGTTTGCACACGGGGCCTCAGTTTATAGTCTCATCCGAAGGACTTTGACATTCAGTTCGATTTTTTGGGGTCAAACTGGGAAGAAAGGGCGAGGCTGGGAATCGAACCCAGAACCTACGGTTTACTTGTTGGAAGGCAAACAGCTTAACCATCCTGCCACCTTCCTTCCATACACATACACATTCGCTGATAAGCACACGTCTACACAAGTATGCATGGGCATAAAAATGCATGCACCCACTCACAGAAAGAGATTTGTTTCTAGATAGATGGACTGGTAAAAAAAAAAAAAAGTAAAGCAAATACATTGCTTACTCAATGTACCATCTGGAAATAAAATTTGACTTGACTTGACTTGACTTGACGGGTGAGACTATAAACCGAGGTCCCGGGTGCGAACGCACCCAGAACATCTTACGCACACGTTAAAAATCCTGTGCCGCTTTTCGTAAGAGTAGGCTATTATTTGCCGGTGGGAACGGATGGCAAAATTTACAAAACCGCACACACGGGGACTGGATGTAAAAAAGCACATGATTGCTTATTCCATTGTTCTTGACATAGAAGAATAAATTAAAAAAAAAACAGACACAGAAAGAGACACACACATACTCGCACACTCACAGACACACACACACACACACACACACACACATGCTCGCGCGCACCCACACACACACAGATACACACACAGACACACACACACACACACACACCACGGGGACTAGATGTAAAAAAGCACATGATTGCTTATTCCATTGTTCTTGACATAGAAGAATAAATTTTAAAAAAACAGACACAGAAAGAGACACACACATACTCGCACACTCACAGACACACACACACACACACACACACACATGCTCGCGCGCACCCACACACACACAGATACACACACACACACACACACACACACACACACACACACACACACACACACACACACACACACACGGGGACTAGATGTAAAAAAGCACATGATTGCTTATTCCATTGTTCTTGACATAGAAGAATAAATTAAAAAAAACAGACACAGAAAGAGACACACACATACTCGCACTAGCATGAAACACCTAACCAAACAAATGAATTTGTGGTGCCTCACACACGTCCCAATGATCGAAACGCCAAAAACAAAACAGACGAGCAAAGAATTGCTGTGCCTATCCTACAGAAGGTAAGCTTACAAACAAAAACAGGAAAAGGGCATGAAAAACAGCAAAATAAGATACTTGTTAACTATGACACTGAATATAGATAATTGTACTACAGATTGGGGAACCATAACGAGTCTTGACAAGAAATCTTACGTCAGGTAGAATTAATCTTCTATTCTATAGATAGCATTCTATTGCATTGGATAACGACAAATTCACAAAAAGGAAAGTGGTGGTGAGAAACAGCCAATGATGCTTATTATGTTTTGACATGCAGAGTGAAAAATTTTCATGCATTTTCGAAAAACTCCACATATGCATATCAGAATCTAAAACGCATGAAAATGCTGCTGCCAACACAGATCTCGCTCACATCCCACAGGACACGGTACTAGTTACATTAACGCTCATGA
>CM054134.1:77717607-77725107 GCA_028751875.1 Rapana venosa | reverse complement strand
TGAGCGCCCCCCAAAGCTACTAGTTTTCTTTTGCCTTGAGTAAATATCTATACAATAATTACGCTGTGTTAGTAAAGATCTATACAATAATTACGCTGTGTTAGTAAAGATCTATACAATAATTACGCTGTGTTAGTAAAGATCTACTCAGGTCATAAGCAGATCAGTTGAGGGCAACGATGTCTCACCAGCCTCACCTGTCGGCATCACCGAGTTCGGTGTTAGAAGCCACACCCAGTGATACCAACATGATCCTCCTTCCTTCTCCATGTGCTCCTCCGGTCTTCACTGTACTGCCCTGCTGACTTCATGGATTCTCATGCCACAGAATTTGATGATGTTGCCAATGGGAGAAGCTGGTGGTCTGCCTCTTTGTCATTTTCCCTTAGGTCTTGCCTTAAAAGACGGGCTTCGTGAGATCCCTATCTTGGTTTCGTAAAGCATGGCCTGCATAATTATCTTAGATTCCGTCCATTTATTAAAGTAAGAAGCTTTCTTTTTGTTCCCAGTTCGTGTGATAATTATGCTTTCATTTTTTTTCTTTTATCTGTCCAACTGATCTTGAGCATCCTTCTAAGAAAACGCATTTTAGCAATGGTGTAGATGACGCAAAAATGACCAGTATACCCTCCCTTCTCCCCCGACTTTTGCAGTGTGATAATACTTAAGGTCAATACGGAATTGTATGTGCATACTGTTTTTCGTTCCTCGGCTACAGCTTCGAGGCTCACCGACAGTGAGATTTTTGCGTATGCGACCGTTTTTACCCACCGATAAGGTAGCCGCATTCCGACTTCGGGGATGATGTCTAAACACGACACCAGCCAGTATGCGTGCTGTTTGTTTGTGTACTTTTTTGTCATCCGTTCTAACCGGTACGACTGGCCTATATTTCACGTGAGCAAGATGTTCTGTGTGCGTGCGTGTGCGCGTGCGTTCGCACAGGGGACCTTGGTTTGTAGTCTCATCCAAAGGACTTCTGGAGAAGTGGAGGTTAACTCCAAGGGAAAACTTCCCCTTGAACGGGCGTCTTGGTGGGGGCTCGAACTCGGTGTGTGTGTGTGTGTTTGTGTGTGTGTGTGTGTGTGTGTGTGTGTGTTTGTGTGTGTGTGTGTGTTGTGTGTGTGTGTTGTGTGTGTGTTTGTGCGTGTGTGTTTTTGTGTGTGTGTGTGTGCGTGCGCGCGCTCGAGCGTATCTCTCTCTCTTGCTCTCTCTCTCTCTCTCTCTCTCTCTCTATATATATATATATATATATATATGTGTGCACGTAGTGATTCACGGTTATTAGTTATTTACATAACTGATATATGATTATGTTCTATGCACATCTCTTACATAAAATACTCAACTCTCACATTTTCGCACATAATAAATGAAAATTACAGTTACGTATATGCAAAAATGAACAGCCGCACTCCCAGAGAACTCTTACTACTACTACTACTACTACTACTACTACTACTTCCACCGTGGGAGGTCGCACATCAGCCGCATTCCAATTTCATTACACACTATACTCCAAAGCACAAAAAACCCAACCCGTCAAATTTCTCTACTTACAAACATAGTTCATTATACACTCAACACATAGAAAGTTTTAAAATATGGACAAGAACACGAACGGACGAAACACCTGTGAATATACGCTGTAATTTTTTTCGACTTCTTTTTCCCAAACGCCGTACGGTCGACATAGGCTAGGCTAGGCCCCTGCCCTCCCTCTCTCTCTCTCTCTCTCTCTCTCTCTCTCTCTCTCTCTCTCAACATCTTTGAAGTCAGTTTCGATGTTGTACTGGCTAAATCGAATGAAACGAGGATAGATTGAAGGCCCTAGCGTAGCTCCCCCCACCTAAACACCCGCGCACTTTATACCCCCTTCAAAGAGCAACGGGGGCTTTTTCTTTGATGGTGTGTGTGAGTGTGTGGCCCTACAGCACGTTATAGAGTGTGAACAGTGTGTTTCCACGCTGGCTTTATTCACAAGCAACTTCATTTTCGGCGCGTACTTGATTTTGATCATAAGAAAAACTTGGGAGAGGGGGATGGTGTGAGGTTTTAGGCTACTCGTCTTGATCTTCACTTCTGGTCTATACACTCCTTTTACCGAAAGTTTCTGTTGTAACTTTTGAATTGAAAATGAGCGGGTGGGAGTGGTGGGAGTTGACTGGGTGAGGAGGTACGGGTATGAATGGTGGGGAGGTGGGAGGGGAAATGTGTGTGGGGTAGGGTGAGAGGGGGTGAAGATTTTTGTGGTTGGAAACCATAGGTGGTAAAATGCTGGACACATTATTTGTTAAGGTTGTGAGTTCGGCTCCCAAATCGCCTTCATATTTTAAGAAAGAAAATCATTGTGGCTCAATACAGAGTAGCTAAGATAGACCCTTACCAGGTCTCCTCAAAAATCAGAATTTGGAGGATCATTCCCGTCAACACAATGGGTAGCTATTATTGCTTATCCCTGCAGACCAAGGTTTACCTGTCCATATAAAACCTGAAGAAAAGAAACCAAGTAAATTAAATGGCAAGGAATGTTACACGACAAAAAATCAACTCCCAAATCGCCTTCATATTTAAGAAAGAAAATCATTGTGGTTCAATGTCGAGCAGCTAAGATAGACCCTTACCAAGTCTCCTCAAAATCATAATTTGGAGGATCATTCCGTCACCAAAATGGGTAACTATTATTGCTTATCCACGCAGACCAAGGTTTACCTGTCCATATAAAACCTGACTAAAAAGAAAGCAAGTGAATGGCAAGGAATCTTACAAAAAGTCCCCAACCCAGCGCTTACTGAGCTGCCTTGGCTTGTGTGCATGGTTTGGAAGTGATGACGATAGTTAAAGAAGCTGCCTTAGTGGATCACGATAGATAATATGGACCACGTCTTACATACAGATTACGAACATTGACATGTTAAACAAAAACAGGATCGTAATTAGAGGTTTAGATGCAGCAAAATATGATGTGCTATGTGACATTATTCACTGTGAACCATGACTAACCATGGCTCATGACCTGCTGATTACAAATCAATCATGACATACTGACTTGGACATGACCTAATGGTTATGACTTTCTGACAATGAATTATAACATACTGGCAGAGGACATAGCATAATAATAATAATGGTTTATGATTTTCTGAGTTTGGCTCATAATAATAATAACAACCAAACCAAACCAAACCTTACGAAACCTAACCAAACCAAACCAAACCTAACCAAACCAAACTAAACCAAGCCAAACCAAGCCAAGCCAAACCAAACCAAACCAAACCTAACCAAACCTAACCTAACCTAGTAACCAACTAACCATAAAAACCTAACCTAACAAACCAAACCTAACCTAACAACAAACCAACAAACCAAACAACCAACAAACAAACAACTAACTTAACCTAACCAAACCAAGCCAAACCTAACCCAACCAAACCAAACTTAACCAAAGCAAATCAAGCCAAACCAAACCTAACCTAACCTAACCTAACCTAACCAAACCTAACCACATCAAACCTAACCAAACCTAACCAACCAAATCAAACCAAACCTAACCAAAATCAAATTGTATAAAGGTGAGCCACTATTGTCGGGAAGAGCAGACATAACTAAGGGCTACCCTGATGCAAAACATATGTGATTACTGCTGCTGCTGCTGCTGCTGCTATTGATGTTGTTGTTTGATATCGTTGTCTTCGTCGACGTTACAAATGTTGTTATTATCGTCATTCTGTTGTTGCTGCTGTTGTTGGTGCTAGTGGTGGTGGTGGTGGTGGTGGTGGTGGTGGTAATAGCAGAGGCTGTGGTGATGATGGTAGTGTGAGCAATCAGTGAAGTGATTGTAGGTTTCTTGTAAAAAACATGTTTGCAGATTGTCATGGTCATCGATGCATCATCGTCGTCGTCATCATCTTGTCAGCTGTACTTCTTCGTCATGATATCCCACCACCACCACCACCACCACACCACCACCCACCACCACCCCACACCACACCACTCACCATCCAACCCCCACCACAACACGCATCACCCATCAAAATAATCGTCACACACAAACCATCAAAACCATAGCCAACCGAACCCCACTCATCATCACCATTATCATCGTCGTTGTGTCGTCATCGTCCATCCTCATCGTCTTCATCACCATCATCTTTCGTCATCGCCTTCATCGTCGTCATCATCATCTCGTCGCTCATCAATCATCACGCACAATCATCATCATCATCATCATCATCATCATCATCATCATCATCATGCGCAGTTCCATCTTGAATTTTCCCTTTCTCTCACCCACCCACAATTTGCAGAGAGTCCTTCCCTCAATCCCCCCCCCCCCCCCCCCCCCGTCACCCTCCCCCTTCCCTGCCTGACATGACTGTCGGGTATATACCTCTGCGCTGCCTCTCCTTCGCACCTTCTCTCCAACTCTTCAGGGTTGTTTTTTTTCTCCCTCCCTTTTTTTCCATACGACAACCCTAGCTGATAGTCAAGTGCGAATGGTTGACGTTTTCTTGCCTCTCTGACCCCGCGATACAGGGCGGATGACTTGTCCCACAGCTCAGGCTGGGAGACCCCAGAAGGCCTCGGTTCCCACGCGGCAGGGTATCTTCCCCTTTCCCCGTGCACCCTCTGACCGCCCGCCACACGACCCAGCTCGTTTGATGGCTTCTTCAACTGGCGTGACCATGCTGTGGACGTCTGAGGGGTAGAGGGTTTAACCACAGACTGTTTATAGCCTGGATTAGTCCCACCACTACTATAGATGCTAACTGAACACAAGATAGACTCATAAACAGCCCTGGTATACAAAAATCCGACAAAATGAAGCCATTTGGGAAATTCCCCAAAAAGCGACGAAATCCCACGGGGTAACGTAGTCTTGGAATTAATGAAGTCTTGTAGTTTTTGCTTCGGATCAACTCCTATTAACTCTGAGGCTTTTTGTGTGTTGTGTGTTTGTGTGAGGGAGACAAGGCTTTGAAAGTGTCTGTTTATGTCCATGGCTCTCGTTTCTGTTGTTGGGTCGGGGGTTCATTTCTCAGGTGTGAGGTGGCGAGTTCAAGTCCATATATCTGTCACTGTTGTAGGAGCGGCTGGCTTTTGTTGTTGCTGCGGTGGCTGCAAGGTGACGCTGAGGGTGTGTAAGTGAGTGAGTGAGGGAGTGGGTGAGGGAGTGGGTGAGTGGGAAACAGGCTACGGGTCTGGAATCTCACGTCATGCAGTCTAGGCTTGTGTGGCTGGATTGGTTGTTTAGTGTTAAGGCAGTCGTCTTCAATTAACAGCCAGAGGTTTCAAGTGCAAATCCCATCCAAAGCTAACTTTCCCAGCCAACTGGATGAAGATGACAATAGAATCGGTGGATCGATGGTCTGGAGGTAAAGCGCCTGCCTAGAAAGCGAAAAGGTCCGGGTCGGAAACATGCGGTGGTTTGACCCCCTGTCTGGACCAAAAACTTCTCAAATCCATTATAGACCATGAGTGATGGTCCGGGTGGTAGTCTTTCGGATGAGACGATAAACCGAGGTCCCGTGTGCTAGCTACATAAAATTATTTAGTGCACGTAAAAGAACCCACGGCAACAAGAAAGCTGTCCATGGTAAAATTCTGTAGAAAGAAAGTTTTTCTGATAGAGAAACAATTACAGTTGCAGACAGGAAAATAACAATAATGGGTGGTGGCGCTGCTGTTGTGACGACGCGCTCTCCCCGGGGAGAGCAGCCCGAATTTCACGCAGAGAAATCCGTCTGCGCTCACTTAAAGTGGTATAAAAATGACAATGCGATGGGCTACAGAGTCCGTGCAATATGACGAGATACAATATGATGACTTACCATGTAAAGCAACACAACAAAACTCGAATCAACACAACATAATACAAAAAACAATACACTTTGATATTTGGATTACGTGGTAGTCTCACTGCTCTTTTCGTTTTTGTTTTTGATAAGACAATGAACTGATAATTCTCAAAGGCAAGGTATATTTTATACATAATTATGATAGAACCCACAACCACAAAAAACAATGTTCCTGGGAAAAAAATTGGTGGAATTAAAGCCGCTTTGTATTATTAACTTTTGTATTGTATATCGAAGGCGCCCCAAAGGATTCGGAATCTGAGGGATCGGTGACGGTGACGGTATATCACGGCCGATTTCTCTGCGTGAAAATTCGGGCTGTTCTCCCCGGGAAAAGCTTTGGCTACAAGTAGAGGTATAAGGTGGCATACGCAAAAACAATTTCACCATTGGGAAAACCTCATAGCTCTAGCTGAGGACCGAAAATATTAAAAAAAAACCAACCGTCTATTCCTCTAAGAGTCCTTAGCATAGCACGAGACGGTATATATTAAAAAAATTCTTTTATATCGAGGATAATGGAATAAGCACTTATGTGCTTTTTTACATCCTGTCCCCGTGTGCATGCGGTTTTTGTATTCTGTCATCTGTTCCCACCAGCACACAATGGCCAACTCTTACGAAAAGCGGAACAAGGATTTAACGTGTGCGCAAGATTTTCTGCGTGCGTTCGCACACGGCCGGGGCCTCGGTTTATAGTCTCATCCGAAGGACTTTTGAGGAGAGTGGAGTCTGCACTGATGTTTACTCCTGGAGAAAATATCCCCTTGAACGGGAATCGAACCCGGTTGTCAGATTGCGAGCGCAATGTTCTAACCACTAGGCTATCCCGACCCCGCGAAACCGCGACCCTGTGCGAGAAGGCAAGGAGACCATTTGTTGTTGTTGCAAAACACGTTAATAACACAAGCATCTTTGTGTAGAAAAATAGACTCAACTCACTTCGGCAAGTGGTGGAGTTGGTACCAACATACCCAGCATGCACCCTGCGACTGGGAACTAGTGGGACAGTTTCAGGCCCAGCAAGCCTGAACATATCAGCGCAGTGTAAGCAAACAACTCCTCAAAGGAGATACACGGGACGGGAGAGAGCTCAAATCCTGGCTAGTGCAGTGCGTAGATCATCTCTTTTGAAGCAGAATCGAAATAAACTAATATCCCCGAAGTCGGATGCGGCTACCTGAATTAATGGTGGGCAGCAATAAAAAAAAAGGTCGTATACGCCCAAAAAAAATCTCACCATTGGTGAACCTTGGAGCTCTAGCCAAGGAACGAAAAAAAGAAACCAAAAAACCCAGCTAACCTACCAACCAGCCAACCAACCAATCAGCCAATCAGCCAGCCAGACAGCCAGGCAACCAGCCATCCAGCCAGCCAGTCAGCCAGCCAACCAAGCAACCAACCAGCCAGCCAACCAGTCAGTCAGCCAGTCAGTCAGCCAACCAACCAATCAACCAACCAACCAACCAACCAGCCAACCAGCCAGCCAATCAGCCAATCAACAAGCCAACCAGCCAGCCAACCAACCAGTCAGTCAGCCAGCCAACCAACCATCCAGCCAATCAGCCGACCAGCCAGCCAGCCAGCCAACCAACCAACCAACCAGCCAACCCAAAACAAACAAACATTGGAAACAAGATCA
>CM054134.1:77710107-77712607 GCA_028751875.1 Rapana venosa | reverse complement strand
GCTTTTTTTTACATCCAATCCCCGTGTATATGCATTTTCGTCAATTTTGTCATCCGTTCCTACCGCCACACAATGACTTCTATCTATCTATCTATCTATCTATCTGTCCCGTAGTCTGACGACCGTGGGGGCACCCTCAAAGACAACAACCAGTTCCCTCCATTCCTCTCTCTGTTCTGCCTTTCTCAGGGTTTTGTTGAGTTCTAGGCCTGTCCATTCGCTGATGTTATCCTCCCAGCTCTTCTTTGGTCTGCCTCTTCTTCTTCCTCCTTGGACAGTGCCTTGTAAAACTGTCTTTGCAAGTCCTTTGGATCTTGTGACATGCCCATACCATTTAAGTTTACGCTTTTTCACGATCGTTAGAAGGTTCTCATAGGGTCCAATGGTTTGCTGGATTCTGTTATGCACGCTTTCGTTGCTTATGTGGTCTTTGTAGGAGATGCCAAGGAGTCTCCGAAAGCATCTCAATCCACCGCCTGTACTCTTCTCTCCAAATATGCAGTCAGGGTCCATGATTCACAGGCATACAGAAATATGGATATGGCAAGGGAGCGCATTAGTCTGATCTTGGAGATAAGTGAGATATTTTTATCTCTCCAGATGGTGTTTAGTTTTGACAGTGCTGTTATTGTCTGTGCAGTCCTGCATACTACTTCTGGCTTGGATCCCTGGTCTGATACAATGGCTCCCAGGTACTTGAAGCTTTGAACTGTTTCCAGCTTCTGGTCATTAAACCTGATATCAGTGCTAATGCCGTTGGTGTTATTAGTCATCAGTTTGGTCTTCTCTGCACAATGACTTACTCTTCCGAAAAAGCGGAACGAGTTTTTAACGTGTGCGCGAGATGTTCTGCGTGCGTTCGCACACGGGACCTCGGTTTATAGTCTCATTCGAAGGATGAAGAAATGTATGTGCTGCAGAGATGGTGGCATTGCATGGAATTCCTACCGACATCAGCGGCGATGGCGACAGTTGAGTTTGTGTGGAGGGTGGTATCTTACAGAGCCTTGGAAAACAGTTTAAAACGAAACTGACCTGAATCAAAACTCTCTGTCTCTCTGTGTCTCTGTGACTCTCTGTCTCTGTCTGTGTCTGTCTGTCTGTCTGTCTGTCTCTTCTGTCTCTGTCTCTCCTTCTCCCTCTATCTGCTCATCCCTTCTCTCTCTCCCCCTCCTCCCCCCTTCTCTCTCTCTCTCTCTCTCTCTCTCTCTCTCTCTCTCTCTCTACCTCCTCCTCCCTTCTATCTCTCCCCCTCCTTCTCTCTCTCACTCATTTAATCGCACTCTTTTTTTTCTCTCTGGCTTTTCTTGTTCTCTTATCACTTACTCCAAACAGTTCAAGGAACATTTCCACCACTATAACAACAAAAAACCCCGCCACCACCACTGGTTCAAATCATTTCAACACATTGATCTACTCCAATAACCATCTCTCTCTCTCTCTCTATCTCTCTCTCTCTCTCTCTCTCTCTCTCTCTCTCTCTCTCTCTCCCCTCTCTCTCTCTCCCTCCCTCCATCTGTGTGTGTGTGTGCTCCCTTCTCTCTTCTCTCTCTCTCTCTGCCTCTCTGTCTGTCTGTCTGTCTGTTTTTCTGTCTCTCTCTTTGTTCCTCCCTTCTCTCTCTCTCTGTCTCTGTCTCTGTGCTGGTGAGAACAGATGACAAAATTGACAAAACCGCATACACACGGGGACTGGATGTTAGCTGATCGCATCAACAAAGAAGAGTGCCACCAAACATTCAGCCAGTCTTTCAAGAAGTTAGAGAGGAGGAATTTGATATTTTTTGGTGGGGATTTTTTTTTTTTTTTTTTTTTGGGGGGGGGGGTATGAGTGCAGAAACAAGTAAAGGTTACTCTTTCTTTTTCTTTTTTTTAACGACTGTTACTTTCTTTCCCTTGAATACAGCGTTTTGGGATCAAGTGACAGAAGTCTATTTAGCTGGGACCCGAGTCATCAGGTGAAATTATGCAAATATTTCTTCATTTATCCGGGGTGTTTCGTTCCCACGAAACACAAAATGGGTATTGGAGTAGACCCATGTGTTGAAATGAAATGATTTGGACTGGTGGTGGCAGCGGCGGCGGCGGCGGCGGCGGCGGTGTGTTTTGTTGTTGTTGTTGTTTTTGTTATATTGGTGGATATGTTTCTTGAACTGTGTAGAGTTAGTGACGAGAGAACAAGAAAAGCCAGAGGGAGATAGAGTGCGAGTGATTGAGAGAGAAAGAGAGAGAGGAGGGAGAGAGAGAGGGTGGGGAGAGAGAGAGAGAGAGGAGAGAGAGGAGAGAGAGAGAGAGAGAGAGAGGCGAGAGAGAGAGAGAGAGAGAGAGAGAGAGAGAGAGAGAGCGAGAGAGAGAGAGAGAGAGAGAGAGAGAGAGAGAGAGAGAGAGAGAGAGAGAGAGAGAGAGAGAGAGAGAGAGAGAGAGGAAGGAGGAGGAGGAGGAAGGTGAGAGGTGGAATATTTCGCCAGGAAAAATCGGAGACTGAACAAAATAGACTATAATA
>CM054134.1:77695107-77697607 GCA_028751875.1 Rapana venosa | reverse complement strand
ATGTCTAAACACGACACCAGTGTGCATGCGATTTTTAGCTGTTGTATTTTTTTGCTTTTGAATATTTTTTTTAATCGTTCTTAACAGCACGAAACAGCTTATTCGTTTGAAAGGTAGAATATGTTTTAGCGCGTATGCAAGATGTTCTGTGTGCGTTTGCACACGGGACTTCAGTTTCTAGTCTCATGTGAAGGATTTTAGAGAGGTGGGGGGATGGGGGGGGGGGGGAGTAGAGCCAGTACTGATATTAACTCCAGAAGAAAATTCTCCCTCAGTGGTGATGGCTTGAAATGGGGCCATCAGATCGTGAACACAGTGCTCTAACCACTAGGCTATCTCCCCCTTCCCCATCAAAGTATCAATTTAGTATCAATTTTGTGTCATGTGTGTGGGAATGTAGCAGCCTGTGTAGGTAGCTTTGCTGTGCCAAATTAACTCTAAAGCTGTTTACTCTTATTCAGGGAAGAAAGTTTTCTTTCTTAAGTAGAAAAAACCCACATCATGTTCTTTGATACTTTATGTCTCCCCCAACAAAACAACAACAACAAAACCCCACAAACAATACTCTCCTATTGCTACTTGAAGTATGTAACGAACATATACAGAGATAATCAGAAAAGTGTGTAAAAATGAATACAAATGTGTAATGTATAAAGTGATGTCAAAACTGATAATTAGACAACTGACTAAAAGAAAAGAGACAATAACAGATAGATGAGTAGATTACATAAATGGATAGATAAGGTAATAAACAGATAAATAACTAAGAAGACATCATAGCAAACTACTCCCGCTGGAGAATTAAGGCATACCTACCCTACAACAACACAGAGACAACCTCACACCTACTCTCAGATATAAAAAAAAATCAGAAGGCGTGAAGGTTGGTGTGCCTGCAGTTAACATGTTCACGTTGAAACAGTTAACTGCCAAAACGACCCATGTCTGTTCCTCAGTCTCTTTTGTGTGTGACTATCATGACACAGTCCAGTGACTCGATCTACAAGGCAAGTGTTCGCGAAAGGATATATCATGTATCTTGTAGTTTCTTGTTTGGTCTGCTATCTCTTTCTTCTTTTTCCTCTTTGTCAAATGCTGGGACAGCAACTATTGTTGTCTGTCATATTATAGGAGTAAAAAAAAGTGCGTTGCACTGCCACTAAGCATTTGACAAGTCAGGCTCAGCGTATCTGACTTCCTTGTAGGAGAGAATTGGTATCTTTTAAGTCTTTCTGGAAAAAAAGGCAGGGAAATAGACCAAGCGAGCAGAAAATAGACAAGAAGGAGGTAACAGAAAGACAAGGAGCAAGACAGAAACAAAGAGAGGGATAAAAAAAAAAGAGAGGGAATTCCAAGCGCAGATTTTCCAGAAGGCAGGGATGCTGTTTATATCAACAGGCCCCACTCGGATCACAATCTCTTTGTGACACTGCAACTTTGCCTTCAAATGTGCAGATTGTGTTCAGTTTAGGGACGTATAAATCTGTGTGTATACATACTACTGCTGAGTGCTCCCAGCCTAAGACAAAAGGACGGGATAGGCTGGTGGTTAGAGTGTAGTGCTTGCAATCTGACAAACTGGGTTCGAGCCACCACCACAATGCCTGTTCAGAGGGATTTTCCCCCTTTAAGTTAACATCAATACCAAACTCCAGAGCCCCCCAAATCATTTGGATTAAACTAGAAACCGAGGTCCCATGTGCGAACGCGTGCAGAACATCTTGCACACACCTGTTCCACTTTTTGGAAGAGTATGCCACTGTGTGATGTGAAAATGGATGACAAAACTTACAAAACCGTGCTCACATGGAAACTGGATGCAACACAGTAGAATGAGAGCTTATTTATTATCCTCAAAATAAATTTAAATAGATAAAAACTAAACAAAAACCCATTTGGGAGGGTCACACAGTTTATGCATTCTGACCCACTCATCCCACCTGGGAATCATCATGAAATTGTACACACACTCTAGATGAGAAGTTTGTATGACTGACTTTTTTCATGTACCTCACAAAATAGGCAGCCATACTCTGACTCCAGATACATTTTTTCACCTTTTAATAAAAGGAGAGTGCAGGTTATTATGTTATGAGCTTGACAAGGCTGGAGACAATCTCAAACATAATATCTTCGCATGACAACACATTGATGTAGTCTTTAGAACTCAGTTCACATCAACTATGAAAGTTTGAAAGTTGGCTCTCAAATATCTTTGTGTATAAAACTGGGGTTCAGGGCAAATTCTGCAACTATTTATTATTAACCAGTTCAGGCATACACTTGCTGGTTCTGTTGTTTTAAAAAATGGCTGAAATTCAGTCATGCACTTGCAGCACTCTGTATTCCTGTGATTTCCCACTGATGTGCCTGAAAAAACCCTGATCTTTTCTTGTCTATGACAAACAAGAAAATCTAAACACGCCTGTGATGCAAATAACCAGATAACACATAAAAAGCAAACTAAATTATATCCAAAGATGATTTGAAAATATGCAAA
>CM054134.1:77680107-77690107 GCA_028751875.1 Rapana venosa | reverse complement strand
AAAGCCTCAATATCCTGTCAAAGCTGGGATAATTCAGTTACCTTGGAGCAAAAGCAACGAGCACTTGTTACTTTAAACAAATTAGAAACAAACTGATTGATGAAAACACACACACATATGGTGTACAGTCATAGCAGGAATTTCAGTGGAATAACCAATCTGGTTGAAAATTTGATTCAGCTGAATAAAAAATTATCTACTCTGTCTGTCTCTGTGTATCTGTGTCTGTGTCTGTCTGTCTTTCATCTATGTATGTATGTATGTATGTATGTATGTATGTATGTATGTATGTATGTATGTATGTATGTATGTGTGTGTGTGTATGTATGTATGTATGTATGTATGTATGTATGTATGTATCTGCCTATCTATCTATCTATCTATCTATCTATCTATCTATCTATCTATCTATCTATCTATCTATCTATCTATCTATCTATCTATCTATCTATCTATCTATCTATCTATCTGTCTATCTATCTATCTGTCTATCTATCTATATCTCTCTCTCTATCTATCTATCTATCTATTGTTTACTTTCCCTCTTTCTCTCACTGCTGTAAGATAAATTTGAGAATTTTCCCCGTATACTTCCACTAATGCTTGTTCACCAATGGACAAGTTTTTTTGTATGTGACCATTTACATGTTAGGCAGGTGAACATCTAAACCATCCTTTCACTTTCCTTTCAAATTGAGAACAAACACCATGTACTCTATTTCCAGATGATAGGACTTACTCCGTCAGAACTGAGAAAAAAGAACCTGTGCTGAGCTGAAATGTCTTCCTAAAATAGATTTACTTGCACCTTTGTGTTAATTGATGATAACAGAATGATGACTATGATGATTGTGGTAAAAGCTGACAACGGTGGTGAAGAAGCTAAATAAAAAATGCACATGTACGTAACTGCTACATAAAAAATCAAGTTTTTCTTTAAACATCATTATCCAGTATAGAAAAACGTAGCAAACCACCCACGTTCCAACAATTTAGATACACCCTTCACAGCACAAAGTCAGTCAGCTTCACACTCACTTGCAGATGGGAAACGGAAACAAAAGTGTGAAGCTTGGCATGGGGCAGTTAACGTGAAGACAGTTTACTGCTTAACGACCCATGTCGGATGCCTCCCCCTTATCATGTCTACATGGCCCAGTCACTCCCCACCCCTCATGGTGTCTTTGATACTGGTATCATTCTTGTTTACTCTCCTTTCTCCTCCCAGCTATCACTCCAGATGATGCGCATGACTGACAGTGGTAATGATTCTTCTTGTTAGGAAAAAACTGGGGATGGGGTTGTTATGCTTAGTTTAAACATATATCTATTTTTGAAGACCATTTATCATTCATGGTATCTGGTATCCATGTAACCCAGTACAACCTGTCGCATGTGGGGGAGGAAACCCCAATAGAAAAAAAAACCCAAAACATATGGAGACTTGGAGAGGAGATTGGCGTCACCAAGGAATATCCTAAGCCCACAGAAAAAACATGAAAGACAAATGCAAAGCCAATATGATACCGGATCGGTCGAGGCCCGGGTTACCAACGACCGCGCTTTCCATTTTTCAAAAAAGGGTGGAGGTGACAACACTACTGGAGTTAAAATTATTAACTCCCTAAGAACGATCCCTTTTTAAAAAACCCAAACCAAAAAAAAAATTTTCAAATGAAAAAAAGAAGTGGGGGTGAAACCCTAAAAAGGATTTCCCTTTTTTTTGGAAACCCCCCCCCCCCCCCCCCCCCTTTTTGATAAGGGGGGAAAAAAAGGTTTAAAGAACAAAATAAAAAAAATTATAATTAATAAAAAAAAAAATTTTTTCAAAAAAAAATTTTTAAAAAAAATTAAAAATTAAAAAATTTTAAATAATTTAAAAAAAATTTTAAGTTTATTAATAAAAAAAAAAAAATGGAACTTATATTGGGGAAAATTTTTAAAATTTATTTTAATTTTAATAATTCCCCCCCCTCATTTTTTAAAAGGGAAAAAATTTTTTTTTTTTAAATATAAAAATGAATGGAAATGACTTTTTAAAAAAGGGGGGGGGGTTTTATTTTTTAAAACAAAAAATTTTGAAAATTTTAAAATAAAATTTCTTTAAAATAACCCAAAAAAACCCAAGGAAAAAAAAAAAAAAAACCCAAATTTTAAACAAAATTCCACCAAAAATCCAACCCCCCAAAAAACAAAAACTCAAACGAACCCCACCCCCCCCAACCCCCCCCTACAAAAAAGGGGGGGGCAAAATCCTACTAAAAATTTTACCCCCAAACCCCCTTTCAAAAATCCCCCCCCACCGGCAAAAAACAAAAAAAACCCCCCCCAAAAACAAAACAAAAAAAACTTTTTTTTGGGGCCCCAACAAAAAACCTTTTACATCCAAAAACCCCCCCAAAAGGATAAAATTTTTTCAAAAAAACCCCCCCCAAAACACCCCCCCCATTAAAACCCTCCCAAACCCCAAAACTCACCCACAAAAAAACACCCCACCCGGGGGAAAAATAAAAAAAAAATTTTTTTAACCTTTTTAAAAACCCCAGAAACAAACAAAAAAATTTTCCCCAAGGGTTCCCAAAAGGCCGGAACAGGGGGTTTTTTGGAAATGGACGCCCAACCCGGGGGGGGACTGCCTTTTTTTGTAAAAAAAAACCCCCCCCCTTTTCCCCAACCCAAAACACCGGGAAAACCAAAGGAAAACCAAAAAAAGATTTTTTTTAAAAGGGTCTTAAACCGCTCAAAACCAGAAAAAAAACCACCCGGAAAAGGGGCCGCCAAAATTTTTTCCCGGTAAAAAAAAAAAAAAAAACCCCCCCCAAAAAAAAAGGGAAAATAAAAAAGGGGGGTTTCCAACTAAGCTTTGGGATGTTTTGCGGGATTAACCCTCTGGACAATGACACAAGACCTCACCCAAAAATTTAATGGGCGTCCCCGGAAACAGCGAGGAGGTACTCGTGTCGAGGAATAAACACCGCCCTGGCTACCAAGAATCTTGGGCCCTTTCGATACAAAAAGGACTGAAACCAACCCGGTCTTCAACCCTAATGAATACCGGGAGGCCCCAACAATCTTGTGAAGAAGTCAAAGTTAAAGGGCCCAAAGAAGGGATCAGTGATCAAGTGATGAATCGAAAAAAAACATGAAAAAGGGGCAACGTAAAAAAACATACGACACCCTGAAAGAAACTCACAAAACCATTTTAAACCAAATTTATCAGTCATTGAAAACAGTCCGGAAAAATCCCACAAAAAAATCACTGCATTGAACAGGTGGTCTGAGTATTGTAAGAACTATAAACTCCAATACAACCCCACAAAACAAAAGAAAGGAAGCGCAAACATCAAGAGTACCTTCACCATTTCCTAACTGGGGAAGAAGGGAAGAAGCCATCCGCATTTCCCCCCGTAGGAAAGTCCCTAGGAGAGACAAAATACCGCAGAGCTGCCAAACAGGGGTGAAAAAGTCATCACCTTTTTACGCTTTTTGTCAGAAGTTGGGGGGACAAAAAAGTGGCCCAACAGAAAAGGGCAAATCATTCCTACCCCCGCCCAAGAAGGGGGAAATTTACGCCAATGCCAAAATATAGAACAATCGTCATCAGCCGCGCCGAAGTCATGCCAAATTTATTTTTTAAACGACTCAAGAAGGGGCAGAAAAAAACCTTCAGGGAAAAAGCTGGGGTTTAGGGCGGCAGGAGCCAATGAAAGATTTTTAACTGCCACTCCTGTGGAAAAACATCTTCAAAAATCAAGAGCGTTCCCCAACTTCATCGCTTTAGAAAGGGTTTCGCAGGTATGGGACAAGGCCTGTGGCAGGTCCCCAGAATGTTTGCATTAAAAAGGATAGTGCAAACCAAACAAGCCTATCAAACCGCAAGCATGCATCTTCTAACAAACAGGTCGGAGATCTTAAAACCCCAGTTGGGGTCCCCACAAGGAGTTTGGGTTTCTCAGTTTGTTTAAATTTTTCTTGGGAAAAAATTTTGAGAGAGACCCTCCATGATTCCCTCTACCCTCTCCATTGGGGGCAGACCCTCAACAACGCGGTTTGCGATGACATTGACCTCATGGGCGGAAGTAAACAGAGGCAAGATCTTACGACCCGTTTAGAACGAGTGGAGCATATGGGATGGAGGTGAGTCGGGAAAAAACAAAGTATTGTGAAAGCCGGCAACACCATGCTAAAATTTACATGAACGGCCCAAAAATGGGGGAGGGAGAGCTTTTAAATACCCTTGGGGCTACATCAAAAAGGACGGGCGATCGACGACAGAAATCAAAGTCAGAATAGCCATGGCAACATCTTCCATGACAAAAACTCAGCACCATATGGAAAAGTAAAGAGATCAGTTTCCCAATCAAACTAAAGCTCTACAAAGCCCTAATTCAGACTATCCTGCTGTACCGGAAGTGAAACCTGGACATTGACTGCTGAAACAGCAAAGCGAATCCAGTCATTTGAAACAAAATGCCATAGAAAACTACTGGGCATATCCTGGAGAGAACGAAAGACCAATGAATTTGTCAAGAGTCAAATAACACGGCTGGCAGGTCCACAGGAACCCCTTCTCACCATCGTCAAGAAGAAAAAGCTGACATGGTTCGGCCACGTCACCCGCCACAACACTCTGCCAAAAACAGTACTGCAGGGAACACTCGAAGGTGGCAGAAAGAGGGGAAGACAGAACAAGTCATGGATGGACAACATCAGAGAATGGACCAGGATGAATGAATCGGCACTACTGCGCAGAGCCGAGGACCGAGATGGATGGAGGAGGCTTACCATGGCATCGTCTTTCGTGTCTCCCCCACGACCGCCAAGGTCACGGGTCTGATGATGATGATGATATCATTCATGTATTCATTTGTTTGTTTGTTTGCATACCTATTGATTGCAGAAGTTGATGAAAATTAATGAAACAAAGAAAAAATGAAAGGCGAAAGAAAGTTATGAAGAGAAAGAAGAAGAAGAAGAAGGTGGAGGAGGAGGAAAATTAGAAAGAGTGGAGGAGGTGAAGAGAAAGAAAGATGATGAAGAGGAGAGAAGAAGAGAAAATGATGACAGTAACTATAATAACATACCAGGTATCAAGGCCCACCTTCACACCTACAGAAAAAAGAATAAAGTATAAATGCAATTTACTGTAATGTCTCACACGATTTTCTTAGTCAGTTTAAAGAAAAAACCCCAAACATGTTCGGATCTGAAATTCCAGCCTAAATGGGATTACTCACACCCTGTTGATAATAATGACAATGGGATAATGACCATTCAGTAATAGTTATCAACAAGGTAAAAATAGTCATGAAATACACATGTGCATAACTTCAAATGCAGAGAAAATACAACTTTTCTATCTGTCACATTAACAAAAACGTAGTAACCCAACTATCCATGTTCCAACAATTTAGACACACCCACTACAACACAAAGTCAGTCAGCTTCACACTCACTTGCAAATGGGAAACGGAAACAAAAGTGTGAAGCTTGGCATGGGGCAGTTAACGTGGAGACAGTTTACTGCTAAACGACCCATGTCGGATGCCTCCCCCTTATCATGTCTACATGGTCCAGTGACTCCCCACCCCTCACAGTGTCTTTGATACTGGTATCATCCCTGTTTACTTTCCTATCTCCTCCCAGCTCTCTCTCCTGATGATGCGCATGACTGACAGTGGCAATGAAACTTCTTGTTAGGAAAGACCCTGGGGATGGGATTGTTATGCTTGGTTTAAGCATATATCTATTCTTGAAGACTATTTATCATTCATGTATTCATTTCTTTGTTTGTTTGTATGCCTATTGATTGCAGAAGTTGAAGAAAATTAATGAAACAAAGAAAAAATGAAAGGTGACAGAAAGTTATGAAGTGCAAGAAGAAGAAGGAGGAGGAGGAAAATTAGAAAGAGGTGGAGGAGGAGAAGAGAAAGAAAGAGGATGAAGAGGAGAGAACAAGAGAAAATAATGACAGTAACTATAACAACATACCAGGTATCAAGGTCCACCTTCACATCTACTTGCACAGGGAAAATGAAAGATGCTTTGAAGTCTGGCATATGGCAATTAATGTTGAAACACTTTGTTGTTATAGATAAGGCTGAAAATGCTGACAGCATAACAGCAATCCTATACTGATGGTTTTATCTAGTGAATAAGTAAACACACAACAGCTGTGAAGCACACTTTCTTGTGTTATGATCCAAGCATAGTTTATTGCTGTATCAACAAATAAAATGGATTGAAATATAAATAGAAGATAATTTATTGGAGTAAAAACTAAAACTAAAATCACTAAATAAAGACACAATCACTTTTGTCAGTTATGTCATTGAAAAAGCAGCAAAAGTCTACTTTCTTTTAAAAAGTCAACAAAAATTACATTGATGGGTGAACAGACAAATATTCTATACAATCTCAGCATGATTTAAAGTATTGGAATTAAACTTTGTTGATAATTTACATCAAATTTATCAACTTCTCTTCTTTCTTCTGTCTAATCTATCATCATGCCCACTCATCTCCACATCTATCTGTCTGTCTTTGTTCAAAGAAAAAAGAATAAAGTACAAATGCAATTTACTGTAATGTCTCACAGGATTTTCTTAGCCAGTCTACAGAAAAAACCCAAACATGTTCGGACATGAAATTCCAACCTAAATGGGATTACTCACACCATGGTGATAATAATGACAATGGGATAATGGCCATTCAGTAACAGTTATCAACAAGGTAAAAATAGTCGCGAAATACACATGTGATAACTTCAAATGCAGAGAAAATACAACTTCTTCTTTTCAATCTGTCACATTAACAAAGACGTAGTAACCCAACTACCCAGGTTCCAACAATTTAGACACACCCACTACAACACAAAGTCAGTCAGCTTCACACTCACTTGCAGATGGGAAACGGAAACAAAAGTGTGAAGCTTGGCATGGGGCAGTTAACGTGGAGACAGTTTACTGCTAAACGACCCATGTCGGATGCCTCCCCCTTATCATGACTAGATGGTCCAGTGACTCCCCACCCCTCACGGTGTCTTTGATACTAGTATCATCCCTGTTTACTTTCCTATCTCCTCCCAGCTATCACTCCAGATGATTCGCATGACTGACAGTGGTAATGATTCTTCTTGTTAGGAAAAACCCTAGGGATGAGAGAATTGGGGGTTGAGCAATAATTTGTGTTTATTTATCTATGTTTCCTTTGTGGAAAGTTGAAGGAGAAGTTTGGATGGGAGTTAAAACTTGTCTTCAGGCAAAGATTTGCATGTTGTTTAAGTTGTTTCTTGTGTGTGTGTGTGTGTGTGTGTGTGTGTGTGTGTGTGTGTGTGTGTGTGTGTGTGTGTGTTTGTGTGTGTGTGTGTGTGTGTGTGTGTGTGTGTGTGTGTGTGTGTGTGTGTGTGTGTGTGTGTGTGGTGCCTCAGTCTGATTTAGAATCCAGACCTACATTTAACAGTTTGATTTGTTGAGATTCTTTTCATACTTAATAAAACCAGTAACCTTTTGTCGTGGGAATTTTTTTCATTCATGCCAAGAAAGCCTATTTATTTTGCAAATGACAATGTTGCAAATTCGTTTGCTAACCTTTTGTTGTTTTTTCAGTGGTAGGGGCATTATCAGGGCTAAGGAGGGAGATGAAGAGGCAGACAGAGAAAACGATGGGAAGACAAAATCAGAGAGTGGACTGACCTTGAGTGGAATGATTTGCTATGGAAAGCAGAGGACCACAGGGAGTGGAGGAAGCTGGTTGTAAAATCTTCAGTGGTGCCTCCACAGTCTACAGGACTACTAGATAAGTGAAGGTGAAGTGAAGGTGAAAGGACACAAATTAAAGTTGTGCGGGAATGTCACACGAACGTCTGAGCTGACCAAGACTGTCCTTTAGGGAACAGTACAAGGAGGGAGACGAAGAGGCAGACAGAGAAAACAATGAGAAGACAACATCAGAGAGTGGACTGGCCTTGAGTGGAATGACACACCATGGAAAACCGTGAACTGCAAGGAGCAAAGGAAGCAGGTTGCAATATCTTCTGTGGTGCCCTATTGGTTGATTGGACTATGGTATAGGTGAAAGTGAATTGAGAGAGAGACAGACAGTCAGACAGGGAGACACTTACAAACACACAGACACTAAGACCCACAGACAGACAGGCAGACAGAAAGACAGGCATACATACATACAGAGACATACAAACCCATAGACACTGAGACCCACAGACAAATAGACAGACACACAGACCAACACACAGAGATCTTGAAACATCAAAGAAGCCATAGAAAACGATTCCTGTCGGAAAAAAAGGGTGCGACGCTCTAATTTCCACTAGTGTGTCTACAAAGTCTGTATATTATGCAGCAATTGACGGCTGATCATAACTTGTTAAGCACCATTAAGCACTCCTCTTCTGGACAAGACCTAAGCGTAATACCCTCCTCAAAATGTTACCCCCAGCGTAAATTTTGACACTCGTTCAACATCATGTGAAAGCACTTGGTAATGAAGTTTTATTTTATCTTTAAATGTCCATATAAAAAAAAACCTATCATTGTAAATATTGTTGTTGCTGTTTTGCTACCAAGACTTTAATGCAATTGTTCAAATTTCAGGTTTTTAGAGAAAAGAAAACAACAGAAGGAGGAAAAAAGAAAGAAAACAATACACCAGAAAAAACATTGAACATACGAAGGTTACAGGAACTTTTTGTCCAACAACATCTCATGAAAACAAACCTATCGTAACAGTACAAAAAGTTCATGATAGGCAAATTACGAAAGTGTCCCACCCCAGGTCAATTTATCAGGGGGGACGAAATGTAAGGTAGGACCTGGCTGTACTTCTTTACACACTTCTTCAAAGTTGATGTCATCATCATTGTGTCCTTGTAGAAACTGACCTATGCACACACTGACCAATCGATCTTATAGCAAAAGTAGGCTCGGATAACCACTCAATGACCATACAATGGCCATAACACATAATCTTTTCTGTAAAGAGACATGCATATTCATCGCTTTCAAACGTGAAAGCGTATGTCAGTTATCAAGTTAACGGCTTTCCACTTTTAGTGATTTTTTGACAACCCTTAAAAACTGAAGAACTGGGACACTGGTGATTTATAATCTAAGAGAGGTAGATGGAATACTGAATATGCCTATGCGAGCGTCTTGCATGCGTGGAGAGAGAGAGAGAGAGAGAGAGAGAGAGAGAGAGAGAGAAGAGAGAGAGAGAGAGAGAGAGAAGAGATCCAAGTCAAAATCAAAGTTTACTTCCCGAGGGTACATTGATTAAGCAATGCATTGGCTTTTTCCATTATGTAACCCATCTTTTAAATAAAAGAAAGAAAAAATTAAACAAACCTTAACAGGAAAAAATCCAATGACACTATGAAGAAATAAAGATAATTTTTATAATGATCACGTTACAATATAATTCCGTCGTATGGACTATGCCATGTTTTCTCCCTGAGTTTTTCGCAAATACACATTTATACACATACGTATAAACTACCAACTCATCACCGTTTGAAATGACAATAACGTGATACACTTTGCGACTTTGTGCTTTATAGTCTCCTGGTTTTAAGTCGTTTGTTTACTTTCGTGCTTTAATGAACCTTTTTTGTCTCTTTGTGCTCTGTATGATACACAGAGAGACACCCTGAGGGCGGCCGAGAGACGCGAGGACTGGAGAAAGGTGATTGGCAAAGCTTCGAAGGTGCCACAAAGGATTCGGAATCTGAGGGATCGGTGACGGTGACGGTGATGATATCAATTTTTCCTGCTTTTGACAATTCATCCCGTAGATGGGCTTCAATTATGATTCCGTTTGTCATCCATTCAGACCGTACTCTATGCTATACTCTGGGTTTTAAAAGAAGCACGTTCCTTCATATATTGATGTAAATGTTTCAATCTAGAAGTCAGGCCTTCTTCTAGATTTGTAGGGTTATCAACATTCCTAAACAAAAGAATCTAGATGATCATCTGGAAAATAG
>CM054134.1:77667607-77675107 GCA_028751875.1 Rapana venosa | reverse complement strand
GGAATTTTATCAAATACGGGACTTTGGAAATAAAGAACATCTTTCCCCCGTGGGGATACCGGGGGTTTGTCAGTGTAGATAGCGTCCCCGTCTTCTGGAAATTCTGTGCTAGGAATCCCCTCTTTTCTATCCCTCTCTTTGTTTCTGCCTTGTTCCTTTTCTTTCTGTAACCTCCTTGTCTATTTTCTGCTGGGTTTTGTTGTTGTTGTTGTTGTGTTGTTGTTGTTGTTGTTTTGGGGGGCACATTTCCTTGCCTTTTTTCCAGAAAGACTTTTAACGATTCTCTTCCTGCCAAAACTATAAATATGAAATAAAATAAGATATACTCTATTAAGTGTTTATTATTGTTATTACTCTATATACGACAAACTTTTGCTTTGCATTGCTGTGTTGTATAACAAGCAGAAGTGTAACATGATTCATATGCTGTTGTTGTTGTTGTTAGGGGTTTGCTTGTTTTTGCTTTAGTATAATAAACACAGTAAAACATGTAATGACTCCGAGTTCAAAATGGCCTTATACTATCATGATAATATAATTATTCAGTGCTTGGTGTCCCTGCATTTAAGGTTTGTATGTGGGTTCATCTGTTTTTTTGTTTGTTTGTTGTGTGGGTGTACGCTTGTTTGAGTGTGTGGTTCGTTTGGATGTTAGTTCATTTGTGTCGTTTTTGTTTTTTGTTTGATTGATTGCTTTTTGATTAGTTAAGGGAATTTCTCTCCTAAAGTTAACATCAGTGCTGACTTTACTCACCCCAAAAGTCCTCCGGATGAGACTATAAACCGAGGTCCCGTGTGTGCCATTACTCTCTCTCTCTCTCAGAACTGCTTGTGCACACGTTAAAACCTGTTCCACTTTTCGGAAGAGTAGGCCTCTCTGTCCCGGCGGGAACAGAGGACAACATTTACAAAACCGCACGCACACAGGGACTTGATGTAAAAAATAAATAAAAAAGCACAAGAGTGTTTTTTCCATTATCCGCGAAATGAAAGAACGAAATAACTAAATGAATAAATAGATCAATAAATAAACAGATAAATAAGTGAATACATAAATAGATAGATAGATAGATAGATAAATAAATAAATGAATAATTTCATTTGCTGTTCTTTGTTTGAATAGTTGGTATTTTTTCTTTTAATTCTCATTATTTCTTGTGTAAGTAGCGATGTCAAGAGCTCTAAGCATTGGCATAAAGAAGACAACTAACATATCCACCAGTCATCATACTAACGATGTCTTTTGAGCTCTGTATTAGCTTTAAGCCTGTGGCTGCCACACTGCTGATTGGTTCATTCACATAACAATTATATCAATTATATATGGGGGAATTGGGAAGGGTTGAAACAAGGGTATAAGAGAGGACTGAAACCAAAAAATTGGACAGGATTGAAGCTGGGATCCCAATTAGAAAGGATTGAAACTAGGATCCCAACTAGAAAGGATTGAAGCTGGGATCCCAACTAGAGAGGATTGAAGCTGGGATCCCAACTAGAGAGGATTGAAGCTGGGATCCCAACTAGAGAGGATTGAAGCTGGGATCCCAACTAGAAAGGATTGAAGCTGGGACCCCAACTAGAAAGGATTGAAGCTGGGATCCCAACTAGAAAGGATTGAAGCTAGGATCCCAACTAGAAAGGATTGAAGCTGGGATGCCAACTAGAAAGGGTTGAAACTGGGATCCCAACTAGAAAGGATTGAAGCTGGGATCCCAACTAGAAAGGATTAAAGTTAGGATCCCAACTAGAAAGGATTGAAGCTGGGATGCCAACTAGAAAGGATTGAAACTGGGATCCCAACTAGAAAGGATTGAAGCTGGGATCCCAACTAGAAAGGATTGAAGCTAGGATCCCAACTAGAAAGGATTGAAGCTGGGATGCCAACTAGAAAGGGTTGAAACTGGGATCCCAACTAGAAAGGATTGAAGCTGGGATCCCAACTAGAAAGGATTAAAGTTAGGATCCCAACTAGAAAGGATTGAAGCTAGGATCCCAACTACAAATGGTTGAAGCTAGGATCCCAACTAGAAAGGATTGAAGCTGGGATCCCAACTAGAAAGGATTGAAGTTAGGATCCCAGCTAGAAAGGATTGAGGCTAGGATCCCAACTACAAATGATTTAAGCTAGGATCCCAACTACAAAAGATTGAAGCTGGGATCCCAGCTAGAAAGGTTGAAGCTGGGATCCCAACTGGAGAGGATTGAAGCTGGGATCCCAACTGGAGAGGATTGGAAAGGATTGAAGCTGGGATCCCAACTGGAGACGATTGAAGCCGGGATCTCAACTAGACAGGATTGAAACTATGATCTCATCTACAAAGGATTAAAGTTAGGAAATGTAAAATAATAGAAGCTAGGAAAAAAATGAATCTATGAAATTGGAAAGCGTTAAATTTTGAAAACAGAATTTTTTTTAAAAATCGAAACTTAGAAAATTGGACAAAAGGTTACACTTAAAAACAGAGGAACTTGTAATATTTGAAACTAGAGATCTTTAAGAAAGAAAAAAAGAAAGAAAAAAGAAAGAAAGAAAGAAAACAAAGACAGACAGATAAACACACAAAACAAGACAGACACACACACACAAGATCTCGAAACTGGGGACAAGCTCTGGGGAGCGAGCGAGCCGAGCATTTCAGCACGCACGTGCTAATCGCCCTGAAACAACACACTAAAGGCTTCTCCAATTGTCCCCAGTGTTCCCACTAGGGCTCAGAACACCCTTGGCTTCGTTGTTTGCCTCCCCCCATCTCCCTCCCCCCCTCCCCGTGGTGTCCCTCAGTCGTGTTTGCGTCCTGCTCTCCACCTCTCTTTCTGTGCGAAGGATGGCCCTGTTTAAAGAAGGCTTAGGGTTGTATCAGACAATACAATTTAGAAGAAGGGGTCCTAGTGGGGGGAGTAAGAGAAGTAGCAGCAAGGACGCTGTGTTTGTGTGTGTGTGTATGTGTGTGAAGTAGCAAGGATAGTGTGTGTGTGTATGTGTGTGTGCGTGAAGTAGCAAGGATAGTGTGTGTGTGTGTGTGTGTGTGAAGTAACAAGGACAGTGTGAGTGTGTGGTAGCAAGGACATTGTGTGTGTGTGAGAGAGGTTTTGGGTGGGCATGCAGGTATGTGCCGATGGAGGAAAGTGGGGATTAGGGAGTTTCAGGGTTGAGGATGAGGGTAGGGGTGGGAGGGGGAGGGGTCAGGTGTTTGTGTGTGGGGTTAGGATGCGTTTTAAAGTCAAGGAAACGTGGAGATAATCTCAGCAAGGAAATCGGGACTTCTTCTCGTTTAAACAATCTTTTTTACCCACTTCTGCATGTTTTGTGTGTGTGTCTGGCGGTGGTAGACGAATAAAAGAGAAATGTGCTAAAATGACAATAACTGTCCTGCTACCTACCTACCTTCCTACCTACCTTCCTATCTACCTACCTATCCATTCCCTGTTATATCTACATGTATCATGACTTCATCATCATCATCATCATCATCATCATCATCATCATCAGTACCGTGACCTTGGCGGTCGTGGAGGAGACACGAGAGACGATGCCGTGGTAAGCCTCCTCCATCCATCTCGGTCCTCGGCTCTGCGCAGTAGTGCCGAGTCATGGTCCATTCTCTGATGTTGTCCATCCATGACTTGTTCTGTCTTCCCCTCTTTCTGCCACCTTCGAGTGTTCCCTGCAGTACTGTATTTGGCAGAGTGTTGTGGCGGGTGACGTGGCCGAACCATGTCAGCTTTTTCTTCTTGACGATGGTGAGAAGGGGTTCCTGTGGACCTGCCAGCCGTGTTATTTGGCTCTTGACAAATTCATTGGTCTTTCCTTCTCTCCAGGATATGCCCAGCAGTTTTCTATGGCATTTTGTTTCAAATGACTGGATTCGCTTTGCTGTTTCAGCAGTCAATGTCCAGGTTTCACTTCCGTACAGCAGGATAGTTTGAATTAGGGCTTTGTAGAGCTTTAGTTTGATTGGGAAACTGATCTCTTTACTTTTCCATATGGTGGTGAGTTTTGTCATGGAAGATGTTGCCATGGCTAGTCTGACTTTTGATTTCTGTCGTCGATCGCCCGTCCTTTGTGAGTGTAGCGCCAAGGTATTAAAAAGCGTCTACCTCCTCCAGTTGCTGGCCGTTCATGTAGATTTTAGCAGTGGCGTTGCTCGTGCTGTTCACAAGTACTTTACTTTTCTCCAAGCTCACCTCCATCCCATATGCTCCAGCTCTGTTCTCAAGTCTGGTCGTAAGATCTTGCAGCTCTGAGTTACTTCCGCCCATGAGGTCAATGTCATCGGCAAACCGCAAGTTGTTGAGGGGTCTGCCGCCATTGGAGATGGTAGAGTGGAAGTCATGGAGGGTCTCTCTCATAATGTTTTCCAAGAACAGATTAAACAGGACTGGAGATAATCATGACTTACTTACCATTTAGCTACAATGCTACCTACCTACAGAGCTACATATCTATGTACCTGCTTGCCTGCCTGCCTGCCTGTCTATCTAACGATCTACCTACTACCTACTTATTACCTACTTGATGAATTAACTAGCTAGATAACTAACGAATGAATGAACAAACGTACAAACGCAAGAATAAAGAAATAAATAGACTAACTAACTAAATGAATGACTGGCTGTTTGACTGACTGACTAACTAATTAATTAGCTAAGTAAGGAAGTGGATCGGTGGTCTAGAGGTAACTCGCCTGTCTAGAAAGCGAAAAGTCCGGGTCGGAAGTGGGCGGTGGTTCAAATCCCGTTTGGACCCGAAAATTTTTCCCCATCCACTAGACCTTGAGTGGTGGTCTGGGCGCTAATCTTTCGGATGAGACGATAAACCGAGGTCCCGTGTGTTACACAAAAATTATTTAGCGCACGTAAAAGAACCCACGGCAACAAGAGAGTTGTCCCTGGCAAAATTCTGTAGAAAAAAGCCACTCTGATAGAGAAACAAATGCAGTTGTAGACAGAAAAAAAAGAAGAAAAATGGGTGGCGCTGCTCTGTGGCGACGCGCTCTCCCCGGGGAGAGCAGCCCGAATTTCACGCAGAGAAATCTGACGTGACTTAAAGTGATATAAATAAATAAATAAGTAAGCAAATGACTGACTGACTGACTGACTGACTGACTGACTGACTAACTAACTAACTAACTACCAAGCTGACTAGCAAACCTACGTACTGGGTGAGTCATTTATTTTCATCAGAATTTCAGCACTTCCAGAAAAAAATCAACTAAACAAAGTAAAACAAAACAAAACAAAACAAAGCAAAGTGTGTGTGTGTGTGCGTGTGGGTGCGTGCGTGAATGTGCGCGCGTGCATGGTTATTTATTTATTTATTCATTATATCGAGGATAATGGAATAAGCTCTCATGTGCTTTTTTTTACATCCAGCCCCCGTGTGTATGCGGTTTTGTAAATTCTGTCATCTGTTCCCACCGCCACACTATGGCCTACTCTTCCGAAAAGCGGAACAGGATTTAACGTGTGCGCAAGATGTTCTGTTCTACGTGCGTTGGCACACGGGACCTCGGTTTAAAGTCTCATCCGAACTTGCGTGCATTTGTGAATGTTCGCGCGTGTGTGTACGAGTGCGTGTATAAAATAATGCGTGACGCGCGCGTGTACTATTTTCAGTAAAGTTGACTCATATATAAAAAAAACCTTACTGCTGGGTTTTTCATTCACGGACATTTCCTCTTTTCGCAAGCGGACGGTCCAGTCCGCGCTGACAGTTGGCGTAGGTTGTCGCTGTGGGGCAGTGAGTATATAGCAGTGTTATGCTTTCATTGCTCTCGTAAAAGCTGGGGCCCCCGCGTCCTGTCATGCTATAACCACCATAGCTTTTAAGTGCTACGTTAGTCGTAGTAGGAAAAGAAAAGGAGTGTAAAAATATAAATGGACAATGTACGATCTTAGTCACAGGGTGGGGTGGGGGTGGGGGTCGGGCGTGGGGAGGGGGGGGGGGGAAGGTGAGGGACACGCCCGTGCGCCCCACGAAAGCAGCAACCCCCCCCCCCCCCTCTACCGCCACACACACACACACACACACACACACACACACACTCCACAACACACACCACACACACCAAAACACACACACACACACACACACACACACCACACACACACATACACACACACACACACACACACATGAAAAAAAAAAGAAAGAGTGAAAATCAAAACATCATGGTTGCAGATGTTCGGTCGCATATTGAAAAGAAGTATGCTGACTGCTTAAAAGTTGATACAGATGGATCTGTTTTAGAAAACCATGACACAGGCTCTGCATTTGTCATACCAGCACTTAAAATTGAGAAATTGTACTATCTTGGTAAACATCGTTCAATATTTACAGCTGAACTTATTGCAGTTCTTATGGCTCTTAACTATATTCTTGATTTTTTCATTTTCCTTCTTTCATATCTTGCTTTGTATTGACCCCAAGTCAATATTGTATGCTATAAAATCCCCAAACTTCAAGAAGGTCTCCAGAATTATTTTTGAAATTAAATATGTCATACACCTTCTAAGTTTAAGAGGTATTCCTGTTTCTTTTTGTTGGGTGCCTTCTCACGTTGGATTTGTTTTAATGAGTGGGCTGACAGAGCTGCAAAAAAGGGGGGCAACACATGATATGGAATCGATGGAACTGAATGTTCCCTTATCTCTACAGGATGGATACCGTATATTAGAACAAGTTTCATGGAGTAAGTTAAAAGAATCTGATCAATTCAAGGAACGATATTTAAAAAGCTGTCTGACCACTGGCCAATTTTTTGTTATATGGCTCCTTCTAAAATAAATTCGCGTTTTATAACCGTGAGAAGCGTTAATTCGCTATATTTTAGAATGAAGTTAAATGCATTCCTTACAAAATTTTTTAAACATGTCAGATGTCTATGTGGAGATCATATTTCCAATACTCATATCATATTTGAGTGCCCTATTGTAAAAGCTTTTTTACCTACATTTTCTGAACAGTCTCTGGAAAATGTATTTGAAAATTCAAAGCTAGCCTTTGCCATTGCTAGATGTTTATTGCATAGTCCACTTGAATATTTATTGTAGTTACATTATTGTTATTTCATGTTTCTACATTGTTGAGTTTATATTTTAGTCTCGTTTAAAAGTATTATCATTAATTTTCTAGGTTTTTTCCCCACAAAAACACCAACACTGATGCTATTTCTTAACCTTTTCTCCTTCCACTCCTTCCTCTCCCTTCTTTAACTTTCATTTCACTTTCGATTTCCCTCGTCTAATATCACTTAGAGTGAACAGACGTTAAATTGAAGACGACGACAACAACGACAACAACAACAACAACACACACACATACACATATTGGACAAAAGAAAACAAAAAGCACCATTATCTAACTAGTGTTGCAGTTCTTCATCTACCACTGTTGTCGTTATTGTATATTTAGTAGAAGTAGTAGTAGTAGTAGCAGCAGCAGCAGCAGCAGCAGCAGCAATAGCAGCAGCAGTAGCAGTAGCAGTAGCAGCAGTAGCAG
>CM054134.1:77657607-77660107 GCA_028751875.1 Rapana venosa | reverse complement strand
AATCAACCTTTCCAACAGCGATGTATTATTTGGTTTGCCAACATATCAAGCAGTTTGCATTGCGCAGTTAACGAAGCATCCTCCAAGCTGACTTCCTTCGCGTTATAGCGTCTCTGCTGCATGTAACTTCCTCAGGAAAAACATAAAGAGAAAAAGTAAAGATCAGGAAATCTGGGTTTGAGTCCTGTGGTGGTGGTGCCTTTTTCTCAACACTCACGACGTTCAGTTTTTGCTTTGTCATAATTTAAAAAAACAACAAACCCTTGCTGTAATATGTAATACGTATAGGAGAGTGTAGCACACCCAAGAGACCACAACCTTTACAATAGAACGATGAAGGGGACTAAAGTACACACACACACACATACACACTCAACACACACAACACACACACACAGACCTCTCCCCTACCCACCCAAACCAACAAGCAGGCAGAGCCAGTTTTAAAGCAATAAATGACAACAAAGCAATCCAAATGAATACATAAATTAAACAAATAAGTACAGAAATGAATCAAAGGCGAAAGAAAGAAAGAAAGAACGAAACTCTGAAGAATCTATTAAATTTGTGCCTCAGGTCACATTTGACCATTTTGTTGATCAAATTCTCGAAACGTGAAGACAGTACCTAGAATAAAGAAACTAGGGAAAAAGCGGCCAGAAGCAGGTCTTTCGAGAAGCAGCTCTGACCTCAGCAGTCACTGTACTTCCATCTCTAGACTCCTATTTATTTTATTTATGTATACCACTTCAAAGTCACGGTAGATTTCTCTGCGTGAAATTCGGGCTGCTCTCCCTGGGGAGAGTGCGTCGCCACAAGAGCAGCGCCACTTTTTTCTCTCTTTTTTTCCTGTCTGCAACTGTTGTTTGTTTCCCTATCAGAGTGGCTTTTTCTACAGAACTTTGCCAGGGACAACTCTCTTGTTGCCGTGGGTTCTTTTACGTGCGCTAAATAATTATGTGTAACACACGGGAATCTCGGTTTATCGTCTCATCCGAAAGACTAGCGCCCAGACCACCACTCATGGTCTAATGGATGGGGGAAAAGTTTTGGGTCCAAACGAGATTCGAACCACCGCACACTTCTGACCCGGACTTTTTGCTTTCTAGACAGGCGCGTTACCTCTAGACCACGATCCACCTTGCTTAAAACAAAAATGTTAAGAGTCTCACTTATCATCACGTCGTTTCTTGTGTATGACCCTGCAATTTAGTGTCTCAATTATCTGACGTCGTTACTTGTGTGTGAATCTGTAATTTTGAGTCTCAATTATCTGACGTTTTTATTTGCGCCTGAATCTGCAATTTAAAGTCTCAATTATCTGACATCGTTACTTGTGTGTAAATCAGTCCTGTCAGTGCAAACTTTGGCTAAAGTTTACCTTCATTTAAGAAAAAAAAGTCTACAGAACTTTGTTTTTCCTTCTTCAAATTGCCTTTACCTCCCGGTTAGGTGGGCTATAATTAATGATATGCGCAGAACTGCGCCTTAGAAGAGCCACACACAAAGTATACACACATCTCCTACTTCATATTTGAGTCTGATTGTTTTTATGCGGTCTTTAGAGAGCATATTTTCAGTTTATGTCAAAGTAAGATGCCACACGCGCGGAGTATGTGCACTAAAAAACGATAACAGGAATGATGGCAAAAGACAGTAGCGAAAACCTCAATGACAGCAAAAACAGTAGCGTAAACCTCAATGACAGGATAGACAGTACCGTAAATCTCAATGACAGCAAAGACAGTAGCGTAGATCTCAATGACAGGATAGACAGTACCGTAAATCTCAATGACAGCAAAGACAGTAGCGTAGATCTCAATGACAGGATAGACAGTACCGTAAATCTCAATGACAGCAAAGACAGTAGCGTAGATCTCAATGACAGGATAGACAGTAGCGTAGATCTCAATGACAGCAAAGACAATAGCGTAGATCTCAACGACAGCAAAGAAAGTATCGTAGATCTCAAAGACAGTAGCGTAGATCTCAATGACAGGATAGACAGTAGCGTAGATCTCAATGACAGCAAAGACAATAGCGTAGATCTCAACGACAGCAAAGAAAGTATCGTAGATCTCAAAGACAGTAGCGTAAACCTCAGGGACAGCAAAGGCAGTAGTGTGAACCTCATTGACAGCGAAGACAAAAGCGTAGATCTCAATGACAGCAAAGACAGTAGCGTCAACCTCAATGACAGCAAAGACAGTAGCGTAAACCTCAATGACACCAAAGACAGTAGCGTAAACCTCAACGACAGCAAAGGCAATAGCCTAGATCTCAATGACAGCAAAGACAGTAGTGTAGATCTCAATGACAGCAAAGACAGTAGCATAGAACTGAATGACAGCAAAGATAGTAGCATAGAACTGAATGACAGCAAAGATAGTAGCATAGAACTGAATGACAGCAAAGATAGAAGCATAGAACTAAATGACAGCAAAGATAGAAGCATAGAACTCAATGACAGCAAAGATAGTAGCATAGAACTCAATGACAG
>CM054134.1:77622607-77652607 GCA_028751875.1 Rapana venosa | reverse complement strand
TTCGAATGAGACGATAAACTGATCAACATGTTGTTGTTCTATTCCCCTTTCAATCCACCATTTACTGTTTGGTTGCGCATTTTATTTTTTGACATGTATAAAAGGAAAGGTTTAGATATTCATAAGAAATATACTGCTATTCAAAAAGTTTTATATGACTCTCAGCAATTTATAATATCAGTTGCTGAAGTCATAATTATATTCTTCATCTGTAAGAATTTTACTGTAATTAGTTGTGGGATATATATATATTATATATATAATATATATTATATATATATATCGAGAGAGAGAGAGAAGAGAGAGAAAGAGAGAAAGAAAGAGAGAGACAGAGGAGAAAGAGAGAGAGAGAGAGAGAGAGAGAGAGAGAGAGAGAGAGAGATTGATTGGGTGGATATATAGGTGCGGGGGTGTCTAAATCCCCATGTAGTGAATGGACATTAAACAAAACAAAACAAAGAACAAAAACAACAACAAACCAAAAACAGAACGGTATACTGAGATCCCGTGTGCAACACACATTCAGCGCACATAAATAACAACAACAACAACAATAAATAATAATAAAAAATAATAATAACAATAAATTGAAACAAAATAATAATAATAATAATAACAAATAATAGCACGGCAACAAAACAGAGAGGGTCCTTGGAAAAATTCTGTTAAAAAAACACACGAACAAACCCAACCAACCCCTACTCTGATAAGCGTTTTGATTGATTTGTCTCTGCAAGATATAGGCGCTATATCAATTCCATTTATTATTATTATTATTATTATTATTATTATTATTATTATTATTATTATTATTACTACTACTACTACTACTACTACTCCTACTACTACTACTCCTATTACTACTACTACTCTGATAAGAAAACAAATACGCATTTAGCCAGAAAAAAAACACCAAACAAAATCAACGGGTGGCGCTGCTCCTGCTTGTGGCGACACTCCCTCGGCCCTCTCTCCCTAGCAGGTGAGAGCAGCCCGGATTTCAGGCAAGAGAAATCTGCCGTGACATAACGTGCTATAGAAATATAAAACAATACAAACAACAATTAATGCGTCGGTGTGTGAACTGACCAGGCAACTCTGCCCTCTGACACCCCCAAAAATGTTTTGTAACACTTGAGCATTCTCTGGTTAGCAGCTATAGCTGACCAGGTTTGTGTGGCCACAACGGGAGATGACCACTTAACTGAGGGAAAAGCTATAAAGGTCAACAGTCCCTGCTGCTACTCCCTAGTGGTTTGTTGGTTGGTTTGTTGGTTGGTTTGTTTTGTTATAGGGTGTGCTCGAGTGATTGTTGGTAAAGAACAGTGTGGGTAGCTAGCTAGAACAAGTAGTACTTTTTTAAATGAAATCTTGATTGGTCTACGTAAGGAGAGAGAGAGAGAGAGAGAGAGAGAGAGAGAGAGAGGAGAGAGAGAAGGGGAGAGAGAGAGAGAGAGAGAGAGAGAGAGATCGAGCGAGCGAGCGAGAGAGAAACACACGGACACCAACATAAGCGCACACACACACGCACACACACATCTCAAAGAGAGAGAGGAGAGATGAGAGAGAGAGAGAGAGAGAGAGAAGAGAGAGCGACCGACAGACAGACAACACACACACACACACACACATACACACACACACACACACAACACAAAGACAAACAGAAACAGAGAGAGACAAAGCAGGTGGTACAGAAACACATAAAACACGAAGAAAGGAGATTAAAAAAACAAAAACCCGATTATACACCCACACACAGACTACCAAAAAAAAACCAACAAAAAAACCAACAACAACAAAGAAATGTTGAGGAGTGGAAGAATAAACCAGGCAGTATCAATCACTATGTCCTGCCTGCGTGTGTGCCTGCCTGCCTGCGTGTCTGCCTGCCTGCCTGCCTGTCTGCCTGCATCTTCCAAGCTTCGGGGAAAAATATCAACAACTTTTGTACGACGTATATCCCACCACGGTTAAAAACACGGTCACAGGTTATTACTGCTATTACTACACCCAAGCGAGGGAAGGGGTGAGGGGGTGAGAGGTGGGGGGGGGGGGGGCGGAGGGATGTGAGGGATGTGAGGGAAAGGGGTAGGGAGATGGGGTGTGAGGGTGGTGGTGGAGGGGGGTTGAGGGAGAAGGAGGGGAGATGGGTGAGAGAGGGAGGGAGGGGTGTGTGTGTGTGTGAGTGGGAGAGGGTGTGTGTGTGCGCTTGTGTGTGTGTGTGTGTGTTGGTGTGTGTGCGCTTGTATGTGTGTGTGCGCATGTGAGAGAGAGATTGTGTGTGTGAGAGTGTGAGTGTCTGTTTATGTGTGAGTCTGTCTGAGAGGGAGAGGGTGTGTGTGTGTGTGGAGAGAGAGCATGTGTTGTGTGTTGTGCGTTTGTTTTTTGTGTTGGTGTGTGTGTGTGTGTGGGAGAGAGAGAGAGAGAGAGAGAGAGAGAGAGAGAGAGAGAGAGAGAGAGAGAGAGAGAGAGAGAGAGAGAGAGAGAGAGAGAGAAGAGAGAGAGAGAAGAAGAAGAAGAGATACGCAAAGAATAGACAGAGGGGGAGAAGAAGAAGAAGAGAGGGAAGGAGGAAGGGAAGGGGAGGCAACAGCCTAGCACCTCCTTCCCATTCCCCCCCTCCCCTTCTTTCCTTCCTCTCCTCCCTCCACCCTACCCCCACCCCCCTCTCTCTATCTCTGTCTCTCTTTCACTATCTCTCTCTCTCTCTTTCTCTCCCTCCCCTCGTTTTTCCTCCCTTTCTCACCCACGCGCGATCAGGTCGAATCGCGAAGAGAGAGAGAGAGAGAGAGAGAGAGAGAGAGAGAGAGAGAGAGACAGACAGACAGACAGACTCAGAGAGAGAGAGAGAGAGCAAGGGCCATAAGAAGTGGCGGAAGAGGAGGTTAACCCCAATATCGCACAACGCATACACGAGAAAGCCGGCACACATACACTCGCTAAAAGGAAGACGCTATCATTTGGAACAAAACCTCTTCCAGCGATTTGGTTGGTATAAGACTGATAGATATTTTTAGCACGACTGAGGTGACGACTTGAACAGTTTCACAGGGAAGAAGCTTCTCAGAACGTGACTTGAAGGGTTACAAAACAAAAAATTACACAAACAGGAAAAGAAAGAAGGAGGAATTTTTTAAAAAAGGGGATAAGGAAAAAGAAAGAGATAGAGAGAGAGAAAGAGAAAGAAACTTGCGAGGAGGCTCCGAGAGAGAGAGAGAGAGAGAGAGAGGAGGAGAGTTCCGGGTGATATTGACATTGTGTCATATGATACGTGATTGACAGTGTAGTGTGTGAAACTGGCATCAACGGTTAGTGTGCAAACGTGTCCTTGTTAATAATATTCAGCGTCTATGTGAAGTTTACTTTAATGCTTTTTTTTGTGGTGTGCGTACTTTTTTGTGGCGACGGGGGTATTCAGTATTTTAATTTTAAATTTTTTTTAAAAATAAAGTTTGAATTTTAACTGAACCACGTTTCATGTTCGTGTGGAAAAAAAAAGTTTTTACGCAAGTCGCCGCACACATCGATGAAATCGTTGTCATGGTTTTACAGGTATGTTGAGCTTTTATTTATTTATTTACTTATTATTTATGTGTTTGTTTGTTTGTTTAATTATTTATTTATCTGTTGGCTTTCGGGGAAATTCCTCTCTTTGTTAATCTTGAGAAACTTTTGTTCTTTTTTCTGGGTTTTTTCTTCTTCTTTTTCTTTCTTTCTTCTTTCATCTTTTGCTTCCCTTTCTTTTTTTATATTTTTACGTTTGATTCATCTACTCATGTTCATGCTCAATATTTTGCTTCATTTGTTTCATTCACTCTTTCATTCCTTCTTCATCTCTTCCTGTTGTTTTTTTCTCTTTCATTTCTTTTCTTTTCTTTTCTTTACCATAATTTTAACTTCGTTCTCACATTTATTTACGTGATCTTTCTTTTCCCCCCCCCCCCCCCCCCCCCCATATTTTTACCTGGTGTTTGCATTTAGTTACGTGTTCGTTTGTTCGTCCGTTTTTCTTCTTCTTCTTCTTCGTCGTCGTCGTCGTCGGCGTCGTTGTCGTCTTCTTTTCTTCGTCGTCTTTGTCGTTGTCTTCTTTTTCTTCTTCTCCCCCCCTCTCTCTCTCTCTCTCTCTCTCTCCCTCCTGACTTGTTTCTGGGCTTCTTTCTTTCCTTCTTTTTTTCCGTATAATTTTTGATCATTTATCGTATTTTCTAAACTTACTCACTGATGTAAGTAAAGTGGAGACTACGATAGTGAATTAAAGAAGAAAAATGAAGAGAAAAACTGCGGTTTTTGGAAAGCCTTACAAGTGTGTGTGTGTGTGTGTGTGTGGTGTGTGTGTGTGTCCTGGGGCGGTGTTTGTTTTTGTTAGTTTGGTTGGGTTTTTTTTAACGGAGTCAAGGATTATGAATGTTGATTATGGCAAAAGAAAAGTTAAAGAAAACTTAACGAGTATCTTTTATGGTAAAAGAATACCTAACTTATTTATTTGTTTTTGGCGTGTTGTTTGTTTTGTTTTGTTTATTTCCTTTGATGTTTTATTCGACTGTTTGTGTGCTTTATTAATATTGCTGTTTGCTGACTCATTTTGATCCTTTTGACTATTATTTTAATAACGATTTCTTTTCCTTCGTTTTTTTTTTTTACAAATGATTAACATTGATGGCATGAAAACGACAACCATTCTGTCCACTTCTGAGTCATTAATCAAATAATTCATTTTGTAATTTAAGCACAGTGTTGGTGTAGCTGTTATATTTTTGTTTATCTAAGATGTATTATGTTCTACTGGGAAGAAAATCACACCCAAACTCTCTTCTCTTAGTCTAGTGGTTAGAGTACTAAGCTGGTGATCTGACGGCCCGGGTTCGAGCCACCACAGAGGCACTCGTTCGAGGGGAATTTTCCCCCTCGTATTTATTTATTCTTTTATATCGAGGATAATGGAATAAGCACTCTTGTGCTTTTTTACATCCAGTCCCCGTGTGTATGCGGTTTTGTAAATTTTGTCATCCGTTCCCACCGGCACACAATGGCCTACTCTTACGAAAGGCGGAACAGGAATTAACGTGTGCGCAAGATGTCCTGCGTGCGTTCGCACACGGGGCCTCGGTTTCTAGTCTCATCCGAAGGACTTTGACATTCAGTTCGAATTTTTTGTCAAACTGGGAAGAAAGGTTGAGGCTGGGAATCGAACCCAGAACCTCACGGTTTACTTGTTGGCAGGCGAACATCTTAGCCATCCTGCCACCTTCCCTCGCAGTTAACATCAGTGCCGATTCCACTCCCTCGAAAGTCCTTCGAACGAGACTATAAACCCCCCAAAAAGCCCGTGTGCGAACGCACGTCAAACATGTTGTGCACACGTTAAAAACCCGATCTGCTTTTCGAAAGAGTAAGCCATTTGTACCTGGTAAGAATTGATAACAAGAAATATTTGTTTGAAAATGACAAAAAACCACCCAAACAAACCAACCAACCAAGCAAACCACACAAGCACACAGGTGTCATGTTTAGACACAACCCCCGAAGTTAGAATGCGACTATACCTAACAGGTGAGGAGTGAAAAAAACAACAACAACCAGTCACATACGGCTTCAGGATGAGACTATAAACCGAGGCCCCGGCCGCGTGCGAACGCACGCAGAACATCTTGCACACACGCGCTAAATCCTGTTCCTGCTTTTCCTAAGAGTAGGCCATTGTGTACAGGTGGGAACAGATGACAGAATTGACGAAACCACATACAGACGGGGACTAGATGTAAAAAAAAAAGCACATAAGTGCTTGTTCCATTATCCTCGATATAAAAGAATTACTACGCAGAACATCTTGCGCACACGCCCTAAATCCTGTCCTGCTTTTCCTAAGAGTAGGCCATTGTGTACAGGTGGGAACGGATGACAGAATTGACGAAACCGCATACAGACGGGGACTGAATGTACACAAAAAAGCACATAAGTGCTTATTCCATTATCCTCGATATAAAATAATTACTTTAACTTACTTACTTACTGACTTACTTAAAGACCTCATCATTAATGAGTGAACGTCGGAGCTCTTGCTAAGGATACAAAAACACAACACAAATCCTCAATTCTGAACCACTTCCAACGGCTTATTTTTCTACAGCCACTAACGCCACCATTACCTTGTAGTGGATCGCTGCTCCAGCATTGCTGTACGCATTGTCGAAAGCCTACATACAACTCATGACTTTGATTACAACATGTCCATCTTAAGTCGGACTTGTCCTTCCTTTTGCTGGGGTTCATGTGTGGTGGTCTGGATGCTAGTCTTTTGTCTGAAAAGATAAGCAGATTTTTCGTTGGCAAAAAAATACGGTCAGCGCACGTGAAAGAACCTACGGCAACAAGACAAAGTTTTCCATGGAGAAATTCTTGGAAGGGGGAAAAAAATTCAGCTGTTATAGTTAGAGGCAACAAAGAAACGCACGCATTCAAGAACAGAAGAAAAGAGAAAAGAAAAAAGAGTAGTATCTGTTGCTGTGGGTTATTGTACGTGCGCTAAATACATTTTGAGCGTGAAACATGGACTGAGAGTTTCCAAAGACAGTAACAATTATCAGATATTACCTTAGCAATAACATATACAAAAAACCCACTTAAACTTAACATATGCATGCGTGCATGTGTGCATGCGCGCGCAGGTACACACACATGCAAATACGGATGCGCGCGCATACGCACGCACGCATACACACACACGCACACATACATACACACCAGATGAAAACAATGACCAGTATCACTTTAAGTGGAAACACATTAAGATTGAAGACTTACTCACACACACACACACACACACACACACACACACACACACACACACACACACACACACACACACACACACGCACGCACACACTCACACACTCACACACTCATACACACACATTTACTGTGTGCAATGTTTATGTTGTATTAATAGCTTTAATTTTACTCGCTTCGTCGTAAAATACCTGTGAACCATCCCCCCCCCCCCTCTCTCTCTATCCCTCCCGATTCGCACTAACAAAACAAAACAAAAACAACCATAAAAACAACCCCCCTCCCCCAATAAAAACCAAGCAAAACAAACATAAACCCCCCAAACAAACCGACAAGCAAAGCATTCAAACAAAACGAAACAAATCGACACCACCACCACCACCACCACCACCACCACCAAAAATCCCACCCTTGATGTTTGAAAACCAAAGATATTTATCTCAGACTATCAACGACATGCATCTGAGTGTTTCTCTGTTTTATACTAATTTCACATTATGTTAAGAAGGCATTCTTCTCCTCTATTTTCCTCAACTTTTTTGGTGTGTCTTTTATATTTCCCCCCATTAATCTATAAGTTTCTTTTTTGTCTATTATCGAAGTTCAAAGTTTACCCATAAACTCCCTTGCAAATTACTTTATCTCCTTGTTTAATTAGTTAGAGCAGAGGAAAGCAACACAGAATCAGATTTGAAAAAAAAAAATATTAAAAAACACCCTATTGAATACCAGGTTTAATAAAATAAACAAAAACGATGAACAAGGGGAAAAGAATCATACAATAAAACAGAAAAAGGAAAGTGATTGTTGTGCCAATTTCGGTACACATAATTATTGTGTGTGATATTGAGGGATAGCTATTTAAGACAGAACGGACCGATAGACACAACAAGGCACACACACACACACACACACACACACACAAACACACACACACACACATACACACACACACACACACACACACACACACACACACACACACACACAGATGCGTTTCTTTCCCCCAAAGTCCTTCGGATGAGACTATAAACCGAGGCCCATTGTGCGAACGTACGCAGAACATCTTGCGCACACGTTAAAACCTGTTCCGCTTTTCGTAAGAGTAGGCCAGTGTGTGCCGAAGGGAACAGGCGACAATTTACAAAACCGCATACACACGGGGACTGAATGTAAAAAAGCACATAAGTGCTTATTTCGTTTTCCTTGATATAAAAGAATAAAATAAATAAAAAATAAATTAAATTAAACACACACACACACACACACACACACACACACACACACACACACGCACAGAGAGAGAGAGTGAGAGAGAGACACAGAGAGAGAGAGAGAGAGAGAGAGAGAGAGAGAGAGAGAGAGAGAGAGAGAGAGAGAGAGAGAGATGCGTTTCTACTACATTATTGTTCACACTGGGACAAAATACATAATGAAGAAATGACACTACTTATGTTGTTGTTTTTTCCTGAAAGTAAAGAAAAAACAAAACAAGTAAGAACTCATGCAAATAGCGACTGGGAGAATGGGGAAGGGGGTAAAGGAGAGAGAGAGAGAGAGAGAGAGAGAGAGAGAGAGAGAGAGAGATAGAGAGAGAGAGAGACAGACAGACAGAGAGACACACAGACAGACAGACAGACAAAAGAGTGACAACTGGAGAGAGATGGGCACAATTGTGAAAGTAAGCATGAAAAAGAATGGACTCAGCGAGAGCACAGAGAGAAAGAGAGAGAGAGAGAGCGAGAGAGAGAGAGAGAGAGAGAGAGAGAGAGAGAGACAGACAGACAGACAGACAGACAAACCAAAAAGTGACAACTGGAGAGAGATGGGCACAATCGTGAAAGAAAACATGAAAAAGAATGGACTGAGAGAGAGAGAGAAAAAACAGACACACTGAGGGGGAAACTCATAAAGGAAGACAGATGGACATGTACAGATACACACACACAGGTACTCACACACACGCATACACACACACTCACACACACACAAACACGTAATCACGCACACTCACAGAGGTTTTTATTCTATGTCTGCAATATATGTAATCTATTTTTCATTCTTTTGCTTCTTTTTTTTTCTTTTTCTCTTCAGCTAGATGGCTTGATGAAAAAAACAAAAAGCAAAAGTACTGCTTATTCGATCCTTCGGATGAGACTATAAACCGAGGCCCCGTGTGCGAACGCACGCAGAACATCTTGCGCACACGTTAAATCCTGTTCCGCTTTTCGTAAGAGTAGGCCATTGTGTGCCGGTGGGAACGGATGACAAAATTTACAAAACCGCATACACACGGGGACTGGATGTAAAAAAGCACATAAGTGCTTATTCCATTATCCTCGATATAAAAGAATAAAATAACAAATAAAATAAATAAAATAAATAAAATGTACCATCAGAACATACAAGTTTGGCTTTGAAGTTTGACACACACACACATTCACACTGACACAAACACACACACTACACACACATACACACACTCACACGCACATACACACACACACTCCACACACACACAGACACAACACACACACTCTCTCTCACACACACTCACTCACACACACATACACACTACACACACACACACACACACACACACACACACACACACACACACACACACACACACACACACACACACACACCAAACACAACGTCACACACAGCGCATCAGCAAGCGACAACGAGAGAGAGAGAGAGAGAGAGAGAGAGAGAGAGAGAGAGAGAGAGGAGAGAGAGAGAGAGAGAGATGGATTCACGGAAGAAGACTAGAATATAAGACTGCAGAATGGACACAGGACAAGGAGACAAAAAGGACGGGAGGGGGGGGGGGGGGGGGGGGGAGGAGATGTAGTGGGCAAGGGGGGGTGGGGGTGGCGGGGGGGGGGGGGAAGTGGGGGTGGGGGGTGGGGGGTGGGGGGTGGGGGTGGAGGGGGGCAAGGATAAAGTGGAAGAAAAAACGACAGCGTATTAATTTTGATGACAGGCAGAAGGACTCACTTAGGGGTAACAGCGTAAAGGAAGATAGATAGATGGACGAAGTTAATGCACATATCTACTCACATTAATACACTCACCCATAAGCGAGCGCGTGAACAGACACACGTACACACACACACACGCACGCGTACATGCACACACACACACGCACATACATACACACACACACACAAATACATATGCACACACACATACGTGCGCGCGAACAGTACACACACGTACATACACACGCGAGCATACACATACGGGTATTCACACGTATGCAGAGAGAGAAAGAGAGACAGACAGACAGACAGACACACAGAGTGAGAGAGGACCAGAGAAACATTAGAAGCAGAAAGGGATAGAGATACAGAAATTCAGACACAAAGATAAACACAGATGTACAAAAGGAGACAAACAAAAAAACACACAACAGAAAGAGACCATTTCTAAGAAAATGGTAAAAACACCCTGGAGAAAGCCTCTAAAAAAAAACCCAACCACCCAACAAAACTTCCGTACATTTGAATAACGGGACAACATTAGGTAGCTAGCTGGCTGTAGTAGTGGACACAGCAGTTTTCCTGCCAAGTTAACCTGCCGGTATAACTACAGCTAGAGTCGTCCTGGGGGAAAAAGCCACGGACTGTCCTGTCTGTAAATGTCACACATGCTTACCGTGTTACCTGGTAAACAACCATGCACACTCGTACTCCTTGCATGAGCATACTCCTTCTGTCTGTCTGTCTGTCTGTCTGTCTGTCTCTCTGTCTCTCTTTCTCTCTGTCTCTCTTTCTCTCTCTCTCTCTCTCTCTCTCTCTCTCTCTCTCTCTCTCTCTCCCCTCCATCCTCTCACAGCCCCAACCAAAATACGTGTGCGAGTGGCGAGGGAGAGGCGGTAAGAGTGCATAGCACGATGGACACTACACAGTTTACATTGACACAGACGAACGTGACACGCACATAAGCAAGTATGCATGCATGCACATCACCAACCACCCACCCACAGCACGACACTACACAGTTTACATTGACACAGATGAACGTGGCATGCACATAAGCAGGTATGCATGCATGCACACCACCAACCACCCCCACCCACAGCACGACAGTACACAGTTTACATTGACACAGACCGACGTAACATGCACGCAAGCAAGTATGCATGCACACCGCCAACCACCCCCACCCCTCTTCCACACATTTGTACACATTAGGATAACATCGTACGCACGCGTTGAAACCTGTTCCACTTATGGGAAGAGTAGGCCATTGCGTGCCAGTGGGAACAGATGACAACATTTGCAAAACTACATACACACGGGGACTAGATGTACAAAACACACAAATGCTTATTCCATTATCCTGAAATAAAATGAATATAAACACACCAGTCAGAATTTAATACTTGCTAAATCAGTTACTTTTCTACCTCATTTAAAAAACACCCAGCCTAAACCCAAACAAAGCAACAAAGAAAGAAACCAGCGCTTTCAAGATAATCAGAACAAAACAGGGAAGCTACAGAAAGAATTCTTATAGATCCTTTTTTTTCTAAAAGTAGGCCTGCTTTTACTTCGAACACGAGAAGCAGAATTTTCGAAATATGTTATTGTCACTTTTCACCATGCCAAACTTAGTGAAGCTTAAGATACTCAAACAGCAAAATAACAAACCATCCATGTAGACTGAAGATCATCCATTTTCACAGTCTGTATTCGATTAGACAAACGATCTCCTCTCTTAAAACAATAGAGTAGAAATGCCTTTCTTTTCCATATTTCCCCGACAGGGCATGGGTCAGATCATTTTATATCACTACAGAAATAGAAGGCGGAATTTTGTTCGAACCATTGAATTTCTGAGCAATGAATATTGAATAATGCTATTCCAATAAGTTAAAGGAAGAGAAAAAAGGAAACGAAAAATCAAAAGAGAAAAAGACAATAAAGGGGGAGGTAATGTTGAAGGTTCCCGCTTTTTGATTGTATGTGTGTGTGTGTGTTTGTGTGTGTGTGTGTGTGTGTGTGTGTGTGTGTGTGTATGTGTGTGTGTGCTTTGTTGTTATGTGGGCTTGTGTTTTGTTTCTACTTTTTTCTTTAACGGATATGAGATACATTCTTAGGTTCGGGCTAAATTGGATCTGTCTTTATTCATTCTTTATTTTACAGCAGGAGAAAAGTGTATTTTAAATGAGAGAGAGTGTGTGTGTGCTGGTTGGAGGTAGGTGACTGTGTACTTTCCTACAGGTATATATTATGTTTGCGTATACACCTACGTAAAAGAACCAACTACATACCACCCCAGAACTACACTTCATACACCTACTAAACCTAAAAACACTGACCCCCACACACCCAAACTCCACACCACCAACACCAGCCACTATAAATGCTATTATCTCCCCCCTCTACGTCTTGTTTCCTAACGGAGATGGGAGAATTGAAACCCCCTCGCTATTCAGCGCTGACGTTTGAAACCATTGACTCTCTGTTTATGTACATGGCAAACAGGTCACACAATGAGGATAAGACCCCAGGACCATAGCTCTTAGGGCAGGAATGCCAGTCGATTGATACGACAATATGGCCGAAAAGCACGTCCAAGCCTCGCGGCCACCACCGGCGAGAACAGCGTGGGCAAAGGAAGGACCCGGATGATAGGGCTGGTAGTAGAGAAACGCGAGACTCCTTTTTTTGTGTGTGGGTTGTCCTCGTTGCGTTGTGTGAGAAGCAAACACAGGGTCCCTGTGTAGTGAGGGAGTGAGTGAGTGAGGGAGTGAGTGTGTGAGTGTGTTCCTGGCCTCGTAATGATAGTGAATTAAAAAGTAAAAAGAAAAAGGAGAAAGACTCTTGAATTATGTAGATCATGTTCTTGAAGGAGGGTGGGTGGGTGGGGGGGATGGAGAGAAAGCCTATCACTGAGCAAACATGGAACGAGTTGTGGGAGGGGGTGGGGGGGGGGGGGGGGGGGGGGGGGTGGGGGGGGGGGGGGGGTGTGTGTGGAGGGTGGTGGGTTGGTGGGGGTGTGTTTGGGGGGGGGGTGGGGTGGGGGTCAAGAGACAGTGTCTGTAAAAATTGGTTCTGTGCAGAGTGTGTTTGTACGGTACAAGCGTGTTTTTTGTTTTTTTCTAGGGGGGGGGGGGGGGGGGTGGTGGGGGGGGGGGCAAACAGACAACATCTCCCCCCCGACCACCTGTATTCCCTTGCTTCCCCCCTCCACACTCCCTCTCCCTAGAGAACCTCAACAGAAATTCTTCAGGTCTTTGTTATGATGTGATTTTTATGTACATACCAGTCGTAAGAGTGCTTGAGTTAAAATGGTAACGAGTGGAGGGTGTCATGCTTTTAGGGTTTGTTTTGTGTTGGTCTTGTGATTATTATTAGTTATTGTTGGTTGCAACAGAATGCGTTTAAGACAAGTGTCACAAAAATACAAGCATATCTTGACAGGACAATTGAATTTATACTAGTACTGTCATATTTTACAATGCAATAGATGTAAAGGGTAAAGGTGTCCCATAACCTATGTGGTAGTAGTGGGGCGAGGCGTCAGAGACCTCAACTTCTCAAAAGGCGAGCATATTGAGGGCGGCGCCCATCTCCTCTCCCTCGCTGCTTTACCTTCCCTGACCCTAAAGAGGCAGGTACCCATTTACAGCTGGGTGAACTGAGGGACTGTACTGAAACCAAGGCGCGCAAACTGTCAACCATCCAAATGGTAACCACGTTCGATGCTGCTTAACTTTGGCTGGGGGAAAGTGAGTGCTACGCCCCTGAGCTATCCCATCCCCTTAGATGACTAATACATAATAATCATATTATCATTAACAATTACATATATACTTATATTGGCTATTTTTGTTGTTGTTGTTGGACGTTACCCAGCTTGAACATCCTGGGAAGTCATCCACAATATGTTCTCATCACACCTGCTTGGGAAACACAGTGAGATCGTAAATAGACACAGGATGAAAAGTTTGCGTGTGTTTTTAAGTTCCCTGCCATATAGGCAGTCATACTCCAACTTTAGAATAGTTGGGTTTTTTTCTTCTCTCTTTTAACAGAGAATAGGGACTGTAATTGTTAGGAGCACTTCAGGGATGAAGACAGTGTCATGATAATACAGCAATAACATTTCAAAACAACACTATGTTAATGTAGGTCTTTCAGGAAGTTTGCTTACATCAGTAACTGACTTAGCCTTTGGTATGATCTGGGCTAGGTCATGCGGGCTTTTTGTTTTTTTGTTTTTTGTTGGGGCTTTTTTGTTTTTTGTTGGGGCTTTCTTTTGGCGGTTCCTCGGCTACAACTCCGAGGTTCACTAATGGTGAGATTTTGAGTACGCGATCATTTTTACCCACCATGAAGGTAGCCGCATTCCGACCTCGGAGGATGTATACTGGGTATGTACGTGTTTCAGTAACCCACCAAACGCTGACATAAACTACGGGATCTTTAGCGTGCATATTAAATTGTGATCCTCTGCAAGTCTTAATATACATACACAAAGAGAATGAAGGCGCTGGCAGGTCTGCGCTTGAAGTTGATCTGGGAAATGGTAAAAATAAACCCTCACCCTTCATTCACCTGACACCGCCGAAATTTGGAACCCCCGATTTCATGGAGGCGTGGATTTGAAGCTGAAAGGTCTTGACCACTCGGCTATGGTGTTTCTTGGTCATGTGGGGGTACAAAGACATTGTAGTCTTCCTTGATATCAGCGCCAAGATTTTATTTCTTATTTTACCAACGTAACGTTTGTTACCCCTAGCCCTAGTCTCCTCTTGTTGTTGTTGTTGTTGTTGTTGTTGTTTTCTGTCGATTACTGTCTTCCTGATTTGTGTTATCGTTGAGGTCATCACTTTATTCCTTTTCCCTCTCCATTTCATTTATACCACTTTAAGTCACGAGATTTCTCTGCGTGAAATTTGGGCTGCTCTCCCCGGGGAGAGCGCGTCGCCACAAGAGCAGGGCCATTTACGGTACAGAACATCTTGCGCACACGTTAAATCCTGTTCCGCTTTTCGTAAGAGTAGGCCATTGTGTGCCGGTGCGAACAGATGACAGAATCGACAAAACCGCATACACACGGGGACTAGATGTAAAAAAGCACATAAGTGCTTATTCCATTATCCTCGATATAAAAGAATGAAATAAAATAAAATAAAATAAGTACTCTTCGTTTAAAAAAAAAAGTTGATCTCTGTATCCAATTATGTGAACAAACCGATGGGTAAGTAGGATTTATGTGCTCTGTGTATAATTCCATCCTTCCTTCCTTCCTTCCATCCTTCCTTCCTTCATCCATTCATTTATTCAGTCATTCATCATTTTATCCCATTCTCTGCTTTGATGCGTAAGTAAAGAACAAAAACCACCCTGGGTACAGATGACAAGTTAGACAATGGTGACAAGCTAACTTAGAAACGAAATAAAAACCCAACCCAAAAAAACCCAAACCAAAAAAAAACAACCCAAACCCACATACTCTGGCCCAGACCAAAAGCTTAGTCAGTTCTTGCGGCAACTTTGTAAAAATCAGTGATAGCATTCACCGAATCAATACTTCCAGACATAGTAACAAGAACCTTTGCTTCCTTGCAACTGCGTCCTTCTATCTTGTTCATCCTTTCCCTTTCCTGTCTTCCGTCTCTAATTTAAACCACGGGGACGGGATAGCTCGGTGGTCAGAACACTCGCTTTCCCCCAAGCTAAGGTTAAGCAGCTCTGAGCGTGCGTGGTTTACCATGTGGATGGGTGACCGTTGGCGGATTTTGGCTTCAGTAACAGCTTCTCCCAGTTCACCCAGCTGTATAATGGGTACCTGCTTTCTTTAGGGACAAGGGGAAGGTAAAGAAGGCAGCGAGGGAGAGGACATGGGCGCCGCCCTCACTCAAAATGCTGGCCTTTAGAGAAGCTGAGGTGCCTGATTTCTCGCTCCCCAACGACTCACATCGGTTATGGAAACACCTTTACCCACCATTAACCCACACCCTTTGGGTTCAGTCTCTACTTCTGATCTGTTCTTTCTCTGTCTGTCTGTCTGTCTCTCTCTCTCTGTCTCTCTCTCTCTCTGTCTCTCTCTGTCTCTGTTTCTGTCTCTGTCCGTCTGTTGTCTGTCTGTCTGTTCTGTCTGTCTGCCTGTGTCTGTCTGTCTGTCTTCTCTCTCTCTCTCTCTGCGTCTCTGTTTTTGTCTGTGTTTGTTTGTCTGTTTGTCTGTCTGTCTGTCTGCTGTCTGTTTGTCTGTCTGTCTGTCTGCCTGTCTGTTTCTCTGTCTGTCTCTTTCTCTTTCTCTCTGCGTCTCTGTGTCTCTGTTTTTGTCTGTGTCTGTTTGTCTGTCTGTTTGTCTGTCTCTCTTTCTCTTCTCTCTCTCTCTCTCTCTCTCTCTCTCTCTTCTCTTCTCTCTCTCTCTCTCTCTCTCTCTCTCTCTCTCTCTCTCTCTCTCTCTCTCTCTCTCTCTCTCTCCTCCCCCCCCTCTCTCTCTGCGTCTCTGTGTCTGGTTTTGTCTGTGTCTGTCTGCCTGTCTGTCTGTCTGTCTGTCTCTCTGTCTCTGTCTCTATCTCTGTCTCCGTGTCTCTGTTTCTGTCTGTCTTTTTCTCTGTCTCTGTTTCTGTCTGCCTGTCTCTCTCTCTCTAGCTCTCTGCATATGCGTGCAAGCATGTGTACGTATGTATGTGTGTGTGTGTGTGATTATTAAAACCTCCTGCATTCCTGGCATTTTTGGCGTACATACATTACAGACAGTTCACACTATGTAGATAAGCGCCCCTTCAAAGAGTGCTTGTCGATTCATACCACATTATGGACGACTGAATATCACGTTTAGGTTGTGTGCGCTGAATATACCGCAAAACGTCTTGTGTTGTTTACACTTGTGCAATAAAACCTCAAACTTCTCTGTCTCTGTCTGTCTACTTCTGTCTGTCTGTCTTTCTCTCTGTCTGTCTGTCTGTCTATCTGTTTGTCTGTCTCTCGTTCTCTCTCGCTCTCGCTCTCTGCTTCTGTCTGTCTGTATCTGTCTGTCTGTTTGTTTGTCTCTGTCTCTCTGTCTGTCTGTCTGTCTTCTCTCTCTCTCTTTTGTCGTCTCTCTCTCTCTGTGCGTGCGCGTGTTTCTGTGTGTGTGTATGCGTGCGTATGTGTGTGAGAGTCTTTTTTCCATCCAAACCCCACGCATTCCTGACATTTTCTCTGACAAACACAAAAGACAGTTGACACTATGTAGATAACCCCCCCCCCCCCCCCCCCCCCCCCCCCCCCCCCCCCCCCCCCCCCCCCCCCCCCCCCCCCCCCCCCCCCCCCCCCCCCCCCCCCCCCCCCCCCCCCCCCCCAATACTAGCTGTCGATTCAGGCGACAATAATTATGGACGACTGAAATCACGTATAGGCAGGCCTCTCACCCTCATGATAAGACACATGATCGTAGAGATGAGTTTCAATTTAAAAAAAGACTGCTCTGAGTGAAGCTATACAAGCTTTTATCTCTTGTCTGTCGCTCTGCGCGCATGTGTTTGTTTGGTGTGTGTGTGTGTGTGTGTGTGTGTGTGTGTGTATGCGTATGTGAGTGTGTGCGTGTGTGTATGTGTGTGTGTGCGCGTGCAAGCGTGTGTGTGTGTGTGAAAGTCATTTTTAGTAATCTTCATATTATAGTTCACTGAATAAGCAATGTATTGCTTTAATTTTCATCTGTGTGTGTGTGTGTGTGTGTGTGGAGAGAGGAGAGAGAGAGAGAGAGAGAGAGAGAGAGTCATTTAAAAAAAAATTCCAGATGGTACATTGAATAAGCAATGCATTTACTTTTTTTCCCATGTGCGTTTGTGTGTGTCCTGTTGATCGTCTTTCATTCTTAGTGATATTAGAAGAGAGAGAGAGAGAGAGAGAGAGAGAGAGAGAGAGAGAGAGAGAGAATGTATGTATACATGTATGTGTGCATGCGCGCGCGTGCGTGCGTGGTTACGTGAATGTGTATGCCTCTTTGGAGGGTGGGTGGGAAAAGACATTAGCCTGTGAGACTGTGCTTGAGCTTAGGCATCTGTGCGATGATTATAACAGGGATAGTGAAGGCTCTCGATTTAATATGTAGATCATGTTCCCTAACGGGGGAAGGAAGCCCTATGGCTGGGCAAACATTGGGCAAGGGAAATACTGTCTGTAATTCTCTTCTGAGTGGCTCGTTTGCATGGTCAAGTGTGTGTGTATGATTGTGTGTGTATGATTGTGTGTGTAGTGTGTGTGTGTGTGTGTGAGAGGGGAGAGAGAGGAGAGAGAGAGAGAGAGAGAGAGAGAGAGAGGTGTGTGTGTGTGTGTGTGTTCGTGTGTGTGTCACTCTTAACTGATGACCACTTAGCAGACAAGCTTTAGCAATTTTTTCAATTCAGTTTTTATTAAGGAAAGAGTGTGTGTGTGAAATCTAAGTCAAGTCACATTTTTATTTGCAGTGTAGGGGTGTGTCTATGCGTGTGTATGTGTGTGTGTGTTTATGTGTGCGTGTTTGTGCGTGTGCGTGTGTGCGTGCATGTGTACGTACATGTAGGCGTGCTCACGCATGTTTGTGTGTGTGTGTGTGCCTGCGTGTGTGCCTGCGTATCGACATGCGTGCGTGCGTGTGCGCATGTGTGCGTACGTGCAATGAATGTAAACATGGGTCTGTGAAGGAAGCTCTGCACTTCCCGCTCGTAAAAAAAATATGGCGCATAAAAAGAAAGGAAAGGCTATGATATGATGAGGATGATGTTCTGAAAGGGGAAAGAAGCTTATAGTCAGGACAAATAATATGGGGCAAGCGGGGACAGAGGCTCTGTGAAACGTGTTTTCTGGGGAGTTGTTTGTAGGGTAACCTGTCTGTTTCCAACTGTGGGAAGTCTTCTTGTGAGGTATGGTGTAATTTTACTTCCTTTTTTTTTTTTTTTTTTTTTTTTGGGGGGGGGGGGGGGGGGGGAGTTTAGCGTTTCGGCAGTTGTATTCGTATTTTTAACATTTCATTTACGGTATTGCTTGGTTGATTTGTTTAGTGGGTGCATGCTAGCTTGTCTTGACTTGAGTTGAGTTGTCCTGACCTGAATTGCCCTGACCTGACTTGACTTGCCTTGACTTGCCCTGACTTTACTTGACTTGCGTTGACTTGGCCACCTTAAAGGTAGTTGTATTCTAAATTCGAGGATGACGTCTAAATTTGTAACCAGGGTGCGTGAATTTTTTCCTTCTTAATGTTGTCATCCCTTCCTAACAGTCGGCAATGGCCTACTCTTCCCGAAAGGCGCAATGCGGTTTAACGTGTGCGTAAGATGTTTTACGTGCATTAGCACACGGAACCTTAGTTTATCCTCTCATTCAAAGGACTGTCAGGGGAGTGGAGTGTGGGTACTAGTGTTAATTCCAGGGGAAAAAATCCCTTTGGATAGGTACCTCGATGATGGCTCGAACCCTGGCCATCAAATCAGGGGCACAAGGCTCTACCCGCTACTAAGCTATCTTGCCCTCCTAGCCCTAACGTTTGAAACCAGTGACTTCTGGACCTTAATCAAAAATGACCCTAAGCTGTATAAAGGCAGGAATTACTGTCAGTCGGTTGATATTGCACTATGGATAGAAAAGAAAAAACCAAGAACTGCACTTAGGCTTGACACTTAGAAACTTGAAATAGTATGTACCGTGCGCGCGTGTGTTTTTATTCATTTATCTTATTTATTTATTCTTAGATTTCGAGGATAATGAAATAAGCACTCATGTACTTTTTTTTTAACCCCCAGTCCCTGTATGTGTGCAGCTTTGTAAATTCTGTCATCTGTTCCCACCGGCACACAATGGCCTACTCTTACGAAAAGCGGAACGGGATTTTAACGTGTGCGCAAGATGTTGTGCGTGCGTTCGCACGCGGGACCTCATGTTTATAGTCTCATCCGAAGGACTTTTGGGGGAGAGTGGAATCTGCACTGATGTGAACTCCAGAGGAAAATATCCCCTTGAACGGGAATCGAACCCGGGTCGTCAGATTGGGAGCGCGATGTTCTAACCACTAGGCTATACTAGCTAGCACCTGCTTGCCAGCAACGCCAACATCAGCCCATAACGTGGTGCTCCCAGTTAGAACAGGGCGGGAATAAAGACAGAGGGGGAAAAGGGCTGTTGGTAAAATGTAGATCATGTTCGTAAAGAGGAAAGCCGAGCGCTGGGCAAACACTGGGCAGTGAAACAGCCTGTGTACCAGTGTCCTCCTCCACTTCAGCGTATTGCTTGTCTGGTGGTCAAGCGCCCTTCTCTACCATCTGACCCTTTTCTTTTTGGGGGGGATACTGTTTAAAATTCATTCGTTAATTAACTAAGCATGGGACAACAAATATAACATGGTCATGATCATCTTAATTATATATACTATTAGTTTGTTGCTGCTTCAAATGTATATATGTGCGTACACAATGCGTTTCTTCTTTTCCTGAATAAAAAATATTTTGTTTCAACATGATGAGCATAGCAATGTTTTTTAAATTTTGTTTTATTATTCTTTTATATCGAGGATAATGGAATAAGCACTTATGTGCTTTTTTTTTTACATCCAGTCCCGGTGTGTATGCGGTTTTGTAAATTTTGTCATCTGTTCCCACCGGCACCATATGACCTACTCTTACAAAAAGCGGAACATGATTTAACGTGTGCGAAAGATGTTCTGCGTGCGTTCGCACACGGGGCCTCGGGTTTATCGTCTCACCCGAAGGACTGTTGAACAAGCTAGTAGCTGATGTTTGTGTTCAAGTGCGACATTCGCATTCACATGGTGGCTAATGATCCCTATAACGACCAAAGAAGAGAGGGAGAAAATGACCAAAGAGTGTGATAACAGCATTAACATTCACAGAGTATGAAATGATTGACAACAAGAATTGGCAGTAGTACTAGTAGCAGAAGCAGAAGCAGTAGTAGCAGCAGAAGCAGCAGCAGCAGCAACACTACTACTACTATTAATACTACTACTACTTCTACTACTACAACTACTACTATTACTAAAACTACTACTACTACTTCTATTACTACTACTACTACTACTACTACTACTACTACTACTACTACTACTACTACTACTACTACTACTACTACTATTACTACTACTACTAATAATAATGATAATGAAGTAGTAGTAGTAGTAGGGGTGTTGGTAGTAGCAGTAGTAGTAGTAGTAGGGGTTGTGGTGGTAGTAGTAGTAGTAGTAGTAGTAGTAGTAGTAGTAGTAGTAGTAGACGTAGAAGTAGTAGTAGTAGTAGGGTAGGTGGTGGTGGTGGTGGTGGTAGTAGTAGTAGTAGTAGACGTAGAAGTAGTAGTAGTAGTAGTAGTAGTAGTAGTAGTAGTAGTAGTAGTAGTAGTAGTAGTAGTAGTGAAATCAACACAAGTTGATAACTAGCCATCACCATCATCATCGTTATCATCTTCTTTTGTTGTTGTTGATGTTGTTGTTCTTGTTCTTCTTGTTTTTGTCTTTTTGTTCTTCTTGTTCTTGTTCTTCGTGTTGTTGTTGTTGTTGTTGTTGTTGTTCTTCTTTCTTCTTCTTCTTCTTCTTCTATCTCTCTGTCTCTCTGACTTTCTGACTCTTCCTGTCTTTCTATACCCCCCTTTCTCTCTCTCCCCCTCTCTCTTTTTACTTATTTATTTATTTATTCTTTTAAATCGAGGATAATGGAATAAGCACTCATGTGCTTCTTTTTTTTACATCCAGTCCCCGTGTGTATACGGTTTTGTAAATTTTGTCATCTGTTTCCACCGGCACACAATGGCCTACTCCTCCGAAAAGCGGAACAGGATTTAACGTGTGCGCAAGATGTTCTCTGTATGTGTGTGTATGTGTGTGTGTGTGTGTGTGTGTGTGGTGTGTGTGTGTGTGTGTGTGTGTGTGTGTGTGTGTGTGTGTGACTGTATGAGAGAGACTGTGTGTGAGATTGTGTGTGTGTATGACCAAACTGATAGTTGAAATACAACCCTAGGCCATAGGAAGCATTCAGTAACCCCCCATTGACATCATGTCAGGCTCACCTATTTATCACTAGCTATATTCTACTAAAATTCCAGGCATTTTTCTTTCTTCCCCCCCCCCCCCCCCCAACTTTTGTTTGTTAAAGCGTAATATCATATTGTTTATAGATTGCTGTTGTTTTAAATCTTACATTGATTATGGAAACACAATACCATTCAAAACATGTCCATAATGATACAGTTTGGCATGTTTCATTAACCAGAGACAAGCAGGCTTCATTAACTAAATTGCCCCCCCCCCCCCACACTACCCACCTCCACCCCACCACACACACATACAAACACACTGTGCGAGCACACACGCACACATATGCACACACACACACACTTGCGTGCGCGCGCGCATTCCAGGAGAATTCCTGAAAACAGAGACTCTGGAAAAATTAATGTGTAGATAAAATAACTTCATTGCTTCCATCACCACCACCCTCCACACACACACACACACACCACACACACACACACACACACACACACACAACACACACACACACACACACACACACACACACACACACACACACACACACCACACACACACACACACTAGCAACAGCTCCAACACAATGGCTCTGAAAAATGTATTGACAAAATGCAGTTTAGACTCGATTCTCTGTCTGTTGTCTGTCAGCTCTCTCTCAGTCTCTCTCTCACTCTACTCTCCATCTCTCTCTCCCTCTCTCTCTCTCTCTCTCTCTCTCTCTCGCTCTCTCTCTCTCTCGCTCTCTTTCTCTCCCAGATACGTGCAAAGATCAGACATCAGAGATCTGAGGTCAAAGCAATTCTTATTGAGACATGTTTGTAATGTGCTGATTCATTTCTTGATCAAAGAAAACGCCAGGTTTTGAACAGGTAAAAAACCCAAACAAACCAGGATAAGTCAGAATCACCAACAGGAATGATAAAACTGGCAACTCAAAATTGACAGATCACACACACACACACACACACACCACACACACACACACACACACACACACACACGCACGCACACACACACACACACACAACACAACACACACACACACACACACACACGCACACACACACACACGCAACACACACACGCACGCTCGCACGCACAAACACACACACACACAATCTCTCACAGACACACACACACACACACACACACACACACACACACACCCGGACCCAAAAAGAAATAACTTGTTCTATTTCTTATCATTATTCAATTTGAAACTCTTTGTCTTCATGTATGGTTGCACTGGGGACGGGATAGCTCTGTGGTTGGAGTACTCGCTTTCCCCCAGCCAAGTTAAGCAGCGTCGAGCGTGGTTACCAGTTGGATGGGTGACCGTTTGTGCGCCTTGGCTTCAGTACAGTTCCCCCAGTTCACCCAGCTGTAAATGGGTACCTGCCCTCTTTAGGGTCAGGGAAGGTAAAGCAGCGAGAGAAAGGAGATGGGCGCCGCCCTCAATATGCTGGCCCTAGAGAAGTGAGGTCTCTGACGCCTCGCTCCCCTATGGTTGCACACACATACACACGCACGCACGCACGCACACTTACACACACACTCTAACCCAAAACAAAAATGAATGACTTGCTCTATCTCTTGTCATTATTCAATTTTTGAAACTCTTTGTCTTCGCCTATTGTTGCACGCACCCACACACACACAGACACACATACACGCACGCACGCGCGCACACACACACACACACACACACACTCCAACCAAAAATCATAAATGACTGACTTGCTCTATCTCTAATCATTATTCAATTTTTGAAACTCTTTGTCTTCGCATATTGTTGCTGTGTATGTGCGCGCGCGCGCGCACACACACACACACACACACACACACGCACCCGCACGCACGCACGCACGCATACACGCACACACACACTCCAACCAAAATTCCTAAATGAACTGACTTGCTCTTTCTCTTATCCTTATTCAATTTTGAAACTCTTTGTCCCTGCCTATCATTGCCACCGCCAGCCCCCCACCCCTCCCACACACACACACACACACTATTTCTCTCTTAGTCTCTCTCTCTCTCTCTCTCTCAACCCAAAACATAAATGACTGACTTGTTCTCTATCTCTCTTATCATTTATTCAATTTTTGAAACTCTTTGTCTATGGTTGCAAGCACACACACACACACACACACACACACACACACACACACACACACACACACACACACACACACACACACACACACACACTATCTCTCTCTTTCTCTCTCTCACTCTCTCCAACCCCAAAACAGAAATGACTGACTTGCTCTCTATCTCTCTTTATCATTTATTCAATTTTTGAAACTCTTTGTCTATCGTTGCATGCACACAACACACACACACACACCACACACACAACACACAACACACACCCACACACACAAACACACACACATATCTCCTCTTATCTCTCTCTCTCTCTCTCTTCTCTCTCTCTCTCTCTCTCCAACCCAAAACAGGAAATGACTGACTTGCTCTCTATCTCTCTTATCATTTATTCAATTTTTGAAACTCTTTGTCTTCGCGCATGGCTGCACCCGTATTTCCTATGACCTGGTTTATCATTGTTAACCAGCGCCGGGTTATTTGAAGATAGGGGGTAATGAAATTAGTGGAGGGTCACTGACCTTACAATGTCTTTCTTTGCTTTCTTTTCTCTGCCTCTTTACCTCACACCCTGACCCCCATTCTCTTGTCTTGCACTGAGATGATGCGTCTGTACGCGAGCAATGTCTTCATTGTTCATATGTTGGTGCTTATGTGTGTTAAACCATGTTCATTCTGCAGTATTATCTCTCTCTCTATCCGTCTCTCTCTCTCTCTATCTATCTATTTATCTATCTCTCTCTTTCTCTCTCACATCTGTCTCTGTCACACACACACACTTTCGAAATAAGATTTTTTTTGAAAACAAGCCATTAGGTTGTTTCTTGGGTCACATTGAAAAGTTTATAACATCAACAGTCTCACACTTCCCTGGCTCCCACTCCCAACCCTCACCCCATCCCTCATCCCCTTCTGGCCTGAATTTACCTGTTCTTCTCTTCTGACATCTTTCTTAGTCTCTTTGATCTTGATGTATTGAAAAAATGCCACGGTTTAAGGAGTCATCATATAAAAGATTGTGAAATAGTTTTACAAACCGCAGAGTGGATCGAGGTAATGCGCCTGCCTAGAAAGCAAAAAGTCTGAGTCGGAAGTGTGCCGCGTTTTAAACCCCATTTGGGCCTGAAACTTTTCCCCCATCCACTAGACCATGAGTGGTGGTCTGGGTGCTAGGATTTCAGATGAGACAATAAACCGAGGTCCCCTATGAAACACATAATTATGTAGCGCATGTAAAAGAACCCACAGCAACGAGAAAGTTGTCCCTGGCAAAAATCTGTGGGAAAAAAGCCACACCAATAGGGAAACAAATACAGTTGTAGACAGGAAGAGAAAAAAAATACTGGGTGGCGCTGCTCTTGTGGTGACACGCTCTCCGCAGGGCAGAGCAGCCCAAATTTCACACAGGGAAATCTGCCCTGACTTAATGTGGTATACCCCCCCAAAAAATAGTAAAAGACTGACAAGGCAGCAGACAAAGCAAGAACAGACTTAGCTCTATCTCTTATCATTGTTTTTTATATTCAATTTAATAAACTCTCTTTTTTTTTTCTCTCTCTCTCTCTCTCTCTCTCTCTCTTCACGCAACCCTGCACCGTGTTTCCTGTTTCCTGGTTCAGGGTAACTAGCGATGATTGAAGATAGCGGTAATGACATTAGTGAGGGTTCATCCACCTGAAAAGAAATGCCGTGTCTTTCTCCTCCTCTCTTCCTCCTGCCTTCCTTCTTTCTTCAGGTCTCTCTCTCTCTCTCTGTCTCTCTCTCTTTCTCTCTCTCTCTTAGACTTCTCTCTCACTCTTTGTCTCTCTCAGACTTCTCTCTCGCTCTCGCTCTCTCTCTCCTCTCTCTCTCTCTCTCTCTCTCTCTCTCTCTCTCTCTCTCTCTCTCTTTCTCTCTCTCTCTTCTCTCTCTCTCTCTCTCTCTCTCTCTCTCTCTCTCTCTCTCTCATCTCTCTCTTCAGACTTCTCTCTCTCAGAGTTCAGATCTTTCTCTGTCTGTCTGTCTCTTTCTGTCTCTCTGCCTGTCTCTCTATCTGTCTCTGTCTCTCCGGCTCTGTCTCTCTGTGCACTGATGTGGCACAGTTTTGTTCTGAGATTTAAAAATGGTAGGAAGCAACAGCCCTGATATGGATCTCTGAGGTCGGCGGGGGGCTATAAGCAAGAAGAAGATCAGATTAGATTGATGGATGCATGTGAGCGCGTGTTTTCATGTTCTTTTTTTTGGGGGGGGAGGGGTGGGGGGGGGGGGGGGGGCATTTTGTTCCTTTTGCAGTACCATTTACCTTTTAGACCCTTTTTGATTAATATATGTTTAGCTTATGTATTTAGCAGCCTTTTCACACATACACTTTTCTTTTGTCATCTGAGGATCAATACTTAAACACAATGGTTTGTGTTCTCAGCATGGAAAATAGCATGTGGAAGGCATGTAATGAATTATATTATTATATTCTTTTGCACACTGATGGATATGGCTGTGTATGGTAAGAACCAGTGATTCAGTGCTGTTTTTAAGCAAGCTAACAGATGTTGTTCTATTCTCTCTCTCTCTCTCTCTCTCTCTCTCTCTCTCTCTCTCTCTCTCTCTCTCTCTCTCTCTCTCTCTCCTCTCTCCTCTCTTTCAATTGAAAAAAAAGATGCTGCCTCATCCTCTGCGATGCTCATGTCCTACTGTTCCCACGCCGCTTATTTCAATCACTCTGTCTCAGCCATATCCGTATTTGTTACATCACATTGTCGGGGTCAGAAGTCCACAGGAAGCCTATCAATATCAGGCCACCATGGGGCCACCAGCCAGGGAAGCCCTGCACTGCTGCTAGGTCACTTTGATGGTGGTCAGTGATGCCTGTTCTGAGCTAACATACCTCTCTGTCAATTTTGTTTCTTGGATCGCGTGGCAAATATTATGTTAAAAAATAAGATGTGTGTGTGTGTGTGTGGGGGGTGGGGGGGGGGGGGGTCTTCAGCCACCCCACCCCTTTATTTCTTTCTTTTTATTTATTTATTCTTTTATATCGAGGATAATGGAATAAGCACTTATGTGCTTTTTTACATCCAGTCCCTGTGTGTATGCGGTTTTGTAAATTTTGTCATCTGTTTCCACCGGCACACAATGGCCTACTCTTCCGAAAAGCGGGACATGATTTAACGTGTGCGCAAGATGTTCTGCATGCGTTCGAACACGGGGCCTCGGTTTATAGTCTCATCCGAAGGACTTTGACATTCAGTTCGATTTTTTTTGTCAAACTGGGAAGAAAGGGCGAGGCTGGGAATCAAACCCAGAACCTCACGGTTAACTTTTTGGCAGGCGAACGTCTTAACCATCCTGCCACCTTCCTTCTGTCTCACACACACACATCTCACACACACATACACACACACATTTTCAGAATAAGATAATACTTTAAACTAAACGATTTCTGGCCCTGATTAGTCCGGTTTTTCTTCTCCTTAAACCTTTTTTTCCTGTCCCTTTCATAAAGATCACAGAAAAAAGCCAAGGCTGAACAAGTCAGTGCAGTAGAAAAGATAGAACGAGTCAGAATTAGCAACTAGCAGTGTACACTTGCAAACTAAAGGGAAACCCTGATAGAAGAAGAAGAAGAGACCATTGACTTGGTCGTTTCTTATCATTCTTTAATAATTATATACATCATTTTTTTTCTTTCTCTTTATGCAGCATTCCACCGTGTTTCTTTGTGGCCTGGTGAAGTGTATAACTTGATTAGTTATTAGAGATAGTGGTTATAAAACTGATGACAGTTCATTAACCTTGGAATGTCTTTTTCTTCAAGTTTTTTTTAATTTAATTTTTTTTATATTCTTTTATATCGAGGATAATGGAATAAGCACTTGCGTGCTTTCTTTTTACATCCAGTCCCCGTGTGTATGCGGGGTTTTTTTTGTTAATTTTGTCATCTGTTCCCACCGGCATACAATGGCCTACTCTTACGAAAAGCGGAACAGGATTTAACGTGTGCGCAAGATGTTCTGCGTGCGTTCGCACACGGGGCATCGGGTTTATAGTCTCATCCGAAGGACTTTTTGGGTGAGAGTGGAGGAGTCTGCACTGATGTGAACTCCACAGGAAAAGATCCCCATTTGAACGGGAATCGAACCCGGGTCGTCAGATTGCGAGTGCAATGTTCTAACCACTAGGGTTATACCGTCCATCTTTCTTCAAGCTCTTGACGACCCCCTTTTCCCTTTGCACTAAGTGAGTGAGTGAGTGGTGGTGTGGTGTGCATAGTTATGAGCATGGACAAAGTGAGTCAGGAGTGAGAGAGTTAATTTGTAGGTGGAATCTGTTCCTTTTTCCCTTCTGTCTTCCTCTTCCTCTGCGTCTGTCTGTCTGTCTGTCTGTCTCTGCCTCCAAACTTCTCTGTCTGTCTGTCTGTCTGTCTGTCTATGTGCGTGGACAAGTGGGTCAGGTGTGAGAGAGTTAATTTGTAGGTAGGACTCTGTTCCTTTTTCGATTCTGTCTTCCTCTGCCTCTGCGTCTGTCTGTCTGTCTGTGTCTGTCTGACTGTCTGTCTGTGTATCTACCTACCCCAATTTTATTATATAACTTTTTCTGTCTGTCTGACTGTCTGTGTATCTACCTACCCCACTTTTATTATGAATTATAACAAAGGTTTCAGTAAAATAAATGTCACTGTATTCTGCACCTTTCTATGTTTTTTGTCTGTCTGTCTGTCTGTCTGTCTGTAAGTGTCTGTCTCTGCCTCCATCCTTCTCTGTCTATGTCTCAATCTCTGTCTGTCTGCCGGCGCCTGTCTCTTGTCTTTGACTCTTTGACTGTCTGTCTATCTGTCTGTCTCTGTCTGTCTCTCTGTCTATGTCTCAGCCTCTGTCTGTCTCTCTTTCTCTCTGTCTTCTCTCTTTCTCTCTTCCCGCCCCACCTCTCTCTGTCTGTCTCTGTCTGTCTGCCTGTCTGTCTGTCTGTCTGTCTCTCCCTTCCCCTCCCTTCCTCTCCCCCCCTCCCTCCTACCCATCTCTCTTTCATCCATCTCTGTGTCTCTTTTTTGCTGTCTGTCTCTCTGAACAACTCTGTCTGTCTGTCTGTCTGTGTCTCTCTATGTGTCTGTGTCTGTGTCTGTGTCTCTCTGTCTCTCCCTGTCTCTGCGTGTCAGTCATTCAGTCCATACAGAGAACACACACAAGAGAAGAGTAAAGTTAAAAAAGAAAAAAGAAAAAGCTAACATGAACATTATTATAACTCGGCAGTTTACAGGCTATGCGGATGCGAATCATAAACAGAAATTGTCCGTCATAAAGTGAATGTCTTGAAGCATAACGCTCATATTCCTTTCATTTTATTGCTCCTGTTGGTTCCCCTAAACCCCTACCCGCAACGTACCGCCCCTCCCCCCCCCCCCGCTTGCACACACACACACACACACACACACACACACACACACACACACACACACACACACACACACACACACACACACACACACACACACACACACACACACACACACACACACACACACACACCACTCATACTAGATAGATGGCTTGATGAAAATAAAAAGCAAATGCATTGCTTATTCAAGGTGCTATCTGGAATTTAAAAAAAATTAAAAATTAAAAATTTCACACACACGCACACAGAGAGTCATACATACATTCACCCCCCCCCCCCACACACACACATAAACTCACACACACACAAACACACACACACACACACACACACACTACCACACACACACACACACATCTAATATCACTTAGAGTGAACAGACGTTAAATTGAAGACAACACACACACACACACACACACACACACACACACTACTACCACACACACACACACACACACACACACACACACACACACACACACACACACACACACACACACACACTCACTCACTCACTCACTCACTCACACACTCACTCACACTCACCCACTCACTCTCTCGCAACATTTAACTCTTAGATATAATATAATAATTTATGTTCTAGTAACCCAATGACGCAGTAGAAGGGTAAGGTGGAAGGGGGGGGGGGGGAGGAAGAGTAGGAACGGAAATTGAGAAAATAGAGGTAGGGAGGGGAAGGAAAGAATGGAGAGAGAGAGAGATAGAGAGAAAGAGAGACAGACA
>CM054134.1:77612607-77617607 GCA_028751875.1 Rapana venosa | reverse complement strand
CTCGCTTGCCACGTTGACTTTAGTCTTCGCGAAAAGGGAGGGGAGATTCAAACCATGTATCCTTGTCCGAGGACTGTCTTCGTTGCTAAAACAAGCCAGCTCAGCGCGGCCCCATAGATCAGAGACGATGGAGACAAACATCTCGATTTATCAGCTGCTAAAGTTTGACGTGTGCGGATGAGCGGTATGTAGGTGTGTGTGTGTTTGTGTGTGTGTGTGTGTAGGTTGTGTGTGTGTGTGTGTGTGTGTGTGTGTGTGTGTGTGTGTGTGTGTGTAGTGTGTGTTGGTGTGTGTGTGTGTGGGTGTGTGTGTGGGTGTAGGTGTGTAGGTGTGTGTGTGCGTGTGTGTGTAGGTGTGTAGGTGTGTGTGTGTGAGTGTGTTGTGTGTATGTGTGGTGTGTAGTGTGTGTGTGTGTGTATAGTGTGGTGTGGTGTGTGGTGTAGTGGTGTGCGTGTGTGTCAGTGTGTGTGTGAGTGTGTGTGTGTGTGTGTGTTCTCTGGGAGTTATGGTACGTAGCCCAGTGCAGTTCTCTCAAGACTGGATGGTGGTAGGTATAAGAAAGATTCTTGAGAAGGAATGTGATGTGTGCTGCGTTGGGTGTTTTTTTTTTTGGAGGAGGTGGTTTACGGGAAGTGGTGGAGAGGAGGAGGAGGTGGTGGTGATGGTGGTGGTGGTGTGGTGTGTGTGTGGGTGTTGTTGGTGGTGGTGGGTGGTGGTGTGTGGTGGTTGTGTGTTTTGTGTTGTGTTGGGGAGGGTTTGGGTGTGGTGGGGGTTGGGGGTGTTTGGTGGTGTGTGTGTGTGTGTGTTGGTGGGGATGGGGTGGTGGGGTGGTGGTGTGGTGGTGGTGTGTGTGTGTGTGTGTGTTGGTAGGGGTGGGGTGGTGGTGGGATGTGTGTGGTGTGTGTTGTGTTTTGTGTGTGTTTGTGTGTGTGTGCAATGTGTGTGTGTGTGTGTGTGTTGGTGGGGTGGTGGTGGTGGTGGTGATGTGTGTGGTGTTGTGTGTGTGTTGGTTGCAATGTGTGTGTGTGTTGGTGGTGGTGGGGTGGTGGTGGTTTGTGATGTGTGTTCAATGTGTGTGTGTTGGTGGGATGGGTGGTGGTGGTGGTGATGTGTGGGTGGTGTGTGGGGGGTGTATGTGTGTGCAATGTGTGTGTATGTGGTGGTGTGTGTGCAATGTGTGTGTTGGTGTGTATGTTGTGTGTGTGTGGTGTGTGTGGGTGTGTTGTGTTGGGGATATGTGTGTGTGTGGTTTGGTAGTGGTGGTGGGTGGTGGTGGTGGTGGTGGTGGTGGTGGTGTGTGTGTGTGTGTGTGTGTGTGTGTGTGTGTGGTGTGATTTGTTGTTAGGGGTGGTGGTGGTGAAGGTGATGGCTGTTGTTGCAGTTGTTGTTGTTGTTCTTCTACTACTACTACTACTACTACTACTACTACTACTACTACTACTACTACTACTACTACTCTCCCTCTCTCTCTCTCCCATTTTATTGTTTTGCTTATAGTTATAGTTGTTGTGCATCCTGATGAAGGACATATTCATAATATACTTATTAGGCTTGTCGCTGTACTTGAATTTTAATGAATGTCCTATTCCAATATCTTATTGTTACGTGTAACAGCTATGTATACCATTTTACAATGTGTACATGTTTATTATTATGACTTTATAAAGGTTGTTTTGTTTTGTTTTTTCCCTTGGTCTTTGTTGTTGTTTGTTTGTTTTTTCTATTATTCGTCTTCGTCTTTTTTGTTGTTGTTTTTTCTGTTGTTATTTTCCCTGTTTTTAGGGGGGGGGGGGTTGTTGGGTTTTTTTTTGGGGGGGCTCTTTTTGTTGGTGTATTTTTTTCTTTTGGGGGGTGTGTGTGTCTTGGGGTTTTTCTTTTATTTGTTTGGTCTTTTTGTTGTTGTTGTTGTTGTTGTTTATTTTGTTTTTGTTTTTGAAAGGGTTATTTCCCTTTGTTTCTATTGTGTGAAAGTATGAGTATTGGGTTATTATTAAGATGTATCCCTACGGGCGGGGACTGGATGTTAAAAAAGCACATAAGTGCTTATTCATTATCCTCGAAATAAAATAATTTGTCATTGTCTCTCTCTCTCTGTCTCTCTGTCTCTCTCTCTTTTCAAGTTTGCTTGAAGGCATTGGTTGTGATTATTAGTGATAGCCCCTACTCAGGGCAAGAGCCGGATGAAAAAAGGTATTTCAACACTTGTATGTAACACTTGGAAATTTATTTTTTTAATCAATCAATCAATTAATCAGTCAGTCAATCAATCAATCAATCAACCAGTCAATAAATCAATTAATCAACCAATCAGTCAGTCAGTCAATCTCTGTCTTTCTCTTTCCCCCTCCCCATCTATCTATCTATCTATCTATTTATCTATCTATCTCTCTCTCTTCTCTAAGTCTCTCTCTATCTCTCTCTCTATCCATCTATCTATCTATCTCTCTCCCACTCCCTATCTATCTTATCTATCTATCTATCTAATCTATCATTCTATCTATTTATATATCTATCTATCCATCTATCTATCTACCTTCCTCACTCTCTCTCTCTCCCGCTCTCCCCCTCTCTCTCTCTCTTTCTCTCTCCTCCTCTGCCCCTCCTCTCTGTCCGCCTCCCCCCCACCCCTTCTCTCTCTCTCTCCCTCTCTCCTTCCTCTCTGTCTCTCTCTCTCACCTTACAGACAGGAAACTGTAAGGTGACCTGGTAAAGATAGCACAGCATTAATTTCAGCCCCATGAAGAACAAACTTCTTTTCTGGATAAGGTTCTGTTCCACTGTATAACAAAGAAGACACTGAACGAATGCACATTCCTATTAAGTTTAATCGTAATAATATGCAGACTTTTTTATTCATTTATTTTTTATTCATTTATTTATACCACTTTAAGTCACGCAGATTTCTCTGCGTGAAATTCGGGCTGCTCTCCCCGGGGAGAGCGCGTCGCCACAAGAACAGCACCATCCTTTTTTTTTCTTCTCTTTTTCCTGTTTGCAACTGTATTTGTTTCCCTATCAGAGTGGCTTTTTTCTACAGAATTTTGCCAGGGACAACTCTTGTTGCCGTGGATTCTTTTACGTGTGTAAAATAATGCTGTGTAGCACACGGGACCTCGGTTTATCGTCTCATCCGAAAGACTAGCACCCAGACCACCACTCATGGTCTAATGGATGGGGGAAAAGTTTCGGGTCCAAACATAAAGTTCCATGCAGTGAAGATATTTTTTTTTGTAATTAATGCTTCGTTTAGCTAGGTTAGGCGTACATTAAGTTAATTAGGGTTGTTTTTCTGCTGTTGTGTTCAGTCGTTGACAGAATATTGAGAAGATGTCTGTCTTTCTGTCTGTCTGTCTTTTTGTATTGTTTGTGTTTTTGTCAGTCTGTCCGTCTCTGTCTCTGTCTCTCTCTGTCTGTCTGTCTGTCTCTCTTTTTTTCTCTCTCAAAAAGAGAAGGTGTTAAGAAAGGACACTCAATAACAGACCATAATAGTTATATTATTAATATTATTAGCTGTAATACAGAAACAGCTTTTTTTTTTACAATCACAAACTGTATATAACCTTTATTGATTTTATAGCTTTTGATTTTATAAGTGGGAAATGACTTGGCTAAGAGTAGTCAATATTATAACATCAGTATTAACTGGATATCTGCATGAATACGGTGTATGCATTTTTTGCAAGCAATCTGTCTGTCTGTTTCTGTCTCTCTATCTCCCTCCCTCTCTGTCTGTCTATCTCTCCCTCTCTCTCTCTCTCTCTCTCTCTCTCTCTCTCTCTCTCTCTCTCTCTCTCTCTCTCTCTCTCTCTCTCTCTCTCTCTCTCTCTCCCCTCTCTCTCTCTCTCTCCTCTTCTCTCTCTCTCTCTCTCCCCTTCTCTCTCTGACATCCTTTTAACCTGCAAACAACCCCAAATACCCTCTAATAAACATTGCTATCCCCCCCTCCACCTAAATTACAATACACACAAGTTTATTATCTCACCCCAGCCTCCTTTCTTCCAACCCCACCCCACACCACCCCACCCTGAATTTTTTTTTCAAATTCCTCTCCCCACTCCACCCCATCTCACCCCACCCCCATCACCACCTCACCAAGCCCCTGCTTCCTTCCCCTTCTATTTCCCCCGAAAGGCTTTCTTTTTTTCTTTTTTTTTCAAGGGTATGTTCTGGTTTCAACAACGCAACGCTCTGTCCCTGCTATGCTATGTTATTTATTTGGATGGGGTGGAGTGGGGAGAAGAATTTGAAAAATAAAATTGAAAAAAAAATTCAGGGTGGGGTGGTGTGGGGTGGGGCTGGAAGGAAATAGGCTGGGGTGAGATAATAAACCTGTGTGTATTGTAATTTAGGCGGGGTAGGGGGTGGGGGGTAGTAATGTTCATGAGAGGGTGTTTAGGGCTGTTATATTATTTCGAGGATAATGGGATAAGCACTCGTGAGCTTTTGTTTTAACATCCAGTCCCCCCACCCCCCCACTCCCTGTATGCAGTTTTTTTTCTTCCAATTTTGTCATCCGTTCCCACCGTACCGGCACACAATGGCCTTCTCTTCCGAAAAGCGGGAACGGGTTTTTAGCGTGTGCGCAAGGTGTTCTGCGTGCGTTCGCACACGTACACGGGACCTCGGACCTCGGTTTAGAGGCCTAGTCTCATCCGAAGGACTTGTAGGCCTAGCTAGCGGCGAGGCAGGGCTGACAAGAGCAAAAGAGAAAGAAGAAAACGAGCAGACTTGTAGACTTCTTCAGCCTGCTTTGGCTTTCAAGGAAGCGAGATAGGCCTACTAGGCCTAGTAAGCTGGGCTGGAAGCAAGCAGGGAACTACTAGTAAAGCAGAGAGAGCTTTTGGAGGTGTTTTTTTTCGGTTTTTTTTTTTTTGGTGGGGGGGGGGGGGGGGGGGGGTGGGGAGGGGAGTCTGTGAGGGGTGAGGAGGATGTGTGTGTTCAGGCTTCCAGACGGGAGGAGGAGGAAGGAAGGGGAGGGAGGAAGAGGAGGATGGGGGAAG
>CM054134.1:77597607-77607607 GCA_028751875.1 Rapana venosa | reverse complement strand
TTCCAATCACCCTACAAAACTGAATCTATTTAGATATTAGCAGGGTGAGTTTAGATGAATAAACTAGTGGTTAGAGTTTACACCTGTGATTTTTTCTCGTCTTTCCCTCTGGTTCCTTGACTGGAACTCCTAGGTTCACCAATGGAGAGATTTTTGCGTAAGCGACCATTTTTGCCCATCATTGAAGTAGCTAGCCATATTCCAGCTTTGGGGATCATGTCCTAACACAACACCAATGTACATGTGTGTTTTGTGTGTGTGCGTGTGGACTGTCTATTCTGGCTGGCATAAATAGCCTACCCTTTCCAAAGGCAGAATGACTTTTATCACGTGCGCAAGATGTTCTGCATTTGTTTGCAGACGGAGCCTCGGGTTTATTGTCTCATCCAAAGAATTGTTCAGGGAAGCGGAGTTGGTACTCATGTTAACTGTGGAGAAACAATCTCCTGGAAAAGACATCTCGGTATTGGCTCGAACCCGGGCTTGATTCCGGGCTGTTCAATCGCTAGCAGACATTGAAAGAAGGATACTGGTAATAGAGATGAGGTGCTTTCACAAACTCTTTGGTATCTCATACAGACATCATATCACCAATGAGGAAGTGAAAACCAGAATAAGAAATGCAAACAGACCATATATAAAGAGTTCCTGACTTCAGTGAAAAAACGCTAAACTTAAGTGGCACGGGCACGTCACACGAACATCTGGACTGGCCAAGACTGTCCTACAGGGAACAGTACAAGGAGGGAGCCGGAAGAGGCAGACAGAGAAAACGATGGGAAGACAACATCAGAGAGTGGACTGGTAGCCTTGAGTGGAACGATTTGCTACGGACAGCAGAAGACCGAGCGAGTGGAGGAAGCTGGTTGAAAAATCTTCAGTGGTGCCCCACACGGTCCTCGGAACTACGGGATAGGTAAAGGTAAAGGAGGACGTAGCTTTGAGCCTATGCCGAAAGATCTGTGTGAGGGGACTGATTTTCTCTCCTGGAGGTAACATCGCTTTTCTGACAGTTCTTACAATGACACCTGTTAAACCGAAGTCCCGCATGCGAACACATATATGCCAAGCATCCTGCCCTCATCCTTTCTCTTCCAAGAATGCACAGGCCAGCCAGCTATGGTTTACCTGCGGGGATGAGGACGCAAACGTTGTGTCGTTGTGTGGCTGTTGCCGTTATGTGGACAGGCTCAACGCATCTAAGAAATCTTTTCTGCAGTCTGGAAGCTTGTGGAAACTTCAGGTAGAATACTGCGCAATGTACTGTATTTGGTAAGGGAGTACCATCTATACTTCTTTTATACTTTCGCAGTCTCCACTGAGTTTGTATTTATATGATATTTTGTTTACTTTCTTTTTTTGTTACGTTGGGTTGTCTTTTCGTCTGTGTTCGTGTAAAGCAATATAGTGGGTAGTTTAACAACAATTTTCAGTTACTTTTCGAGGAGGTTCACGCAGCTGAACCGAGTAATTTACTGCAAGAAAACCACTTAACGATATCAGAAGGGTGTGTGTGGGTGTCTGTAGCCTCTGAGAGAGAGAGTGCATGCGTGCGTGCGTGCGTACGTTCGTGTGCGTGCGCGCGCGCGCGCGTGTGTGTGTATGTGTGTGCGTGTGCGTGTATGTGTGTGTTAATGGGCGGGCACATTTTTGTGTATGCATGATTTGGAACATGCCAGAGAGTGTTTTCATCTCTGCCACTGAGAACAATTATTTGTAAGCACTGGATGCATCCCTGGAAACATGGCATCTGCAATATTTTCAATCTTTCTCCTTTTTGTTGTTACTACTATTAGTACTCAACTGCTGCTGCTGCTGCTGCTATTAATACTAGTGGTAGAAGTAGTAGTAGTAGTAGTAGTAGTAGTAGTAGTAGTAGTAGTACTACTACTACTACTACTACGACGACGACGACGACGACGACGACGACGACGACGACTACTACTACTACTACTACTACTACTACTACTACTACTACTACTACTACAAACATACACAAATAACACACACACAATACACACAATACACACAACACACACATAACATGCCTGCACGCACATTCACATACATGATGTTGCTCTGACATTCGGTATGGCCGGCCAACCAACCAGCCAGCCAGCCAGCCAGCCAGCCAGCCAAAAAGCCATGCGAATAGAAAGTCAAAGAAGAAAAATGTTACGACATCAACTACAACAAAACAGAAAAGAGAAAGAAATGTGTTCAACCTCTACCCTATCCGTTTTCATAATCTGAGAGAGAAAGGGAGAGAGAGAGAGAGGGAGAGCGAGAGAGAGAGTGATTGAGAGAGGGAGAGAGAGAGAGAGGGAGAGAGAGAGAGAGAGAGTGATTGAGAGAGGGAGAGAGAGAGAGGGAGAGAGAGAGAGAACAACAGAAAAACAAGGAAGAAACTGATGGGAAAGTTAACGTTAATTAACAGGTGGCAGACTAAACACCTTAGGTAAGTAGCTCTGTTACTGAAAGACGGAGAAAAAAAATTGCAGGCAAGCGGACAGACAGGCGGAGAGAGAGAGAGAGAGAGAGAGAGAGAGAGAGGAGAGAGAGACAGACAGACAGACAGATAGACAGAGACAGAGACTAACAGACAAACAGACAGACAGATAGACTGTGTATTTAGAGAGAGACAGACAAAGAGACAAACAGAGAGACAGACAGAGGGAGGGTATTTAGCTAAGAAGCAGAGAAACAAAAGAAAAAAAAGGAATAGGAAGAAGAAGAGAAAGGTAAGAAAGAAAGGAAGAAAGAAAGAGAGACAGATAGACAGACAGACAGAAACAGAGAGAAAGAGACAGAGAGAGAGATACAGAAAAAGACAGAGACAGAGAGAAAGAAAGAGACAGAGAGAGAAAGAGACAGAGAGAAAGAGGCAAAGAAAGAGAAAGAAACAGAGAGAAAGAGACAGAGAGAAGGATACACAGGTAGAGACAGAGATAGACAGACATACAGACAGACAGAATCGCACAGACAGACTGGAAGGGAAACCTCACAAAAACTTCAGATGATCCAAGCAGACTAAACGGTCCAGCCCCCAAAAAGCTTTCAACACCCAAACGACACAAGCGCCAGTCAATCACTCCCTTCAAGCTCACTTTCTATAACAAACATCAGGTTTCCTCCCCAACACCCCCCACACCCACCCTCCCACCACCACCCCCATCCCACCACCAACCACCTCCACCTACCCCCCTAAATCAACACCCCCACCCCACCCAACAACCCACACCACAAAAACAACAACAAAAACCACACAGAAAAATCTAAAAGAGAAAGAAACATAATTTACTGCCTTCTAGTCCTAACTACCTGCTCGTTACGTGGTCCGAACCCCATCCAGCCGCTTCTTTCCGCCAAACTCCTGCCTGCCTTTCCAGTAGGTCGGTCTGTCCGTCCGTCGGTCTGTCTGTCTGTCCGTCTGGCTGTCTGTCTGTCTGTCTGGTTTTTGTTTGTTTTGTTTGAATGGCTGGCTGACTGTCTGTCTTGTCTGACTTACTTATTTTCTGTCTGTTTGGCTGGCTGACTGTATGTCTGTCTGTTTGTTTGACTGACTGTCTGTCTGTCTGTCTGTTTAACTGGCTGTCTGACTCTCTGTCTGACTGTCCGTCTATATGTTTAACTGTCTATCTGTCTGGCTGTCTGTCTGCCTGTCCTTCAGTCTGTCTGTTTGTCTGTCTGTCTTTAACTGGCTGACTGTGTGACTGTCTGACTGACTCTCTTGTCTGTCAGCCTGTCTGACTCTCTGACTGTCCGTCCGTCTGCCTCTTTGTCTGTCTCGCTGTCTGTCCGTCTGTTTATCTGTCTGACTGTTTATCTGTCTGACTGACTACTCTCTCCCCCCCCCCTCCCCCTAACTTGATTAGGGTCTCTAACACCAAGTAGACCACACGGCAAACATTGGCCCGAGCCCGGGTTTAGTTTGGCAAGACTTTCCCTCTCATCTGTCTGTGCTTGCTGCTGCTGACCATGAAATCGGTCAGGGGGTAGTCGTGTGAGTTCTACCCCTGGTTTTTCTGTTCTGTTCCTTTCTTTCTTTCTTTCTGATAGTTGCTTTCAGTCTGGTCTTTAGTTCCGTGGGACCTACAGGGAGGAGGAGGAGTGAGGTAAAAAGGTTCCGTTTTGAGCTTGATGAGTGTTTTAGTCTAAAGCAGAGAGTGTAGGGGGAAAAAAGAAGCAAGGAAGTGGGGAGGTGGGGAGGGAGGCTTTGTGATTTGCTGGTGTGTTTCGTGGTGGTTTGATTCTTCGGTGGAAGTTTCTTTTTGTTGATGACCGTGGTTTTGTTGATGTTGTTGTTGTTGTTGTTGGTGTCGAAAGGTTGGTTTAGCAGACTAGGCTGAAAGGTTTTGTTCTTCATTTCTATTTTGTCGAAAATAAATGGGAAACTTTTGGGATCATGTTTTTAACGATTTCTGAGAGTAAGTATAACGCAGATATTCCTAACTTTCATGTTCGAACTTTTCTTTTTTTCAATTCTTGCAGACAACTGCGCAGTAGATATTACTTTTTGGAAAAACATCTACGGTAATTATCAGTTTTCTTCACTGGGTTTCTCCCTGTTACTTCAACAAAGCAATTCCTTTCGTTTGGTCTACTACCGAGTCTGTGGTTTGTCATTTGTTTTTAAATATACTTTGCTTTCGATTTCAGGTGGCCCACATTGTCTGACGACTTGAATGCAGACTTCTCCATCGTGGACAAAGGAAGATTGTGAGCATCGCACGGGACTAGTGTTCTCTTGACGTTGTAGCAACCTGGGACCACCAGCTTGTAAAATAAAGCCCTGCAATTTTCATCACACAACAGACTAAACTGATACAGAAAATATTACAGACAATCAGCTAGTAATTGGGAAGCTACAGAAATCCTAACTACCCAACCTCTTCAAAATCGAAGACGTTTGTCAACCAATCACCGTACCGACTGCCTTTGCCTTTCCACACACACACACACACACACACACACACACACACACACACACACACACACACACACACACACACACACACACACGCACGCACACACACACACCCCACACACACACGCCTGCGCGCGCGCGCGCGCGAACGACAGAAGTGGGATACTTCTTTGTGCAAAGTCTGGAAGGCAGGACGTCTAGTGAGAGAGAAAGAGAGAGAGAGAAACAGTGCTGATGAGTGCGTGTTGAGCCAGAAGCCAGTGCAAGCCTCAAGGATGATCATCAGTGTGTGGAGGTCTGTGCCATGCCGCTACCACCCGGAATGAGTCTGCCGGGGCTTCTCGGCCTGCTCCTGCTGCTGGTGGCTTCTCCGGGAAGGTGAGTGGGGCATCTGCTTGTGGTTGCTGTTATTTTTGTTGTATGCATCGATATTGTCGTCATCCACACAAAGCAAAAGTCCGATGGGCTGGGCCTGACTTGTCAGGGGCTTAACGGCAGTGCAACATATTTTTGGCTCATGTTATGATAGACCAGCAATAGTTGTTTTCTGAGCGTTCGAAGAAGATGAACATCGTAAATCTATGAAATTTAGTGTGTATTTAGATGGTATATTTCAATGTTATTTTGATCTAAAGAATGAAGAAGGAAGTAAGTGCAGGTAAGAACTTTAGGCTTCTTTTTCATTACAAGTCTGCATGAGACTCTGAATTCGAAATTTGGCGATGAGAGGGAAATTGAGGGTTTGCAAATTGAAGTGGCTTGTTTTTTTCGTTTTCATTTGAAATAATTTTGTAGAAAGCCATTACTTTTGCTAGACATGACAAGCTGTTTTCAATGCTGTGGAAGTCTTAGTGTATTTTTAAAGTAAAACTGACAACAACATTCATCTTTTGAAACGATGTACAAAATAAAAAGAAACAAAAATGCCAGTGCTGAATATTTATTGTTATACTGCATGCAAAAGGTTCTTGCCACTTCTTTTTGGGAAAGGAAAAGTTTTTGTTATCTACTGTGATGATAATGATGATGATGACGATGATGATGATGATGATGATGATGATGACACTTCTTTATGGGGAAAGGAAAATCATCATCGTCGTTGCCATCACCATCAGCATCATCACTTTACTGACTTTCAATAATAATTTTAAGGATGTTTTTTTTTCCCTCTCGAACGTTAAACAGAACCATGTGTTCTTTTACGTGCGCTAAATGCGCGTTGCACACGGGACCTCGATGCATGGTCTCCTCTAAAAGACTAGCATCTAGACCATCACTCACGATCTAGTGGATTGGGAGAAAGTTTCGGGCACAAACGGGGATCGAAACCACACTTTTCGCTTTCTAGACAGGTGCGTTACCTCTAGACCACCGATCCACTTCCAAGTATTAATGTAACCAAACGTTATTTTTATGGACTACAGGGCGCGGCAGGAGAACAAAAAACAAAAAAAAAGGAACATTGCAAACAAACCTGAATGAAGTTATCAAGTGCATCGCTATTTTTGAGCACAGACACCATCAAAGACAAAAAAGAAGGGTAGAGTAGACTACATTCTGTTAAACAAAAGGAAAAAAGACGCTTATATTGTATATATAGCGGAAGGTATGTTCGTCTATTTTCTTTAGACTGCATTCTGCTTGCCAAAAGGGGACAGACGCTTACATTGTATATATAGCGGGAGATACAGTCATCTATTTTCTATTATCTACCCTCTCAGCATAAACAAACAAAGGGGAAAGGCTTATAAACAACATATGATATGACAGTGCCTAGAACTATATGCAGATGATGAAAAGGAAGCGGCTCTTTGAGTACAAAAGCAAACCAAAGGCTTTCCACTTCACCTTAAATTTTAAACTGATTGATCCAACGATGGACTGAAGCCTGGGGGGCACGGGATAGCCTAGTGGTAAGAACATTGCGCTCGCAATCTGACGACCCGGGTTCGAATCCCGTTCAAGGGGATATTTTCCCCTGGAGTTAACATCAGTGCAGACTCCGCTCTCCCCAAAAAGTCCTTCGGATGAGACTATAAACCGAGGTCCCCAGGAGACGTCACATACGCTAAAACCTTACCACTGGTAAACCTCGGGGTCTAGCTGAGGTACGAGGAAAAAAAGAAGAATAAAAGGTTGTTTAACTGGAGGTCGTGGGTTTAAACCTTTTCAAATGTGTTTGAGAATTTTCAAATTCCGGCTGGCTCCTCTCTAGAGTTGAATGTGCCATGGGGGTCAGTTGGGAGACTTATTGTACACCACATTCAGTAACGGCACCATTTTTTTTTTAAACATAAAATTCTGGCTGCTCTCCGCGGGGAGAGCACATGGTCACAAGAGCAGTGCTACCCTTTTATTTTTTTAAAAACATAATATTTCCTGCTTTCATGTGCATTTTGTTTCCTATGAGTGTAGCTTTTTTCTTAGAGAATTTTGCCTGAAACAACTCTCTTGTTGTCATGGGTTCTTTTACGTGTTTTGAAGGCGTGTCGCACGTGTCTGTCTCACTGTATGTCTGTATCTATGTGTCTGTCTGTCAGTCAGTCTGTATCTCTGTTTGTCTGCCTGTATCTCTCTAAACAAGGAGATAGATATATAGATAGATAGATAAATAGATAGATAGATAGATAGTAGGTAGATGTAGATAGATAGATAGATAGACAGATAGATAGATAGATAGATAGATAGATAGATAGATAGATAGCTTAACAATTTCGGACACGGACTTAAAACACTGCACATTTACACAACGCATATGACAATTGAATACATCTAACCACCTTTCTCTTCGTGAAAACAACGTTAGGAGAACATTCTTTAAATTAATCATGATGACCCCAAGACTGCTCAGACGGTATAGATCAACACATTTGCTAAGAAGGGAGATTCTTCTCTGGATACCTCCATCTCAGTTTCCCTAGAGCTTCTTTCATCCTCGTTAATTAGCAGTCCTTTAACATCCTCAAATCATGATGATCCCTAGACTACTCAGACGTTAAAGATCGAACCATTTGCTAAGAAAGGGGCTTCTTCTATGAAACCTTTTTACTATCTCAGTGTTCCTGGGGCCTCCTTCGCCATCAGTAATTAATTAATTATTCTTTTTATTTTATGTTAAACCACTTTAAGTCACGGTAGATTTCTCTGCGAAGGATTCGAGCTGCTCTCCCCGGGGAGAGCGCGTCGCCACAAGAGCTGCGCCACCCTTTTTTCCCCTGTCTGCAACTGTATTTGTTTCTCTATAAGAGTGGCTTTTAACTACATAATTTTGCCACGGACACTTCTCTTGTTGCGTGGGTTCTTTTATGTGCGCTAAATACTTATGTGTAACACACCCGACTTCGGTTTATCGTCTCATCCGAAACACTAATACTCAGACCACCACACTCCTGGTCTAACGGATAAGGGGGAAAAGTTTTGGGGCCCAAACAGGGATCAAACCACCACACACTTCCCACCCGGACTTTTCCGCTTTCTAGGGACAAGGCGCGTTTGACCGCTAGATCACTCTCATAGTCATCCCATAGTGACTCGTTTCCCCTCTACTCTACTCGACTCGACTCCACTCCCTTTCAGATCTATGGACAACGACATACTGCGCCTCAACATTCCCAAAGAGCCTAAGCTGGACCCCAACACCGTGTGCAAGACCTACCCGGAGCTGACGGCCAATCAGTACAACCTGTGCCGCAAGTACCCGGACGTGACGGCCTCGGCCATCCAGGGTGTGCAGATCGCCATCCACGAGTGCCAGTTCCAACTGCGCACCCACCGTTGGAACTGCTCCTCCCTGGAGACCAAGAACAAAAACCCTCATTCCAGCCCCTTGCTGGCTAAAGGTGGGCAGTAGTAGTGGTGGTGGTGGTAGTGGTGGTGGTGGTGGTGGTTTTTGCCTGTGCTGTTCTGTTCTGTTCTGTTCTTTTTATTTCTTTTGCAAGATATAGCGCTATACAGATTTCATTTCTTCTTGTTCTTCTTGTTCTTCTTGTTCTTGTTCTTGTTCTTCTTCTTCTTGTTCTTCTTGTTCTTGTTGTTCTTGTTCTTGTTCTTCTTCTTCTTCTTCTTCTTCTTCTTCTTTCTTTTCTTCGAGGATATTGGAATAAGCGCTCCTGCGTTTTTTCTTCCAACCCCCCTTCCCCCAAGTTCCTTGTATGTATGAAGCTTTTGTGAATGCTGCGGAGTGTCTTGTTCTGTGTTTTTTCTTCTTTTTGTTTTGTAAGGTTGTTTTGTTGTTGTTGTTGTTTGTTGTTTTTTGTTTGTTGTTGTTCTTGTTGTTCTTCTTCTTCTTTTTCGTCTTCGTCGTCGTCGTCGTCTTCTTCCTCTTCTTCGTCATTTTCATCGTCGTCGTCGTCATCGTCATCGTTATCGTCATTATCATTATCATCATCATCATTTTCTCTTCTTCTTCTTCTTCTTCTTCTTCTTCTTCTTGAACTACTACTACTACTACTACTACTACTACTACTACTACTACTACTACTACTACTACTACTATTTCTACTACTACTGCTGCTGCTGCTGCTGCTGCTGCTGCTGCTGCTGCTGCTACTACTACTACTACTACTATCTTCTTCTTCTTTTTTCTTCTTCTTCTTCTTCTTCTTCTTCTTCTTCTTCTTCTCCACTACCTTCACTACATCCCCCTCTTTCTTTTCTCCTTCATTCCCTTTCTTTGTTCTCTTCATTCTTTCCCACCACCTTTTTCCTCCTCCTCAGTCTTCTTCTCCACTTTCTCCTCCTCATTCTCTCCTTTACCTCCACCATCACCACATTCTCCTCCTCCTCCTCCTTCATCTTCTCCTCTTCTACCTCCTCGTCTTTCTTTTTCACCCCCTTTGTCTGTTTCTTCCTTCTCCTCTTCCTCCTTCTCCACTACCACGACCACCACCTCCTCCTCCTTCTTCCTCATCATTTTCTTTGTGTTGGGTAGATGGACGGTACAGCATCTGCACTGAAAGCACCCAGATGCTGCAGGTCAGATCCGTCAGTATACATACGCTTTTAAGTGATTAGAGTAATCACTTTCTATGTGACTTTTTACATCAACGGTGAGAAGATTTTGATCTTCATTTT
>CM054134.1:77580107-77585107 GCA_028751875.1 Rapana venosa | reverse complement strand
CTAGCGGCAAGTTTATCTCACAGTCTCCAAAAGTGGTCCAGTTGCCCCGTGAGTAAACATGCAGCTGTTTCAAGTTGTGCCTCTAAAGGTCTGCCCTGGGTTTATGGAAACAGCGGTGGCATTCCAAGCACCAACATCGCCAGCAAGACCCTGTCTGCTGTCTGGGGGATTTACACATCTGTGATTTCTGCGGCTCCTCTGGTTGGGTTGGGTATAGGCTTCTGTTCTATTGTGTTCCTTCTGTTTTGGAAGGCTGTTTGGAGTTCTTTGGGATGGATAGTGTGGATGTGTTGTTCTTTACACTCTTGCAGGAAGGTATGGCCATTTTGGTGGAGAGGTGTTGTCTGTACCTGTGCCTGTCTGAGGATTCTGGTTTTTGAATGGTGAAATAGTCTGGAACCTGTGTGTGTGAGTGTGTGTGTGCTGTGTGTGTGTGTATGTGTGTATGTGTGTTTGTGAAAGTCAAAGTCAAAGTCAAACTTTTATTTCCGGATGGTACACTGAATAAACAGTGCAGTTGCTTAATTTTCATCAAACCATTTATTGAATAAAAGAGATAAAAAGATAAATGTGTATTTGACTCCGGCAGTATGTCTGTTTACTCCCTCCCTCACACACACACTCACACACACAGTACACAAGAATGAGGAGAGTGAGAGAGAGAGAGAGAGAGAGAGAGAGAGAGAGAGAGAGAGAGAGAGAGAGAGAGAGAGAGAGAGAGAGAGAGAGAGAGAAAAGAAATAGTGGATGGGGTGAGAGGAAAACGGTGAGTGCAGTCAACAAATCAATGCACAGATAACCATTCTTGTTTCGAAAAGATGCACACTCATTTTACAACAAACAGCCTCTAAAAATACTCCTCCAGGAAAAAAAAGGAACCAAGACAAAATAAACAAACGCACATGTTTTGTTTTTAAATCCACCATCAAAGAATCCTGGAAATGTTACTCCTCAAAGAAAAAGAGAAAAGTAAGAGGAAAGAACAAGGCTGGAAGCCCAGACTGAAGCCATTCTCTTCCAGCGTCTGTTTATCTCACAGTCTCCAAAAGTGGTCCAGTTGCCCCCTGAGTAAACATGGAGCTGTTTCAAGTTGTGCCTGTGTCGACCTGCAGGGGAGTTTATGAAAACACAGAGACGTTCCTTACACGTTAGCACACCTGCCAGTTCTTCTTCCTCCTCCAACGCTCACGACTGCAACTATTCTTGTCTGTCATATGAGCGAAAATGCGTTGTGTTGCTGTTGAGTGCCAGACAAGTCAGGCCTTATGGAATATGACTTTGGTGTGGGAAAGAATAGTTGTCTTTTAAGTCTCTCTGGAGAAAAGGGCAGGAGAATGGACCAAGAAGGCAGAAAAGAGACAAGAAGGAGGAAGTGACTGGAAGAAAAAGAACTAGGCAGAAACAAAGAACTGTTTAATGAAATGTTTAATAATAAGGCTTCTAGTCCATAACGCTGGGGTGTGCATAAGCAGAAAATTACAAAACACACAACTAATGATACAAAATAAACTCACAGACTTCTGGTTATCCTTTAAACTTGCTCTGCTACTAGTATGCTGTGCTTATCAAATGCTTTCATAATGAAATTGTCAAGATGATTGATGGTTAGCTTATTTCAGGCAGAAACAAAGAGAGCGAGAGAGAAAAGAGAAAATTCCTGGCACAGAATTTCCAGGTGAGGATGCTGTTTATACTGTCAGGACCCTGGCATCCTCGCAGGGAGCCTGCCATTTGAGGTCTACTGTAATGGGTTAGGAGCTAAAAAAAAGAAGAAAAGCATGGTGGTCTAAGTGTCAAATTTATGATATGATGGTAACTAAAAGCATAGGGTTGAATCTCCTCTGACGTATTCAATTGAAGAGATTTTTCCCACCTTGAAGTTGACAATGATACATACCACAGCTGTCAGTTTTCTTCACTTTCAGCTGCTCTCAGCTGCTATCCAGATCCATAACATCCCAACCCAGCCCAGCTGGTGCTAATTATAGCTGGAACTGGCCACACTTGGACTAGGTAAAAAAGAAGGGGCACACTAAATTTTGCGCTATTGACTGAGTGATGTTGGATTTTCGTGCTGTGAAACTCTACTCTCATGAAAGTTGTTCCAAAGAGACTCTGAACCAAGGTCTTGTGTGCAAACGTATACAGAACATATTCCAAACAACTTTAATGCAACTTTCACAAAGCTAAAAGGGTAGGAAAGCTCTGGCCAATGGGATGGATGACACAAGCATACCTCGCATGCATCCTGAGACCTGGAAAGGGGTGGGCTCCACCAGGTTCAACTTGCCCATGATATACTGGCTGAAGATTCGGTGCAGTGTCCTGGTGACTCCTTAATGACATGAGGTAAGGAAGAAGTGAAAGTCAGGCGACATTCCCCACAGGTTACAGAACCTATCCACCATTTCAGGTTAAGCTTAAATGGGCCTTTAAGGTCAAAGGTTGCTTACCCAAGTTTTCTGCTTGCTCTCTCTCTCTGTTTGCCTGTCTGGCTCTCTTTGTCTGTCTGTCTGTCCGTCTGTCTGTATATCTGTGTCACTGTCTCTGTATCTGTCTGTCTCTCTCATTTGGTTTCTTGGTCTTTTGCAGGTTTTGAGCCCCTTGGGTTTTTATATTGCTTTATATCAACAGGTGGAATATTAGAAACTGAGTGTATTTTTGCTTGCAGGTTTAAAACTGAATACTTTCTCTCTCTGTCTCTCTGTCTCAGTCTTTCCCTCTCTCTCTGTCTGTCTTCTCTCTCTCCCTCCCTCTATCTATCTGTCTGTCTGTCTCTGTCTCTCTCAATCTGTTTCTCTATCTTTTGTTCTCTCTTTCTGTCTCAATCTCTTGTCTCTGTCTTTCCTATTCTTTCTCTCTCTCTGTCTCTCTCTCTCTCCCTCCCTCTGTCTGTCTGTCTGTCTCTCAATCTGTTTCTCTATCTTTTGTTCTCTGTTTCTGTATCAATCTCTCTGTCTCTGTCTGTCTGTCTCTCTCTCTACCTGCTTTGTCTCCTTCTCTCTTACCTGCCTGTTGGTCTGTCCCTCTCTTCGTCTCTCTTTGTTTATCTGTCTGTCTATCTCTTTCTCTGATTCTCTCTTCTCTTCTGCTTTCTTTAGAAAGGTTTATGTATTCTATATCACTTTATGCTCCAAGTGTATGATTGTACATGTATTTGTGATGGTGGAGTGAGGATGGATGGAGATGGAGAGAGAGAGAGTGAGAGAGAGAGAGAAAGAAAGAAAAAGAGAGACAGAGAGACAGAGACAGACAAAAACAGAGTGAGAGAAGGAATATGCTTTTCTTCAACCAATAAACAAGCAAGAGTTCTCAGTTGACAAGATACACACTTATTTTAAGGAGCAAAAATAACAACGAAAAAACCCCAACTTCTTACAACCAAACCAAACAAAAAAAAGCAACAAAAGCAACAACACCACCCACACCCACACCCAAAACACACAGTAGTTTTTTCGTTCCAGGAACATCAAAGAATTCTGGAAATGTTACCCCTCACTCCTTCCCCCCCCCCCCCCCCCCCCCAAAAAAAAAAAAAAAGAGGGAGAAAAAACAAAAAAGAGTAAAGAACAAGGCTGGAAGCCCAGACTGAAGCCATTTTCCCTTCTAGCGGCAAGTTTATCTCACAGTCTCCAAAAGTGGTCCAGTTGCCCCGTGAGTAAACATGGAGCTGTTTCAAGTTGTGCCTCTAAAGGTCTGCCCTGGGTTTATGGAAACAGCGGTGGCATTCCAAGCACCAACATCGAGCCAGTGTAGTCAGACCCCCATCTGCTGAGCGTCTGGAGGTGAAGGTAAACAATGGAAGCCTCCGGCAGACTCCTCAGCTCAGTTTGCGTGACTGCTCTTCTCTTTGTGCCTTTGTCTCTTGGGAGCTGGTCCAAGTTCTTTCAAGTATCGTGTTGGTGTGTTCTTTTTTTTTCTTCTTACTTTTTCCTTCGGGATCAGTGGTTTTGTTGTTTGGGATGAAAATAATGTAACTTTTAAAAAATTTGAGGTGGGTTTTTGATTTAAGACTATGTGTTTGGTTGAATATAGGAAACTGTAGGGTGGTGTAGTTCTTTGTTGTTGAATGCTCTTGTTGTTGTTGTTGGTGTTGTTGCTGCTGCTGCTGCTGCTGTTGCTGCTGTTGTGGTTGCTGTTGTCATTGCTGTCAAGCATTCGCATTCTGTCTCACTCATGACACTTGGAAAGCTATATAAAACCGTTTCATGTATATTAAATAAGACTAAGAAAACTGCACGATGTGACAGTTTTGGAAAAGCTGGCTGTATGGACAGCTATACTCCATCTTCAGGAAACTCTCTTTCCATACAGAATGAAGGTTGGTATATACTGCACAGTTATCACAGAGAAAAACAATCCTTACATAATTATGATTTTAATGCATAAGAATATTTCAAAATATAAACCTTGGACTTCACTTACAATAAAAAAAATAATAACAAAACCGAACAAAGGTTTGACCTATGCCAGCAAGTGCTACTGAACAGCACTGGGATGAGCCATCAGCTGTTTAGTTTGGTAGCTTCCTGCTGCAACAGTGGTAGTAACATGTTGTAGCCAGTTTATGGAGTACAAGAGTTGTAAGCCTGGGGAATGGTTGCTTGTGTGCAATGGGGGTTTGGTTGTTGGAGTCAGCAGCTTGAGTGTAGCAGCATTTGTATGGCTGAAGCTCATCAAAATGTCAGATGTCAAAAACTTTCCCAAAGGTGAGTGTAGGTGTCTAGTCATGGGATGTGTCCTCATCCCCAGGACCAAACTAAACATTTGAGAGTAGTTGGGGGCACTAAAGAAGAACCAAATATAGCACAGAAGGTGATTGCTGAAGTATCAGCACCCAGAACAGCAAGGAGCACGTTATTAAACATGGGGGAACAATACACAAAAGAGTGCAAGATTTAATTTTGAGCGTCTGTTTTAAGGTGCATTTATATTGTATACTAACAGTTGCATGCATACACATGAGCGCAGGGACTTTGATTTCGTGTGTCTTCGTTTTA
>CM054134.1:77557607-77575107 GCA_028751875.1 Rapana venosa | reverse complement strand
TGCGTATGCGCGTATGCTTGAGTGCACGTGTGTGCGTGTGTGCTGGAGGTGCGTGTGTGCTGGAGAGGGTGGGAGTGGGAAAGAGGGCAGCTGGGGTGGGGGTAGGGGTAAAATATGAAGTTACACAGCTCAGGAGTTAGTACCATGTGCACCACTGATCGTTTTCGCCGGTGTGTGTGTGTGTGTGTGTGGTGTGTGGTGTGTGTGTGTGGTGTGTGTGTTGGTGTGAGTGAGTGAGTGTGTGTGTCTGTGTATGTGTGTACGTGTGAGTTTGTGTGTGAATGGTGCGTGCGTGTGTGCGTGTGTGTATGTATGTATGTATGTGTGTGTATGTATGTATGTGTGTGTATGTATGTATGTGTGTGTGTATGTATGTAGTGTGTGTGAGTATGTGTGTGTCTGTTTATGTGTGAGTATGCGTGTGAGTGTATGTCTGTGTGTGTTTTGTGTGTGTGTGTGTGTGTGGTTTGTGAGTATGGTGTGTTTGGGAGTTGTGGTGTGAGTATGTGTGTGAATGAGTGAGTGTTGTGTTCTTGTGTGTGTGTATGTGTGTGTGTATGTGTGTGTGTATGTGTGTGTCTGTGGACTGCTTTGAAGTGTGAGAAGAGGAAGCGGAGAAGACGAGGCTTCTTTTGGGGGCTCAGAATACTGTAATAGACCCACCACCAGCAGCGGAAAAAAAAATAAAGTGGGGTTGGAGGGTGAGAGTGACGGTAGGGGTAGGTAGGGATGGGGGTGGATTGGGGTGGATGGGGGGGGGGGGGGGGGGTGAGGGGGATGAGGGAAGAAATTTTTTTCTTGTTTTTTGCTTGTCTTTGTTTTGTTTGTTTTGGGGGATTTTTTGGGTTGTTTTTTGGTTTTGTTTTTGTTTTGTTTTGCTGTTGTTGGTTGGTGTTTTGTTGTTTTTGTTTGTTTGTTGTTAGGCGTTGTTGTTGTTTTCTTTTTTTTTTTTTTTGGGGGGGGGGGGGGGGGGGGTATTTTGGCTGTGGTGGTCTGCCTGTTGGATGCTTTCGTTGTCTTTTTTCTTTTCTGCTTTCACTGTGTCCGATTTTTTTCTTTCTGTCTGTCTGGGAGTGTGTGTGTGTGTGTGTGTGTGTGTGCGTGCGCGCGCGCGTGTGTTTGCGTGTGTATGTGTTTGTGTGTATGTATGTGTTTCTGTGTTTGTAAGCTTGTGTGTGTGTATGTGTGTGTGCGCGCGCGCGTGTTCGCGTGTGTGTGTGTGTTTGTGTGTATGTATGTGTTTCTGTGTTTGTAAGTTTATGTGTGTATGTTGTCTTTTTTTCTTGATACGATGTTATGTAGTAAAAATTTCAGCGTGCACAGCTAAAAGAACTTTCTAGATCTGAACCTTCCTTTCATTCATCACCATTATCATCACAGTCGCTGTTGTCATCTTCATCATCATAGGTCATGATCATCACCACCACTACCACCACCATCACTACCAGTACCACCACCTCCACCACCACAACAGCTATCATTCATCATCGTCGTCATCTTCATCGCCATCGCCACCACCACCACCACCCACGATCATCATCATCATCATCATCATCAGCAGCAGCAGCAGCAGCAGCAGCAGCAGCAGCAGCAGCCAGCAGCAGCAGCAGCAGCAATACCACTACCACCTCTACCACCACCACCCTCCTCCTCATCATCATCGTCGTCACCACCACCACCACCACCACCACCACCACCATCACCACCCTCACCCCCACTACCATCACCACCACCATCACCATCACCATCACCACCATCACCATCACAACCACCATCATTATCACACTTATCATCATCAGAGTTTATCTCAAAACAATAACCAAAACCCTCTCTCTTGTCTCTTTTTCTCTTCCCCTTTTCTCCCTCTGTCCCCCCCCCCCTCTCTCTCTCTCTCTCTCTCCCTCTGTCCCCCCCTCTCTCTCCCTCTGTCCTACCCTCCTCTCTCTCTCCCTCTGTCCCTCTTCTCTCTCTCTCTCCCTCTTTCTTTCTCTCTCTCCCTCTGTTCCTCTCTCTCTCTTTCTCTCTGTCCCTCTGTGTCTCCCCCTCTCTCCCTCTCTCTCTCTCCATCTCTGTCCCTCTCTCCCCCTCTCTCTCCCTCTGTCTCCCCCTCTCTCTCCCTCTGTCTCCCCCTCTCTCTCCCTCTGTCCCTCTCTCTCTCCCTCTGTCCCTCTCTCTCTCTATCTCTCCCCTCCTGCCCCCCCCCCCCCCCCCGTCTCTCTCTGTCCTCTCTCTCTCCCCACCCCCTCTCTCTCACTACCCCCACCTCTTTGGACCTACACTCACCAGGCTACAAAGAAACCGCCTTCGCCTACGCCATCTCCGCGGCCGGGGTGACCCACCAGGTGTCCAAGGCCTGCAGCATGGGCAAACTCAAGTCCTGCGGCTGTGACATGAGCGTGCTGTACAGCGCCCACCCGCCTTACTCCCACCACCCCCGGCACCACCACGGCCTCAGGCACCACCTCGGCCACAGGCATCAGGGCCATCTGCAGCATCTGCAGCAACAGCAACAGCAACAGCAAGAGCATCTCCAGCAGCAGCATCATCTCCAGCAGCAGCAGAATCAAGCGGGTCAGGGAGATGGCCCTTCGGTGAGCGAGACTTTCCAGTGGGGAGGGTGCTCGCATAACGTGGACTTTGGGGAGAGGTACGCTAAGCGGTTCTTGGATTACAAGGAAGAGGCCCGGGACATCCACAGCCAGATCAACCTGCACAACAACCGCGCTGGGCGTCTGGTGAGTGTTATAAAAGGAAAAAAAGGATGGGTGGGGTGGGGGGTGGGGGGGGGGGGTGGGAGAGGGAGAGAGAGAGGTGGGGGGGGGGGAGAGAGGGAGGGAGAGAGGGTGGGAGGGAGGGTGGGAGGGAGAGGGTGGGAGAGAGAGAGAGAGAGGGTGGGAGAGAGAGGGAGAGAGGGAGAGAGAGAGAGAGGGAGGGGGGAGAGAGAGAGGGTGGGAGGGAGAGAGGGGGGGGGGGAAGAGAGGGAGGGAGAGAGAGAGGGGGAGAGAGCGGGTGGGAGAGAGAGAGGGTGGGAGAGAGAGAGAGAGGAGAGAGAGAGGGGAGGGAGAGAGAGAGAGTGAAATAATGTATGTGTGTGTGTGTATGTGGGCGCGCGTGTGTGTGTGTGTGTGTGTGTGTGTGTGTGTGTGTGTGTGTGTGTGTGTGTGTGTGTGTGTGTGTGGTGTAAAGTGTGTGTGTGTGTGTGTGTAAAGTGTGTGTGTGTATTGTGATGTGTGTTATCTATATCTATAATTATATTTGTGTATGATTTATGCTTTTATTTCGATGGTTATGGAAAAAGCGCTCATGTGCTTTTTTTTTTTACATCCATTCCCCGTGTGTATGCAGTTTTGTCAATTTTGTCATCCGTTCCCACCGGCACACAATGGCATACTCTTCCGAAAAGCGGAACGGGTTTTAACGTGTGCGTACAGTGTTTTGCTTGCGTTCGCACAAGGGACCTCGGGTTATAGTCTCATCCAAAGGACACCGATCCATTTTGGCCTTGCGATTGTACTGTATACCACTTAAAGTCACGACAGACTTCTCTGCAAGAAAAATTCGGGCTGCCCTCGCTGGGGGAGCTCGTCGCCACAAGAGCAGCGCCACCCTTTTTTTTTCTTTTCGAGTCTGCAACTGTATTTGCTTCCTTTCAGAGTGGCCTTTTTTCCCGATACAATTTTGCCAGAGACAACTCCCTTGTTGCCGTGGGTTCTTTTACGTGAGTTAAATAATTATGTGTAACACACAGAACCTCGATTTATCGTCTCATCCGAAAGACTAGCGCCCAGACAACCATTCACGGCCAAGTGAATAGTGGGGGTGGGTGGGGTGAGGAATTCTAACACAAATGGCGATCGATCAACTACACACTTCGACTAAGGACGTTTCGCTTTCTAGACAGGTGTGTACGTTACCTATAAACCACCTTCTCCTTCTTTTCTACTCTACATTACACTTTTCTTTTCTTTTTTTCCATTTTAGCCTTCTGCCACTCCCTAATCTCTACCTTGCCAGGACAATAACGCTTCACATCATCATCATCATCATCATCATCATCATCATCATCATCATCATCATCATCATCATCTTCTTCTTCTTCTTCTTTTGGCAGGCTGTCATCCGTAACGTCCGGAAGCAGTGTAAATGTCACGGCATGTCCGGCTCCTGCGAACTACGCACGTGTTGGAAAGCCACGCCGGAATTCCGGCAAGTGGGCAAACTGCTGAAGAAGAAATTTGAGGATGCAACCAAGGTACAGGTATTGTGCCCCCTTCTTTCACTTCTTAGCATGGGGTGACTGTTGGCACTGTTGCTGCTGTCTTGTTTTTGGCTCTGTGTGTGTGTCGCGGGTGGAGGTTTGTTTTATTCTTTAATATTGAGGATAATGGAATAAGCACTTACGTGATTTTTTACATCCAATCCCCGTGTGTATGCGGTTGTGTAAATTATGTCATCTGTTCCCACCGGCACACAGTGGCCTACTCTTACGAAAAGCGGAACAGGATTTAACGTGTGCGCAAGATGTTCTGCGTGCGTTCGCACACGGGGCCTCGGTTTATAGTCTCATCCGAAAGACTTTTGGGGAGAGTGGAGTCTGCACCGATGTTAACTCCAAGGGAAAATATCCCCTTGAACGGGAATCGAACCCGGGTCTTTAGAGGTTGGAGATGGGAGGGGGAGAGGGTGTGGGAGCGGATTTGGGGGGGGGGGGGGGGGGGGTGGGGGGAGCTGGGGGGCAGGGGGGCAGTAGGGGATAGTGTGATGTGATGTGATGTGATGTGATGTGTGTGTGTGTGTGTGTGTGTGTGTGTGTGTGTGTGTGTGTGTGGAGGGGGTGGGTGGGTGAGTGGGGTTGGTGTGTGGTGTGGTGTGGTGTAGTGTGTATGGGAGGTGGGGGATGGGGGTGAGGGGTGGGGGTGGTGGTGGCAGTGTGTGTTAACTTTATGTGTGTGTGTGTGTGTTGTGTGTGCGTGTGTGTGCGTGGTGTGTGTGTGTGTGTGTGTGTGTGTGTGTGTGTTGTGTGTGCGTGTGTGTGCGTGTGTGTATGTGTGTGTTGTGTATGTGTGTGTTGTGTGTGTGTTGTGTGTTGTGTGCATGCGTGCGTGTTGTGTACGTGCGCGCGCGCGCTTGTGTGTGTGTGTGTGTGTGTGTGTGTGTGTGTCCCGTTCCTCGGCTCACTCATGGTGAGATTTTGCGCATGTTGCACCGTTTACCCTTCATCACGATAGCCATAATCCGACTTCGGGGTTGATGTCTAAACACGGCACCACCAGCGTGCATACAGTTTTGTAAATGTTACCACCCGATCCTACCAGCCCGAAATGGACTTCTCTTTGAAAAGGCGGCACAAGTTATAAATCACGTGTGTGCAAGATGCTCTACTTTGAGTCCTCACATAAAAATAATGATAATAATAATATAATAATAACAATAATAATAATAATTATAATAATAACAATAACAATAACAATAATAATAATGTATGGAATGTATATAGCGCTGAATCTTGTAAAGCAACAAATCAAAGCGCTCTTTTTTTTTTTAAATCGAGGATCATGGAATAAGCACTCATGTTGTTTTTTTTTACATCCCGTCCCCGTGTGTATGCGGTTTTGTAAATTTTGTCATCTGTTCCCACCGGCACACAATGGCCTACTCTTTGGAAAAGCGGAACAGGATTTAACGTGTGCGCAAGATGTTCTGCGTAGGTCCCCAATTCATCGCCTAACCTCATCTGGAGGACTTTTCGGGGGGAGTGGAGTCGGCACTGATGTTAACTACCAAGGAAACGATCCCCTCGACTAGGTCCCTAAGTGGTGGCTGATCGGCAAGCTTAGCGCTCTAACCACTCGGCTATTTCATGCCCCCCCCCCCTCCCCTCCCCCCCCCCCCCCCCCCTTCCCCGATTTGGGTTCAGAACTGGAACTGTGGGTTTTAGTAAGAAAATGAGTTGGTGGTACCACGTTATGATGGTAACATACTAAGCAGTGACCTTATGATGTGATGCTGTTTAGCTCTAGCACTAATCATAATTATGATGGCATATCTATTTTTCTAGAGAACTCTCTGTAAGGTTATACGGGACGGGATAGCCTAGTGGTTAGGAACATTGCGCTTGCAATTTGACGACCGTGGTTCGATTCCCGTTCAAGGGGATATTTTTTACCCTGGAGGTAACATCAGTGCAGACTTCACTCTCCTCAAAAGTCCTTCAGATGAGACTATAAACCGAGGTCCCGTGTGCGAACGCACGCGGAACATCTTGCGCACACGTTAAATCCTGTTCCGCTTTTCGTAAGAGTAGGCCATTGTGTGCCGGTGGGAACAGATGACAGAATTGACAAAACCGCATACACACGGGGACTGGATGTAAAAAAGTACATAAGTGCTTATTCCATTATCCTCGATATAAAAGAATTTTTAAAAAAATAATATATATATATATGTATATATATATATATATATACTTGTTGCACTCATACTGAATGAGCTACTCCTATCCAATTTTGTTTAAACCAATGGGCAGAAGCTGGTGGATAGATAGCGTATTCATTTATTCTTTTATTTCGAGTATAATAGAATAAGCACTAGTGCGCTTTTTCCCCCACCCACTCCCCGTGAGTATGCAGTGTTGTCAGTTTTGTCATCCGTTCCCACTGGCACACAATGGCCTACTGTTCCGAAAAGCAGGAACGGGTTTTAACGCGTGCGCAAGATGTTCTGCGTGCGTTCGCACACGGGGACCTCGGCCTAGCGGTTAAAGGCGTTGTGCTCGCGATTTGACAGTTCGGGTTCGAACCTGGGTTCTAACCACTACCTGTTGGAGAGGGTTGTTCCATTGGAGATGACATCAGTCTCTAACTCTAACTGCACTTCCCGAAAATTCCTCTGGACGACACTTTAAACCGATGTTCCTTGCGAGAACCTTGCGCGTACGTTAGAACCCGTTCCGCCTTTTGTAAGAGTAGGCTATTCCTGCCGGTAAGAAGGGATGACAAAAAATACATTTAAATGGCTCAGTGTGTGTGTGTGTTTAGACACCACCGTGAAGTCGGAATGCGACTACCTTAAAGGCGGGCTAGAACAGTCGCATCCGCAAAAATGTCACCTTAGGTGAACTTCTAAGCTTTAATAATAATAATAATAATAATGATAACAAGAATAATAATGTATGGAATTTATATAGCGCTGAATCTTGTAAAGCAACAAATCAAAGCGCTCAGATGACTTTTTTTTATATCGAGGATAATGGAATAAGCACTCATGTGCTTTTCTACATCCAGTCCCCGTGTGTATGCGGTTTAAGTTTTAGCTGAGAAAAGAAAACAAACAAACAAAACAAACAAACAAACAAAACAAAACAAAACAAAACAGACACACAAACCAATACTTGTATTCAGCTCATGCCAGATGGCTATTCCTTTCAGGTCGAGATTATGGGGGTTGGTTTTTTTTTGCCCTTTCCTTTCCTTAATCTTTTTTTTTTGGCCAGTTCTTTTGTCTGCCTTTCATCGTCTTTCTTCTTTCATTTCTTTAGTATTTTTTTGTTCTCTTTCGTTTGCTTTTCCTCTTTCCTATCTTTCCATCCTTCCTATCGAGTCGTTTTTTTGTTTTTGTTTTTGATTTACGATTGTTTTCTTTCTTTCTTTCTTTTTTTAGCAATTCTCGCCCAACCCAAATTTCCTGTGGTAACGAATGCTATTTTAGTCTGAAAACAACTCCTATGTTTTTGTTTGGGTACTTTTCCGAGGAATCAGGTTTTCTTTAATCTGAAGTCATTAGTCTTTTTTCCTAAAGGAACCCGAGTCTGAGAGTATTTGGGGGGGGGGGGGGGGGGGAGGGGGGGGGGGGAGGGGTAAAGTAACTCGGTCAAAACTTGCTCAAAGTAGCAAACGACATTGCCCTGGGTAATCCGGAGCGTTAAACCCTGAGCAAAAAATAGACAGTCATTTAGCCAAAGTAATGTCTTCATTTTGCTCCTTAACAGAAAATAGCCACTGCTAAAACGAGAAACGCATTGATTTTCTATTTTTAGCCGTAAATCAGGGGAGTTCACCCCTCTCTCAAAAAAAAAAACAACAACGAAAAAAGAATAAAACAAAAGAAAGAAAAGAAGAAGAAATGCTGTACGGAACTGCAAGGCAATGGTTCTTGTTTTACTTACCAGCAAATCAGACAGGTAAATGAGAGATTCCGAAGGAGCAAATGGAATTCTTGTAAAAGAAGAGGATTCCTACTTAATGATATTAATTAGCTTATCTCACTGCAAAAGCAATGGCAAAAAGCCAACCCAGAAATACTGGCTATTCTTACTGGTTATTCACAACGATGACCGCTGATGCTGATAGCATGGGGTGCTGTTGAGAAGCCCAGTTTAGCTTTTAAGATTTGATTTTTAAAAATAAAAGTTTATGTCAAAAGAAATGAAATGTGCTTGCACGCTTGCTTGCTCCTGTGTATTTGATCAACTGTTAGTATATTGATGTGTGCTATATGGCTTGGGACCGCCTAGCCCCTCCCCCCCCCACCTTACACACACACACACACACACGCACACACACACACACACGCGCGCGCACACACACACACGCACGCACACACACGCGTGCGCATGCACACACACTCATCCAGTCTAACTTTTTTTTTTAATGAATGGCTTGATGATAAAGTATTTGTACTGCTTATTCAATGTATCATCTAAAGATAAAAGTTGGACTGGATGTGGAGACCTCACACACACACAACACACACACACACCACATCACACCACACCACACACCCACACACACACACCACACACACACACACACACACACACACACACACACACACACACACACACACAACACACAATACACTCACACACACATAAGGATTTTCCTCTGGAGTAAATATCAGTGCCGACTCCACTCTCCCCAAAAGTCCTTCAGATGAGACTATAAACCGAGGCCCCGTGTGCGAACGCACGCAGAACATCTTGCGCACACGTTAAAACCCGTTCCGCATTTTTAAAGAGTAGGCCATTGTCTGCCGGTGGGAACAGATGACAGAATTTACAAAACGCATACAAACGGGGACTGGATGTAAAAAGGCACATGAGTGCTTATTCCATTATCCTCGATATAAATAAATAAAATAAGTATAAAAGAATATAAAAAAAAAAAATAAAAATAAACAACAACGATAACACCCTCCCCCCCCCCCCCACACACACACTCTCTCACACACACACATACACACACACACACCTACACACACACACCTACAAACACACACACACACCTACAAACACACACCTACAAACACACACACACACACACCTACACACAAACACACACACACACCTACACACAAACACACACAACACACAACACACACAAACACACACACACAAACACAAACACACACAAGATCCTCAACCCCACCCAATCTAACCATTTTCTCCCAAAAAACCCACCCCATCTTTGTTTCTCTCACATTGACAGATTGACGTCTCCAACTCGGCACACGGCAGGATCTACAAGCGCAACGGCAAGCGCCCTCGCAAGATGGAGTTGCTGTACTTCGAGAGGTCGCCCAACTTCTGCGATCCCAACCCTCTGGTGGATTCCCCGGGCACCACGGGGCGCCTGTGCAACAAGAGCAGCTCGGGCGTGGACAACTGCGAAACGCTGTGCTGCGGACGGGGCTACAACACTCTGAAGGTCAAGCGGTCGGAGCGCTGCCACTGCAAGTTCTACTGGTGCTGCTACGTGGAGTGCAAGGTCTGCACGTACAACGAGTGGGTCACAGTCTGCAAGTAGCTAACTAGCTAAGCTAACTAGCTAGCTAGCTCCCCCCCCAACGCTGACTCCCGAAAGAAAGAAAAAGAAAAAAAACACAAACCCAAACCCAAAACCAACAACACCCCCCCCCCCTCCCCCCCCCCTAAAACCCTTTTTTGATATTTGGTGTTTTTTTTTTTTTCAAGAAAGCAATGCTGGTGAGGGACTAAAAGAGAGAGAGAGCGAGAGAGAGGAGAGAGAGAGAAGAGAGAGAGAGAGAGAGAGAGAGAGAGAGAGAGAGAGAGAGAGAGAGAGAGAGAGAGAAGAAGCAAGAGTGTGGAGAAGAATTTTCAATGACATAGTGAATAAGAAAATGTGAAGCAAGCAAGAGTATGAAGAATTTTCCAGTGGCATAGTGAATGACTCAGAGAAGTGAAGCAGAATTTCCAATGGCATAGTGAATGACTAAGGAGAAGTGAGGCCAGAGTACAAAGAATTTCCAATGAAATAGGAGGCAAGAGTTTGAAGAATTTCCTATGGCATAGTGAATAAGAAATGTAAAGCAAGCAAGAGTATGAAAAATTTCCGATGGCATAGTGAATGACTCAGAGAAGTGAAGCAGAATTTCCAATGGCATAGTAAATGGCCAAGAGAAGAGAAGCAAGAGAACGAAGAATGTTCAATGACATAGTGAGTAAGAGATGTGAAGCAAGAATATGAAGAAATTTTTTGATGGCATGGTGAATCACTAAGAGAAGTGAGGCAAACGTATGGAGAATTTCCAGGTCAGTGGCATAGTGTATGACAAAGAGAAATGAAACAAGAATATACAGAATTTTTGAATGACGTAGTGGATGATTTAAGAGAATAGAGACAAAACTATAAAGAATTTCCAGTGGCATTGTGAATGACAAAGAGAAGTGAAGCAAGAGCATGAAGAATTTTCCAGTGGCATAGTGAATGACTCAGAGAAGTGAAGCAGAATTTCCAGTGGCATACTGAATGACTCAGAGAAGTGAAGCAAGAGCATGAAGGATTTTCCAGTAGTATAGTGAATGACTAGGAGAAAAGAAGCAGAATTTCCAATGGCATAGTGAATGACTCAGAGAAGTGAAGCAAGAGCATGAAGATTTTTCCAATGGCAGGAGTGAACTTTCCGTGAAGGTAGTCAATCTGCAGTTAAGATACTGGAACTGTGTTGCTGGCCTGGAAACGTGTGAAGTTTCCAGAAAGAAAAAAAACTGTGAGGGTTTCGACCGGGAACTATTTTTCGATGAACTGTCATTTATGAGAATGAAAGAGAATGGGTGTTTGCGAAAAAAGTAGATGTGTTTTCTTAAGAAACAGAGAGAGAGGGAGAGAGAGAGAGAGCGAGAGAGAGAGAAGCTAAATTGCCATTTCGAATCAAATACAGCCAATGAGGAAATAATGCCAATTTTACCATGAAGGTGTTCTATAACACAAATTTAAAGTTTGTTAAACTAAGCGAGAATGTGACGAACAGTAAAAAAAACAACCCATGTCTGCTGTTTAAAAAGAAAAACGTTAACCAAAATAACTGCACTTCAATGCAGAATATTGCCTAAAATGGGGGGAGGATTCCCTTCATGTTTAAAACATAATCGTTATCTGAAGTTCTTTCCGAAGTCAAACCAAGCTGATGAGTCCTAACGAGAACATAATTACCCTCTGACGGTAACCCGGGCTGTTTGCCCTATCCACCATGTATTCACTCTCTGACGGTCTATTAAACATTCATATTGGTGGTGGTGCATGGCAGCCTTGCATAATGCCCTCCTTCTCTCCACACGCCCAAGTTCTTCCTTCCAAGAGCCTTAGAATAATAATTCCCATTACCCGAGCTGCAAAAGTGGATGTGTTGATGTGAATAGTAAAGAAGAACCCAAAAGAGGTCAACCTTGCATATTCAGGTGTGAAAGGGTGTGGGCAGGACATATTGCAGTAGTGTGGTGATGAAGTGGACGACTGTGCTGAAAGTGCAGATAGTGCTAACGCCAGCCTGTGCCGTGTTTTGAAGACAATCTTCTAATGACAAGAGTTGTTGTGGCACGTGTAGGTTGGTCGCCATTCTGATGGGGGACAGACTAACATACAGTATTGAAATATCACGACAGGCGGATGATAAGGCTGGATGGAAACAGGACAGGTCTGCTGAACTTCTTCCAATGACTCTGTTTCCTGTCCATCATGATGATTTGTGTCGCTGTTTTCTCACTTTACAGACAGAAGGTCTGTCATCAGCTCGCCGTACAACAGTTCCCAGATATGAAATTATTCCATAACCAGTTTCGTGGAGGCATATCTTGCTTCTTGCAATATTTTCAACCACACTGTATTATTTAATCTGGAAGGTAACCAAGTTGACGAACAATTTTCGCGATAAGCCCTGCTTATGTATTTTCTTAGTGAGGCCACCAAGTATTGATAATGTCCTGAAGGGATTACAGTCCAAAGTGTTTTTATTCAAACCTGATGGAAGCATAGTTCAGTGTGTGCGTGTGTGTGTGGCAAGCTGACAGGGATGCCACAGGAACCTTCACAGCGGTATCAACCACATTCGGGACAAGTCGTGTTGGAACACACACCAAAAATGGTGATGTTCACATCTAATGACTTGAACATGGTATATTTTTGCTTAAAACTAAAAACACAAGAACGTTCAAAGTTCAACACCTGGCGGAGTGATATATAAAAGGTTTAAAATCAATCACCTTCAAAGTTTACAACAAAGTGAACAAACAAAAGGTACACTCTTGCAACAGTATACAAAACTTTTCTGCGATACACTGCATATATAGTATTGGCCTTGGTCATTTCTTTCTTTTTTTGCAATATCTGAGCAGAATGTGTTGTATGTAGCGGATGTGGATTATATCCAGCGCAGTGACACATACTTCCTTTTTTATAATTAAATGGACTCCAAACAAAGGAACAAATTCTCACGGCTTGTACGTGGATTGACATATTGGTAAACCCCTGAGACAAACTCTATGTCATCGTATAAAATGAAATGCGTGATGCACATCGGACATGACAGCTGTGAAAGCCATCTTGCATGCAAAAGACAGCACTGGTGACCTGCATAGGATGCTGAGGAGTTGTGGACGTGTTGTTGCAGTGCTGTTGGCGATGTTTTGTTAGAGACAGTGCTTGTTGTTGTTGTTGATTGAATGAAGGACTGGCACACAAGGCCTGCGTGCTGATTGTCACCGTGTTTCCATAGCTTTGTTTTGATCAGTGGGGACAGGCTGGGGTGCGAATAGGATACAGTACTGTGCTGAATGGTTGTTGTATATATTATATGGCATAGAAGTGTACAAAATTAATGTTCTCTCTCTCTCTCTCTCTCTCTCTCTCTCTCTCTCTCTCCTGTCTCTCTCCTCTCCTGTGTCTCTGTCTATCTGTTTCTGTCTGCCTGTCTGTCTGTCTGTCTGTCTGCCCCCCACCCCCCTTCTCTCTTTCTCTCTCCCCTCACACTTTTCTTCCCTTGTGTGTGTGTGTGTGGTGTGTGTGTGTGACGTGTGTGTCTTCTTTTGTGCACGCGAGTCGTCTCTCTCTCTCTCTCTCTCTCTCTCTCTCTCTCTCTCTCTCTCTCTCTTCTCAGGTAAACCATGCAACACACTACCAAATGCGGCTGTACATATTGCTGAGTGTTGTGAAATAATACATGATAGCGAACAATGAATGAGTGGAAAATGTGACATAATTGTTCAGTGTTCATGTTCTGTAAAATATGCATTTTGTGCGACAGTTGTTTCGACAGTAGCAACTTCCACTTGTTTCTTTTGAACTGCTGCTTTTATAGCAGTCATAATCTAGAAAGAAGAGACTGGTTTTACCTTTAAAAAAAGTTATTTAGCGCATTTTAAAATGACGCCTGCCATTTCTGTACATCTATTTCATTTTAATAATCACTTAAGTTATTCAGCAACAGTTTTAAGTGATTCTTAGCAATACTTTTTGTATCATTATTATTTTAATTTGTCTTTGACGATAACGAATCAGCACTCACGTGCTATCTTTTTTTTTACATCCAGTCTACGTGTGCAGGTAGTTGTAAAAATTTTGTCACCCGTTCCCACCGGCACACAATGACTTACTCTTTTAAAAGGCGGAACAGGTTTTAACAAGTGCGCTGCATGTAATCACAAACAGGACCTCGGTTTATAGTCTCATCTGAAGAATTTGCGAGAAAGTGGAGTCGGCTCTTATATTTAACGATTTTTAGTCATTGATTGATTTTATTTGTCTGGTTTTCCATTTTCAGTATTTTACTCATCGATTCATCTTTGTACTTCGTTATCTTTGCTATTCGCATTTCCTCATTAACAATTGATGAGTTAGTGTTTTGATTTACTAAAATGTATTGTTCAAAACTGTTTATCGTTTAGAAAAAAACGCTTAAGCTGTGTGTACAAATGCAAAATCAGTCCTGCAAAAATCTACTTGTGAGACTATTTGCTTTAAGTGTTAGTGTGTTGGTCTCTTATTTTCACGCTTATATCCAAATTCTGTTGTACAGAAGCTTGCGCAAAAAAGCACCTGTGTACATGTTCATGTGTATGTGTGTGTGTGTGCGTGTAGTGTGCGTGTGTGCGTGTGTGTGAGTGTGTGTGTGTGCGTGCGTGCGTGCGTGCGTGCGTGCGTGCGTGGTGGTGTGTGTGTGTGTGTGTGTGTGTGTGTAGTGTATGTATGACAAAAAGCAATTGTACTTCATGCCAAATTGGCAACATATTTCCGTTTCATTATCTCTCCGCACATCAAACTATGTACATATCTTTTGTGCGTGCATGCGCATGTGCACGCGTGAGTGCACACGCGCCCGCACTCACTAGTATTGTAGCCTGTGTCTCTGTGAGTGTGTGTGCGCGCGCGCACGTATGTGTGTGTTGTGTGTATGTGCGCGTTTGCGCACATGCGACTGAGGCAGAGAAGAGATAGAGAGAGAGAGAGAGAGAGAGAGAGAGAGAGAGAGAGAGAGAGAGAGAGAGAGAGAGAGAGAGAGAGTTGCATTAAGCTGAACTTTTAATTTGCATAATTTATTTCGCTTATTCCTGTCAGCAGATTTGAAAACAAGGATGTTCATTTATTCTACTTATGCGGGAAGTATACGCCAGACAGCCTGTCTCTGGTAACTGACTGAAGTGATGTGTGCACATTACACGTGTGTTCTTTTGATGATTATCATGTACAGTAGCTGTGCACGGCTGAACAAGGATTAGGACAACAACAACAAAAAAAGGCGCAACTGTTTGCTAAATTTAAATTGGGATTCGTTGCTGGTTGTTTCTGTTGTTGTTTGTTTTTTTGCTGTTGTTGTTGTTGTTGTTGTTGATGTTTTCGTGTCTTTGATTTTGCAGTTTTGCCCCCCAAAACTGAGTTAAATTAAAGAAAGGTGATAGGAGAAAAAGGGCGAATAGTTGTCAGGATAACAGCTGGGGTTTTTTTGGTTTTGTTTTGTTTGTTTGTTACTTTGTTTTTGTTTGTTTGTTGTTGTTGTTTTTGTTTTGGGGTTTTTTGGGAGTGGAGGGGGGGGGGGGGGGGGGGGGGGGGGGGGTTGCAGGTGAGATTGGGAGCAAAGGATTAGACAAAGAAAAAAAGAACAACAACAAAAAGAAATTTTAAAAAAAATCAAAGAAGTCGACATTTCTATATATTCTACGCTGTGTGTATGCTTGGTTTTTTTTTCAACTGCTTTTTTGTGTCGGTTATTTTTGAGGGGGGTGGGGTGGTGGTGGTGGTGGGGGGTGGGGGGGGGGGGGGTGGGGGCGTTGTTTCGTGGGTTTTTTTTTTTTTTAGGGTGTTTTTCTTTTCTTTTTTTTTAGAGGGGGTGGGGGAATTTAGTTGGTTTTTTTGGGGGGGAGGGGGGAGGGGGGTTTAGTTGGTTTGTTGGGTCTTTTGTTGCTTTATTTCGTTCTTTGTTTTGTTGTCATTGCTGTTATATGAGGGATTGTGGTTGGGGATGACGCTTATATATTTGTTTTAGTATAATATGATATATTGCTGTTGCTTTTAAAAAAAAATTCTAGTTCAGTTTTTCTGTACAGCTGATTATTATCATCATGTGCCTTACACTGGGTTTTTTTCTGTATGTGCCTTCATGTTGAACAATCAATGGTGTAATAATATAGTTACATTATTTGTCAATTCTGTTTCTTTGTTTTGTGTGGTGTGTGTGTGTGTGTGTGTGTGTGTGTGTGTGTGTGTGTGTGTGTGTGTATGTTGTGTGTGTGTGTGTGTTGTGTGTGTATGTGTGTGTGTGTGGTGTGTGTGTGTGTGTGTGTGTGTGTGTGTGTGTGTTAATGAGACTGGCGATTTCAGATGATTTTTTTTTTACAACACAAAAATGAAACTCATCCTTTGCTGTAAATAGTGATCATTTGTATTCTTGATCGTTTGTCTGTCTGTCTGTCTGTCTGTCTCTCTGTATCTCTCTCTCTCTTGTCTGTCTTTCTATTTCTTTTTGGGTCTGTCTGTTTTCGCCTTTTATGCATGTATTTATGTGTGTATGTGTGTATGTATGTATGTATGTATGATGATGCATGTATGTATGTATGTATGTATGTATGATGTATGTATGCATGCTGTGTGAGGACTGATGTCAGATGATGATGTCTGTCTGTCTGTTGTCTGTTGTCTGTCTGTGTTGATGTCTGTCTGTATGTATGACTGACTGATGACTGACTGGCTGGCTGACTGACTTGACTTGACTCTCTGCATTAGTTGTAAAATATGTAATCATTCGAGTACTACTTGTTTTGCGTTCTGTGTGTTGTGTGTGTGTTTTGTGTGTGGGTGTGATGCGTGCTTGCGGCGTACGCTTGCTTTGCTCTGCGTGCGTAGTGTTGTTGCGTTCGTGTTCGTGTTGTGTTGTGCGTGAGTGGTCGCGTGTATGTGGTGGTGTGCGCGCGTATGCGTGCGCTGCGTGCGTGTGTGTGTGTGTGTGTGTGTGTGTGTGTGTGTGTGTTTGTAGCCGTTTTCATGATTTGTTTTATTCGCTTGTTATGTTCACTGTTGTGGGTATTTTTTTCTTTTTCTCTTTTTTTGAGGGGTGGGGGGGGGGATAGGGGTATAAGGGGGGGGGGGGGGGTCTCGAACTCCTTCTCTAGAAGCACTTTTTTGAAGCGGTACTCTTCTCGGTTTGTTGTGTTGTGGGTGGTTTTTTGTTGTTTTTTGGGGGGAGGGGGTGTTTTTTGTTTAAAAATTTCAGTACTCCTGTTCAATGTCATTTTATGTCCAAAAAAAAAGAAAAAAAAGAAAAAAGAACTACAGCGCAATACATCTTGACAGAATACAGGCTTTTTGTACATTTTATCAAAGTCTTTTGAGGTGTGTGTGTGTGTGTGAGAGAGAGAGAGAGTGTCTGTACGTGCATGTGTATTACCTGTGTGCATGCAGGCTTGCGTGCAGTGCATGTGTATGTTTATGTTAGGATGTGAATTAATTCTATGATAGATCATAAGGTAAAAAAACACACAACCCCCCCCCCACCAAACAACATTTTTTACCCATTTGACGATTCCCCCTCCCCCCACCCCCCACACTCCCCAACCCATTCACGCTTTTTCCAAAACTGGGGTGGGGGGGGGGGGTGGAAGAGACAAAAATGCATCAACAGCAAACAAACAAATCAATCAATCAATCAATCAATCAACAAGATTCAGCGCTATATAAATTCCATATATTATTATTATTATTATTATTATTATTAATCG
>CM054134.1:77545107-77552607 GCA_028751875.1 Rapana venosa | reverse complement strand
CCAGTAGAGAATAATTATAATCGTATAATCGGTTCATTGCCATTCCAATAATTATCAAAACATTCATTTTCAATAACTGCAGTAACAAGCAATTTGTTTGTATATTTTGAGATTCTAAAGAACAATAATAAAAGAGACAACGGGACAAAGCCTAATTCATGTTCTCTAATGCACACGGGTATTTCATTATCTGTCATGAGTCGTATTGAAACATATTCATGTTTGTCCGTCATGTTCGACAAATGACCTCCAAACAGCAGAAAAGGCAGCTGCTGTTTCGGAAACTGGGCAGCAATTTGATTACAGTGGAGATGCCTTGTCCACAGTACATCCCCACTCTCTCGGCTAAGTGGGCATAAGGACAGTCAGCGTTGGAGATGTTCTCCAAAGGCCAACTAGCCCCCAGGGTTGCAGCCCGTAATATTGAGGACTGTACAAGTAAGGCCTCCTTGTCAGAGAGAGTCACAGTCGATCACTAAAGACTAAGCTGTAAAGTGGAATTCTATGAGTAGGAAAAAGCCACTGATTATTACTGCCTCTCACTTTGCTGTTGTGGTTTAAATAGTTTTTTTGTTTTGTCTTTAATTCAGAAATGAGCATAAACATTGAAAACAAACAGCATTTTGGAATCATAGCAACAACAAGCTTGTAGCTTATGGTGTGCTCACTTTGCTGTTGCCCCCAGCATCAACGGTTTAATTTAAAAAAAATCCCCAATAGTATAAAAAATAATGCACATAATTATCAACTTGTGTAAAGAAGCCATTTATTGGAGAATGGAGGGTGAGGCATGGGGGAGGAGGGGGGGGGGGGGGGTCGTAGGAGTAGAGGAGCGCAATAATTCAATTACACAGGTGATGAGGGAGAGAGAGATGGGGGGGAGGGGGTAAGGGAAAGAGAGAGAGAGGAGAGAGAGAGAAGAGAGAGAGAGAGAGAGAGAGAGAGAGAGAGAGAGAGAGAGAGAGAGAGAGAGAAAACAGACAGACAGACAAAGTCCGACAAACAGACAGGCAGACAAGCAGACAGAGATAGAGAGACGGATGAACAGACAGAGAGAGAGAGAGAGAGAGAGAGAGAGAGAGAGAGAGGAGTGAGTGTGTGTGTGTGTTTGTGTGTGTTTGTGCGTGCGTGCGTGCGTGCGTGCGTGCGCGCGCGCGTATGTGTGTGTGTGTGTGTGAGTGTGTGTGTGTGTGTGTGTGTGCTATGCGATTTTGTTATTGTTGTCATTAGCTCTTTTCATTATCATTGGGGTTTTCTATCTGCAGATTTCTATAAATGAAGTCCTGATCCCTTGCCAATGAAACGTAACACAGAGTAAATATAAAAAAAGAAAAACAGACAGACAGAAAGATAGAAAAAAAAAGAAGGAATGAAAGTAAGAAGGAAAGAAAGAAAGAAGGAAAAGAAACAAAGAAAGAAAAGAAAGAAATACAGAAAGAAAAAGAAAGGGAAAAAAAGAATTTCTAAGGCACATACACTTGTAAAACAAACCAGAGCAGAACGAAAACCTAACCAAGGGATTTAATTTTACCTAACTTCAATATACGCCTGTAATCCCCGAGTGCTTTCCCTTAGAGCGGGTAGCGGCTCCTTCTGCCTCATTCAAGGAGACAATGGTTGCTTCACATTTCACTTTCATCTTTAATTCTATTCTACTTTAGATTTCTCTGCGTGAAATTCGGGCTGCTCTCCCCGGGGAGATCGCGCCATCTATTATTTTATTTTCTCTCTTCCTGTCAGCGACTGTATTTGTTACCCTATCAGAACCGCTTTTTTTTTCTACAGAATTTTGCCAGGGACGACTCTCTTCCTTCGGATGAGACTAGCCCCGTGTGCGAATGCATGCAGAACATCTTTCGCACACGATAAATCCTGTTCCGCTTTTCGAAAGAGTAGACCATTGTGTGACGGTGGGAACAGATGACAAAATTTACAAAACCGCATACACATGGGGTCTGGATGTAAAAAAGCACATGAGTGCTTATTCCACTATCCTCGAGAAATAAAAAGTCATCTGAGCGCTTTGATTTGTTGCTTTACAAGATTCAGCGCTATATAAATTCCATACATTATTATTATTATTTCTTATTATATTACTGCCGTGGGTTCTTTGACGCGCCTGTGTGAAGTAAGATCGTGCAGCCTATTCCCCGACCTCATCCCCCTCCCCCACCTTACATTTCGTGAGATGGGCGATACGTGTATGGTGTGTGTGTGTGTGTGTGTGTGTGTGTGTGTGTGTGTGTGTGTGTGTGTGTTGTTTAAAATGTGTTAGTGTGTGTGTGTGTGTGTGTTCGTTTTAAATCTATCCACTTAAAAGTGATATTAGACATGTGTTGTGTGTGTGGGGTGTGTGTGTGTGTTGTGTGTGTGTGGTGTGTGTGTTTGTGTTGTTTCGTTTTAAAGTCTATCCACTTAAAAGTGATATTAGACAGTGTGTGTGTGTGTGTGTGTGTGTGTGTGTGTGTGTGTGTGTGTGTGTGTGTGTTGTGTGTGTGTGTGTGTGTTGTTTGTTCCTGTGTTTTAGTGTGTGTGTGTGTGTGTGTGTGTGTGTGTGTGTGTTTAGTATAAAATGATAGTGTGTGTGTGTGTATGTGTGTGTGTGCGTGCCTGCGTGCGTGTGTGTGTTTGTGTGTTTTAACGTCTATCCACTTAAAAGTGATTTTAGACAGCGTGTGTGCGTGCGTGCGTGTGCGCGCGCGCGTGCGTGCGTGTGTGTGTTTTAACGTCTATCCACTTAAAAGTAATTTTAGACAGTGTGTCTGTGTGTGTTGTGTGTGTGTGTGTGGTTGTGCGTGTGCGTGCACATTGGCGTGTTCATACATTTTTGCTTAAATATTCGGATGCTGGTGGTTGTAATTTTTTTGTACCGCAAAGACGCAGAGGAGAGAGAGAGAGAGAGAGAGGAGAGAGAGAGAGAGAGAGAGAGAGAGAGAGAGAGAGAGAGAGAGGGGAGCAAGAAGAGACAGATAGAGGGGACAGACAGAGCGATAGAGACGACAAGGAAATAATAATAATAATAATAAATAATAATAATAATAATAATATTATGAATTATATAGGAATTGTAAGAATAATAACTGAGACTAAATAATATAATGAATAATAATAATATAATAATAATAATAATAATAATAGAAAAATTAATAAAATATGAAATGATATAATAATAATAATGATAATTATGATAATAATAATAATAATAATAATAATAATAATAATATGCTTAACCGACAGGCAGACAGACCGAGCAGAGAAGAAAGAAAGAAAGAAAGGGACATCATCTTCATCTGTACAAAAACACAAAAAAGGGGGGGGTAGGGCAAAACCTAACTAACATCGTTCTCTTCCTCCTTCTCTCCACACTGCACCCCACATTGAAGAAAGAAGACGACTTTCCCTGAGAGACATCATCAGCATCATCATTCCGGCCTGCTTTATCTTCGCTCTTAGCATCTGCTCACCACCACCACCACTACCACAACAACAACAACAACAACAACAACAACGACGACGACGACAACGACGACGACAACGACGACGACATTAAAAACCCAACAACATAACAAGGGAAGTAAGTTAAAAGTGGGAAGGAGTGGGGCAGGGGAAGGAATTAGGGCAGGAGAGGGCGGCTAGTTTTGGCCAGTACCGTAACCTAGTAGACAGTTATGCCCCTTTCGGATATATGCGTGCGTGCGTGCGTGCGTGCGTGCGTGCGTGCGTGTGTGTGTGTGTGTGTTGTGTTGTGTGTGTGTGTGTGTGTGTGTGTTGTGTGTACGAGTGTGCGCGCAGATCTTCCTCACATCTTGAAATAGTTATTTTTAAAAATGTGTTATGTTTTAACAACTTTTGTTGCTGTTTTCTTTCTTCCAAATAGCGAAAGTTTGTTCATGACTGGTAGAAACCAACCTGCTTTTCTTTTTCTGTGCGCAGGTTTTGACGAGAGAGAGAGAGAGAGAGAGAGAGAGAGAGAGAGAGAGAGAGAGAGCATCGTTTTGTCTCGATGATACAATTGTATTCCACTGACCATACCCTGAAACTCCTGAAGAAGAAGGAGAAGAAAATCATAGTTGAACATCGTTCTGGCCCACTTTGTTGTTGTTGTTTTTTTATCAATGGAATTAACGTAACAACACTTATTGGCATAAAGTCAGCTTTGTTAACAAACCAACCAACCAACCAACCAACAACAAAAACACCTATAAAAAAAAAATCAACAACCAACCACACACTGTAAAATTTGTTTCAGTACGTTCACAATTGTATACATATTTCAACATCTTTGAATAAAAAAAAATATTTTGAGAAAAAAAAAGAAAGAATTTCACTGATAAAAGATATCATCAAACCGTTCCTCAGACAGGTCGGTTTTTTTATTTTTATTTTGTTTATTTATTTTGTTTTTTTGTGCAGACAGGCAGGCAGGCAGGCAAATCTGACGCATGTACGTACCGGCTGAATAAGACACAATCTCTGACAGCTGAGAAAAAGAGACGTCTTAGAAGCAGTAAAATGGACGATGTAGAAAAGACACTTCTCGATGAATGAAGAAGAAGAAGAAGAAAGAAGAAAGGAAAAAAAAAAGCACACAAGTAAAAGATCTGAATCAGAAGACGAAGATTAAAAAAACAACAACAACCAACCAAGCAGTTTGTATTTCACAACACTTCAGTTGTTATTGGAGGAGTTGGGAGGAGGCAGCAAGTCACTGAAGGACCCGGCTGCACTCAGAGGGCCATCCTCGGGACTAGCCCGGTTCATCCTCAGGGGCTCCAGAGGGAACTTCTCCGAGTGAAACAGGGTTTCGTCTAGGGCGGGACTCAGATCCAGAAAGAAGGGGGACTGAGGGGAAGGGGTGCCGGAGCGGTGAAGGGAGTCCCGGAGAGCCAGATCCCTCCCGAAGGACGTCACCACCACGGGGATGGAGGAGGGGGAGGGGCAGGGGGAGGAACCGGGCTCCGCTTTCTGGCCGGGGGAGATGGGGGTGTGCGGGGAGCAGCTCGGGGAGCAGCTGCTCATCCAGTCATGGTCACTGTCCGACCCCGCGATCCGGTAATACTGGCTGCGGAACTCAGCGCTCCCTCTCCGCGCCGCACAGTCCGGCTCCTCGTCGATGTCCGCTAGCCGGCCCTGGACGTTCTCCGGGGAGACCGAGGAGACAGGAGAAGAAAGGGAGGGGCAGCCCACGCCGCCCCTGTACCCCCTGCCCGCAGACGACGACGACGACGAGGAGGGGGGAGCGTCCTCCCAAAACCCGCCACACGATCCCTGAGTGCAGGCTGTGGTGAAGAGGTCGTTGAAGTTCTCGCTCTCTGGCGATTTCCCGAAGAAGAACTGCTGCCCGGCGCTGGCTCGCCGTCCGTACGACGACACTCCTTGCGACGACGGCTGTTGCTGTGATTGTGGTTGTTGTTGTGGTGGTGGTTGTTGTTGTGGTGGTGGTTGAGGTCCTGGCGTGGACTTCTGTCGGTCCGGTACCCTTCTGGACGGCGAGGACCTCATGTAGGTCTTGACTTTGGTCACCGGATGGTTAGGCGTCTTCGAGGACTGCGACTCCGCTTGGGAAGGCAGCTGTGAGTGTGGTGGCTCTCCTGACGAACAGGACGGGGCGGCGAAGAAGGGTGAGGAGGAGGAAGAGGAGGAGGAAGAGGAGGTGGAGGCTGCCGGAGGCGGGTGTGGAGGGGGCGGTTCTTTGCCCATGGCCATGAGGATGTGGCGCAGGGTGGTGTTGATGTTCTTCACGTCGCTGCACAAGAGGTCCAGGCGATGCTCCAGCTTGTCCACGGACGACCTCGTGCCCTCCACTTCTTTCTGCAGGTTGTGCACCAGCGCCTGAGCCTCCTCGGAACTCTGCCTGTTGGCTAGAAAACACAAGGCACAGACACAGAAAAGTGTATGCGTCAGATTCGTATAATTATTATGAAAGGTATGGTATGGTTTATAACCAAACCTGTCTCCCCCCCCCCCCCCCCCCCCCCCCTCTGCCATTATCCTTTATCTGAAGCAGATTGTTGTCTGCTGAAAAATTTTCGCTGAAAGACTTGTGTAGTCTTCTCAAAGACTGACGCCACACACACGCACGCACGCACGCACGCACGCACACACACACACACACACACACATATTCTTTTTCTTAATGGATGTACGTTAAAATGAACACACACACACACCACACACACACACACTCACACTCACACACACACACAATATTCTTTTTCTTAATGGATGTAACGTTAAAATGAACACACACACACACACACACACACACACACACACACACCACACACACTCACACATTCTTTTTCTTAATGGATACACGTTAAAATGAACATACACATACACACACACACAGTCAACACACTCACAACAATTATTTTTCTTAATGGATACACGTTAAAATGAAAACACACACACACACACACACACACACTCACCACACACACACACACACACACACACATACACACTCAAACATATTATTTTTCTTAATGGATACACGTTAAAATGAACACACACACACACACACTCACACACATACACAATCATACAACATACATATTCTTTTTCTTAATAGATACACGTTAAAATGCACACACACACACACACACACACACACACACACATGCACGCAACACACACTAACCCTCCTCCAAACACACACACCACACACAACACACACACTATCCCCCTCCCTCCCCCAGCACACACACACTATCCCCCTTCCCTCCCTCACTCCAACAAACACACACACACTACCCCTCCCTCCCCCAACACACACACTACCTCCATCCCTCCCTCCCCCCAACACACACACTACCTCCATCCCTCCCTCCCCCAACACACAGACTACCCCTCCCTCCCTCCACACACACACTATCCCCCCTCCCTCCCTCCCTCACCCCAACACACACACACACTATACCCCCACTTCCCTCCCTCACCCCAACAAACACACTCACAACACACAATCCACCCTTCCCCCAACCCCCACCCCGCCCCCATCCCACACACACACACACACCCATCACTACATACCAGAACTAAGAAGCGGAGTAGCTCTAGCCGTTCGTAGGCCTCCCTCTTTCAAAGAGGACACTGGAGGGCGCCCCGCCGAAGACAGCCCCGCCGAGAGTGTCCTCAAGTAGGCAGGACTGGGGGATACCCCTACCCCTCCTCCTAGTCCTCCTCCCCCCACTCCTCCTCCTCCTTCTCGGCCTCCTCCTCCTCCTACTCCTCCTACTCCTCCGCCAGTAACCGTAACTCTTCTCAGTGGCAAGAGAGGCGTGTCCCTTGGTGGCTCTGAACTTCTAAGTGAAAGGAAAAAAAATAATAATATATTTTTTTTTTAGAGGTGGACTTGTCCGTATCGTTTTAGATTAGATTTTTTTTTTAAACGTAGAATGATTGATTAAGATTGAGTGTGGTTTATTTTTGTTTGTTTTCTGTTATAAAGCTTTGAGACGAACACTGACAGAGACGAAGCAGTACAACGAGAGAGAG
>CM054134.1:77532607-77542607 GCA_028751875.1 Rapana venosa | reverse complement strand
GGAAATATAATCAGGAATAGTTGGACATGCACTGCAGGTATAGGAAACAGTCGGACTCAAAACACAAAAACGAAATTTCAGAAAAAAATACATAAATTGAGGCCTACGCTTACCAAAATAGTCACAAAAAAAGTAAAAAAAGGAAACATGCAATGCTGGTATGAGGATTTTCATGCATGCAGATATTTCTCCGTAAAATGGAAATAACAGACTGTTCATAACTCTGAAACGGTTTCTAAATGCATGCGTTGCTTTTTATCCAAAAATATATATCAAAGATACTTTCCCAAAATATGTAGAATACTTGCTTCACAAGAGTTTAAAGTAAAAGTCTAGTTTATTGAATTTTTGGGTACACAATTTATTTTAAGAAAAAAGAAAACCCAGAAAGAAAAACATTGACGAATCAATTATGAAACTTTATTTCTTGACAAATCCGATATTATTGGCAAACCCATGCACATAATTTTAATCAGTATGCTAAAATTCATTTAAATAATTTCAGTTAAAAGTACTTAATAAGAAGACCCCAACTTTAAAATATTATCTAACAAAACCAGTTTCGTGTTCAAAACAAACCAAAAAATATAAAAACATGCTGTAATCAAAGTGGCCTTTTGTGTAGGGTGAAGAAAAATAATTACTTGTAAACTTTTACATCAAAGTGATTGGTTTACAAACAAGTCGTCATGCACACTATGTCAGAAAGAGCGAGAAAAAAGAGAGAGACGGACAGACAGAGACAGAGAGAGAAAGATAGGGAGGAGGGGCCGAGAAAGAAAGAGAGAGAGAGAGAGAGAGAGAGAGAGAGAGAGAGAGAGAGAGAGAGAGAGAGAGAGAGGAGGGAGGGAGAGAGTGAGGGAGAGAGTGAGGGAGAGAGGATGGGAGATGGGGGACGACCGAAAGAGAAAAGGAGAAGTCGGGAGAAGAGAAAGGAATGGATGGGAGGAAGGGACAGTAGGAAGGAACAGTAGGAAGGAAGGAAGGAAGGAAGGAAGGAAGGAAGGAAGGAAGGGGAGAAACAGGAGAGGGCCAGGTGACAATAAACAACTACAAAAAAAATACTGTTCACTCACATCTATTTAAAAAAACAACCAAACCAACAAATGTTTAAATACAGTCTCCGTGCCATCAATCAATAAAGTTTTGAAGGGTAACAAAACCCCAACTCATGCACAACTTTCAAGACAAGGACAAAGAAAAAAAAAAAAAATGACCCAAACAAAAAAAATCCATCACTCACAAAATTTGCCAGTAACGTGGATAGGGAAAGGGGTCACACGGAAAAAAAAAGTCAAACATAACAATAATGATAATAATAGTTCCAAATAAAATAGATGAAAGACAGAAAGAAATGAATAAATAAATATAGCGAGTATCTGGGTGGGAACAGTACCTGCCAGCAAAGCTGCTGGATCTGAACAAACGACCGATTCTAGACTCACGAAGGTTCCTAGCCAGTCTGCGAGAGCAAGAAGGTGCACAGACATACAGAACACACATTACACACCAGTACTTCAGCATGAATGCAAAGCAGATCCGGTTGCTAGCGGATTGAAACATCACATACAGTTAATAGGAGAACAAGAATAGAATAAGAATTTGAGGACGAATTTGAAGAAGAAGACGAAGAAGAAGAAGAAGAAGAAGACGAAGAAGAAGAAGAAGAAGAAGAAGAAGAAGAGAAGAAGAAGAGAAGAAGAAGAAGAAGAAGAAGAAGAGAAGTGTGGGGGGAGAGAGAACGAGAGCAAGGAGAGAGAGAGAGAGAGAGAGAGAGAGAGAGAGAGAGAGAGAGACAGCATGCACGCATACATACATACATTTATAGGAGGGGGAAGAGACAGACAGACAGACAGACAGAGACGCGGACAAAGATGATCAGTCAAATACTCAAGGCCATAGAACCATAAATTATGAAAGCAGCAATGAAACTTTCAGATTAACTCATCTACACTCAAGGGATCTGTATAACTAAGTAGATGACCTAATTTACCATGCCTTACGTTTTTTGCGTTTCCTTTCCCCACAATGCTCAGTTCATTAAAAAAAAAAAAAGCAATAGAATTGTACCTAGGAAACATTTGGAAAAGACTTCCCAAGACTTATCATTTCAGCACGCTTTTCATAACCACTTTACTAAACATAATTATTCTTCCAAACAACAAAGCTTCATGCAGAGAGAAAAACTATTTCACAGTAGATAATACTAGCATTACACGATACATCTATTTATCTTTTGCTGTTAAGCAATCTCATTTTCTAACTGCTACAAAGATACCTTCTCTCTGAATTGACCTTTGAATGTACATTGTCCGCTGCATTCTTCAAATTGTTCAGCTGTTTCTGTAATCCAGTAGTTTGGCACTGAGGGCAAAACTATATTATCACTTAACAACAAAACAACACCAAATAACTCCTCATGATTAACAGTCAATCTAGCACCGTTCTCATGTTTTCCAATAGCTTCTATAGATCATTCACTTATACAAAAGGAAAACAAGATAGGGCGGTGTGTAACTCCTTTTCTACCCCATTGTTTAAGTTATATGATAAACAAAACTTTCCACGTATTGCGTTCTCTCTTCTCTTTTTTTTATTTTGCCACACTGTAATACTTTTAACGCATCTAAAAAAAAGTTTCCCTTTATACAATTTCATTCAACACTGGCCACATTGATAGATAGGTTGATGGAGTAGAATGCTTCTTCAAAGTCAATAAAGACAGCACAGAGCTTGAGGCCTACAAAAATTGGCTATTAGATACAGACCAAAATAGTTCACATGATAATAAAATATTATGCTCGATTGTCTAACATTTTCGCTTAAATGCAACTTGCCAGTCATCATAAGTTGTACATAATAATTTTATTTGAAGCCTTCTGCTGAGTATAATGCATTTTACTTCTGGCATTGGTCAAAGGTATGCCTCTAATGGTAATTCGTCATTTTACATAATCTTTCTTTAAAAAACAGGAACAAAATATGCCTTTCACTGTTTTGTCTTTTTTTTCTATGAGTAACAAGAATGTTTTCCTATACAATGTGAGCTGACGATTTAGAAAGAGAGAGAGAGAGAGAGAGAGAGAGAGAGAGAGAGAGAGAGAGAGAGAGAGAGAGAGAGAGAGAGCGAGAGAGAGAGGGGGGGGGGGATACATACAAACAGACAGACAGACGGACAGGCAGAGGCAGTGACATAGACAGTAAAGATAGTCAAGTGATTACTTAAAATTTTTACTTTGTCTCTGTGTAGAATACAGGTAGACACTATAAGCGTCTTGAACAATACCAACGAAGCTCAAACTCCTCAAGACAATTATTTGACACTGTTGAAACAAAGCTATATCAGCTATTGAACACACATCTGCTTTCACACTGGACTTACATTATACTAATGTGACCTTACATGAGCCAGAAATACAGAACCTGTTTATACAGGTAAATGGTGGGTTTTTTTCGTCCTTCACATAGAGCTAAGAGATTCATCAATGGTGAGATTTTGCGTATGCAACTATCTCCCCCCCTCACCCCCACCCCTCACACCACGAAGGTAACCGCATTCCGACTTCAGGGAGTTATGCTGGGTATGTTCGTGTTTCCGAAACCTACCGAGCACTGACGCAAATGACGAGATCGTTAACATGCATATTTGATTACACGAAGGACATTAAAGCACTGGCAGGCCTGTACTTGAAGTTTACCTGGGAGATCGTAAAAATCCCCACACTTAATTCACCAGACGTCACCGAGATTGGAACCCACGACTTCATGGACTCATGGGTTTGAAGTTGAACGGTCTTAACCACTCGGCTATAGCGTCCGTCGTACACGCAAACAAATAATCATGCTGACTATGATAGGGGAGAGAAAAAAAGGGATGGCGCAATTCTGTGATGACGCGTTCTTCTGGTTAAGGCAAAGCAAAGATTGGGGGAAGGAACGGAGAGACAACTCATATTTCACTCTGTCTTATAAAAAGAAAACGGCAAGAATGGATTGCATACAATACAAGATGTCTGAGTGAAACATGTGAGACTTTTTTCTTCTACTTTCCTTGATTTTACAACTTTTAAGATAACAGTCACTTGTTTTTTTGTGTACTATAACATATATGAGACATACTTTAACACACACAAAAAACATGCCGAGGTAAGTGAGTCAACGTAGATGATGATGCAGAATTGACACACCATTTCAACGATGAATCTACGAGTGCAAAAAGTGCAAAGCACTTGTGTGCTTTTCATAGAAAAATAACTATAGGCAGGAAGTAAAAAAAAAAAAACCCAAGCTCTACGGTGTCAGGGGATGCAAAAGTGGCCCAAACATGTTTGAAGTATTCGTTAGTGCCTGCAAACTATCTTGCCAGTGTCATTCTACAGCAAGAAAAAACAAACAAACATGATGAGTAAAAATTAGTAATCTTACTTGAAAAGTGTCTTCTCTGATTTTGAAAAAAAACAACATCCTGCAACAGATCTTAAACCTGCCTCAAAGAAGATGCATAAAAAATTCTAAATGTGATGGAACAAGATGCAAACATGGGTCAGAGAGAGAAAAAAAAGGGGGAAAAAAAGGAAAAAAATCAACTATCACAAAATCCAAATTTCATACCTCAAACCGCTGATGATGTCACCATTAGGAAAACTGGATCGGCCTTGGAACTTGTTCAGCAGAGGAGAAGTGGAGGAATGTTCCACGTGTTCAGTCATTTCGATTTCTTCCTCTCCCGTGGAGTGTTTCGGTGTTGTTGTTGTTGTGGTGGTGGTGGTGGTTTGGGGCGCGAGGATTTTCTTCTCCTCCTTCTCCTCTTTCTCGCTGTTGTTGCTTAAGGCATCCTCTTCGTCTTCGGAGATGACAGGCAAGGTGTTGATGGCTGGCAAGAGGGTGTCATCGTCCTGTTGTGTCCCGAGAGACACACACACACACACACACATAAAATACAAAACTGAATGACTCATTCACCTGGCCGAGAAAGTGTGTGTGTGTGTGTGTGCGTGTGCGTGCGTGTGTACGCGTGTGTATGTGGTGTTTGCTTTATGTGCAAACTTGCTTGCATTTTATTTATTTATTTATTTTATTCTTTTGCATCGAGCATAATGGAATAAGCACTTATGTGCTTTTTTACATTTAGTCCCCGTGTGTATGCGGTTTTGTAAATTCTGTCATCTGTTCCCACCGGCACACAATGGCCTACTCTTACGAAAAGCGGAACAGGATTTAACGTGTGCGCAAAATGTTCTGCGTACGTTCGCACACGGGGCCTCGGTTTATAGTCTCATCCGAAGGACTTTTGGGGAGAGTCTATGTGCGTGTAATACTTACTCATACGCTGGCCTGCTCGTATGTACATGCAGCATGTATGTTCGGTATGAACAAAATTTTTGTTAGGTCAAAATAGCAAAATAGAAAGACATGGAGGATGAGGACAACAAGCATAAGGTCAGGAACAGTACTCTTATTCTCTAAATAATTATGTGTGACAGCCATACACAAGTCTCTGTATTCGCACCAACCCATGCAAGCATGCACACAATCACGAGCACACGCACACGCGCGCACACGTATACGTAGTTAGGCATGGATGCACGCACTACGCAATCTTGCTTTTACGCACGCACGCACACACAAACACACAAACTCAATCACATAAGCAGACAGCCAAGATGTGACATAATTTCATGTAACTGTTACCAACAACCAACACACACACACTCAAATGTAAGGAACACAATTGTATTGAATACACATATATGTATATATAAAATATATATATATATATATATATATATATATATATATAATATATATTATGCATGTATATATGTATTTTTGTAGATATGCGTATGTGTGTCTGTGCCTGGGTCCCCAAATATGGTTAGAATAAGGGTGGAAGGAAGAGAGAAATACTGAAAACACAAGAGATATTCATACAAAATAGACGCATTTAACACATACTTTACGTTATTGACACTAATCAACATTCCAGTGTTTTACAAACATATTACACTACTCATTTGGAATTTTACAGTAATTTCATAACTTATTTATAATTTCATAATTATCAACCTTGGAATCATATCTACCTTTCCTATGATTTTGCATATCAAGATATTGTGATCGAAGTTTTAACGTGATTACAACACAGCCTGTACAGTAGCATTTTTTGATTAATCATTTAGGATTCTACACTTTTAGAAAAAAAAGCTTCTATCAGCATATTTGAAATCTTTTCAATCGGAACTTGAAAGCTTTCCATGCAAAAGCAAGGCAAGAAAAACTTTAAAGCAAATGAACAAGCTTAGAGCTCCAGCGAAGATGGCATACCCCAAGAGTATTAAGATATTCCTTAGAAATTCATGAACAGTAAAAAAAAAATTTTTTTTTTAAATTACAAAAAAATTAAATTGAAGTGGAAGAATTCATGCCAAGCATCTCACCTTCAAGGTATTACTGCTGTTGCGAGAGGAGAGAGAGAGAGAGAGAGAGAGAGAGAGAGAGGAGAGAAGAGAGAGAGGAGAGAGAGGAGAGAGAGGAGAGAGAGAGAGAGAGAGAGAGATGGGCATCACCCTCAAAATGCTGGCCCCTAGAAAAGCTGAGGCCTTTGACACTGCGTTCATCAACAACCGCATAGTTATGGGAACACCTGTACTTTTTCCAAAGCTGAATGATACTTCAGAAAATCTAAGAAGGCTGACGAAATCATGAAAAGAAAACAAAACAAACACAAAACAAGATTTAAAATGTGTCGCTGTTTTCAAAACTAATGATGAAATGTTGCAATTAAACGACAGGCTACCTTCTTTTAAACGAAGCCTAATTTTTAGCAGTATCCTGTGCTGTACATAAGAAAAGTTCAAAGCAGACTGCTATGTAAAGAAAATTGATATCTCAGGAAGAAAACTTTAGTTTTATAAGGTAACAAGATTTTGTTATAAAATGTGTTTGCAGCATTACTAAGCTGATACCAATGTAAAATTTGCACACGTAGTCCTTAATTAAAAGCAACCAGCTATAATTGTACTTTGTTAGTGAAGGGACTCTTAATGTCAAGCAATCTGATTCAAGAAGACTTGGACACTGAAAGAGCACCTATCTATAGCTGTAGAAAAATACATTACATAATCTATTAAAAACATCTCTCTGATTTGAAGCTATAGAAAAGGTAGTTCTTATAAATGTTGCAGATCTATATCAAAGAAATTATACTTTAAAAAGTACATTAACTTGAAAAGGAATAGGAGCACAAGAAAGCCTTATCTATGGCCGAACCCAACATCTGAAAAACATTGCCAAAACATCGATTTGCAGTTTTCAAAATCAAGGCAAACAAGCCAGACAGCTACGCTCTTCTTTGTGCATTGCTCTATGCACAAAATTGGTCCAGCTAGAACCTAGTGATAAACAATTTACAGCGCGCTATTCATTCATTGTGTACTGTTCTTTTGTGATAAGCTTCTAGTAAGAAATGTGCTGTCAGTTGTTTCAACATGCATAGGAAAATCAGTTATGCAGACATAAAGGAAAAGGGATCATGGTCTGGACCTTGGTGTATTCCATTCGCAACATGTAGAAACATTTGATACAGAAGTATTAGCGCAAAACAATGTTCACAGTTTTCAATAAATCACAAAAACAGGCCTGACACTATTTCTTCTTATGCCAGAAATTGCACATTGTTGCATACAAATTGCTGTCCATAACATCAAAGGCTTGTTCAAAATCAAGGAAAATGCATCACCCAATCTGTTTTCATTTACTTTATCAAGCTAGTATTTATGAAAGTTGTGTGATAGGAATAGGTTTCATGGCTTTATTTTGCCATAATAGTATGAGTAACGTTAAACAGGTTGTGTCAATAAAGATGATATGAAACATGAATGCATACACTTTCAAAGAGCTTCAATACCACAGGCGAAAAAGAGACACGAAACATGTAGGTGGATGGTTGAGCATTGTTTACACATCTAAATGTATGGATTTTATACTGGTTACACTAAAAGCTTTTTTTTCTAATGCAAAACTAATAGACAATGTTCTTACCATTTTTCATACCTGTATGACAATCATATAAACGAGAGAGAGAGAGAGAGAGACAGACAGACAGAGAGACAGACAGACAGACAGACAGACAGACAGAGCCAGAGACAAAGACAGACAGAGACAGAAACAGAGTGACCGCCAGATCTATACAGAGAAAGAAACAAACAAACAAAGAAGAAAGAAAGAAAGTGAGAGAGACAGAGAGACAGACATACGGAGACCGACAGACAGACAGAAAAAGAAGAGAGAGAGAGAGAGAGAGAGAGAGAGAGAGAGAGAGAGAGAGAAACAGATAGAAAGACATACATACATACAGACAGACAGACAGACAGACATACAGACAGACGGACAGACAGACAGAGGCAAGGGTGACAGAGAAAGAGATATATAGAGAGAAACAGATATATTGTTGGAATTAAATGAAAACAACAGAATTGTGAATAGGGAAAGCTAATCTAAACCGCAGTTACAACGTTCACTCCGACGAAAAGAGAACGTAACTGTTGGTTTTCAACTAAGGACTTAAAATGATTCAATGATATTCTGATTCAAACACCATTCCGTTCAGCATGCCTCCAAGAATGAACTGGCATCAGAGAAAAATAAAGAAACAAAGATGTTGAAGAAAATGTCAAATAAACTCATTCCATATTAGTACACATGCAGTTATGTTTACACCGTGCAAGATACACTCTTAGTAGAAAGGGCCGAATTCGGATCAAGAAATCAGTTCTCGCATCCACACGGTGCCAGTACTTGGAAATGAATAATAAGTTTTAAAACATTACCAAATTAAAGCAAAATCAGATATCTAATATAGACCAAAAAATCAGAAGAAAAGACGTTTGTATACAAGCACTGAAGTATTATAGATATCTAAAGACATTCTCAACAACAAAATATGTCAGATATGAGCACTGAAATGTATATATAGATAACTTAAAACATTCTCATAAACAACACGACTCAAACTACTTTTCTAGATTTTTTTCTGGAAAACAATCCGACATTTCAACCAACAACAAAAATTAGAATAAACACTTTTTGAAATCAGTCAAAAACCAATCAATCACTTAATCAATCAATCAACGGGCACAGATAACTCATTCAACAAAATAAACGCAAAACAGATTATTTTCTTCCTCTCGAACTCGCAAACGAGACAGTCATTCCAACAGTATCTGCAATAAACGGCAAACTTTGATATGCTGTCAGAAATACTGCATACTCAAACTGGATGGTACATACGGAAAACTGGTGATCAAAGAACTGAGAGGAAACGTAACGTGCAGAAACCGAAGTGTCTGGAGAGAATGATAGGAAGCATTCTTACCGGCGACTTCGTGAACAGGCGTGGAAATCTTGGAGTTGTGGGCTGAGAAGAAAACGGGCACTTATTCATGGAGTCTACCTCGCTTTTCACCCAAGAAATTTTGATTTAAAGTACTTAATGTAACCTATGTTCGGCGCAAAATGTTGGTTCAGTAAGTATGGGAAAGCAATGATATACTCAGATCATCATTTAGAAAGAAAGAAAAGAGGATTCGTTTTTGATTTGCTAGTCTGTTTCTATGTAACTTATTAAATTCACACCAGCAAAATTGCTGTTGTGGTTATCTTTTTTTTCTGAAGTGTGATATGAAAATGCAATAATACAAACAAATAAGGGAAAAAACCACTACAAACCACACGCACAGTTTGTTAAACATGGGTAATCTAATTTCTAACGTTTTAACTCACTGACTCTATCTATCTATCTATCTATCTATCTATCTATCTATCTATCTATCTATCTATCTATCTATCTATCTATCTATCTATCTATCTATCTATCTATCTATCTATCTATCTATCTATCTATCTATCTATCTATCAACCTATCTATCTATCTATCTATCATATATCTATTATCATATCATATCCATCCATTATCTATCCATCTATCCATACTATCTAGCTA
>CM054134.1:77482607-77527607 GCA_028751875.1 Rapana venosa | reverse complement strand
ACAGAGAGAGACAGACAGAGACAGACAGAGAGAAAGAGAGATCCAGTGTCAATGCAACACCGATCTAACAGCACACCGCATCTCTCAAATAAGACATCTGCCTAAAGAAATTAATGCGAACACACTTGGATGAGCAGTGAACAAGACTCCCCCCTCCCCCCCAAATAAAAGCAACAACAACAAGACCCAAACAAACTAAAACACAAACAAACTAAAACAAAAACAAACAAAAACCGCGGGCGACCAGGGTTTTTACACACACACAACACAACACAACCCATCACAGCACCCCCCCCCCCACCACACCCCCACACACACAATCACACACGTAACCCCCCTCACACACACACACACACCTACGTTCAGACATACACGCACGCACGCACCCACAAACACACACTCCAACCACCCCGCCCCCCTGCACACACACACCTACGTTCACACAAACACACACTTAGACACATAACGCGCGATAACGGTACCTTTCACCGTCACAACTCCTCACCTAAAATGGCCACCACTTGCTCATCTTTCAGGACCTCCAAGGATCCACTGCACACGTAGTAGATGTTGCGGATGGCGTCACCCTTGTGGATGAGGACCTCACCCGGCCCGAAGAACACACGGCTGGTCTGTAAGGCCACCGAGCGGAGACAGCCCTGCGTTGCCGCTTCGAAGATCGGCAGAGAGAAGATCTCCCTGTTTAGGTGAAGGCTTATCTCTCCGCGCAGATCTTCGGGAAAATCTTTCATGATCTGCGAAGATGAATTTAGAAGCACAGAATGTAGAGTTTGCATAGCAGAAACATGTTTGTTCTAAAATAAAGTCATGGGAATTGTGCTAGTCTTTTTTGTTTGACAAAAACAAAAAAATGGAAACTGTGCTAGAATAAAGGATAAGAGAATATTTGTAGGTATACCATTGTAGAAATTTTACAGAAATTAGATGTAAAGTTTGCTTAGTATCTATAAGACTTGTTTCCAAGAGGGAGAACTTGAATACATACGTGTGTTACACAGTTCAGACAGAATAAAACACCTGTCGATTTAGTAGAAGAGAAAACCGAGGTTCCAAAATCTCAGAATCTCATGATCGACACTCGAAACAATTAAACAAACGTTGTGGTGGTGGTGTTTAGGCAGCCGTTCTAGAGAGAAAGCTTTAAGCAGTCAATTAAGAGAGGCATAATTATCTAGTTCTTGTCACTTTTACACATAACACTGGTCGTTCTTGTTTAAACAGAAAACATTGCTGTCACTACGCCAATGGGGCTATTGGGGAGGGGGGGAGGGGGGGGAGTTGAGGGGTGGAGACTGTATGCATTGTAACAATATATGAATGACGGGGGAAAAAGGAATGAATGACTATATAGCTATATAAAAGAGATTTTTTCAAACTTGAAAAGTTACGCAACGAACACTTCATTTCCCAATAACAGCACGTAAAGAAACTGGGAAACTAGGTGACTTTAAAAAGAAGACCCTGAACAAACAATGTACATAACAAAAACAAAACCCCCACTCCAATCCAGTCTCGTTGTTTATAGCCCCCACCCCCACCCCCACCCCCGATCACGAAACCATATAGAGAAAAACACAAAAACACAAAAATCCCAACCAACTAACCAACCAACTAACCAGCCAACCAACGAAACAATCAACCAACCATCCAACCAACTAACCAACCACCCAACTAACCAACCAACTAACCAACCAACTAACCAACCAACTAACCAACCAACCAACCAACCAACCAACCAACTAACCAACCAATCAAAAAACCAGCCAACCAACCAACCAGCCAGCCAACCAACCAACCAACCAACCAAACAAAAATCACCCACACACCCTTCTTAATTTTTCAACTCCACTTACATCTCTGACATCGATGCCATTATTCACAGACCACATGGTCTGGAAGTATTCCTGCATGCGGGTCTTGAGGGTCTTGGGGAAGTGGTGAAAGCGGAAGAATTCCTTCAGGTCCTTGGTCTTGGCGTGGAAGGTGGCTCTCCTGGCGTACATCCTCTGGATGAAGGCCGTCACGTTACCGAACACCACCGCGTGCATCATGGCTGCACAGACAGAACGGTTCCAAAACCGTGCTTCCCATTAGCTGGGCTACGTGCATCTACGTACATCTTAGCAGCAGATATACGTACATCAAAGAGAGAGAGAGAGAGAGAGAGAAGAGAGAGAGAGAGAGAGAGAGAGAGAGAGAGAGAGAGAGAGAGAGAGAGAGAGAGAGAGAGAGAGAGAGAGAGAGAGAAGAGAGAGAGAGAGAGAGAGAGAGAGAGAGAGAGAGAGAGAGAGAGAGAGAGAGAGAGATGTTGGTTTGAATGCGGGTGTGTCCTTATCACCAAGTAGTGAATGGACATTAAACAAAAACAAAAACAAAACAAAAGCTAAATGGCGTTAGTTTTATTCTTCTGTGTTGTGATTAGCTAGAGTGGAGTTAACTTGAATTCGTTTCTTTCTTTTTGAGACTGGTTCGATTTGGTGTGTGTGTGTGTGTGTGTGTGTGTGTGTGTGTGTTGTGTGTGTGTGCGTGTGTGTGTGTATGTGTGTGTATGTGTGTGTGTGTGTGTGTGTGTGTGTGTGTGTGTGTGTGTGTGTGCAATTTTGTAGCACTATTGGTAAGCGTAGGGGTTTGAACATACGCGTTGAGAACATAAACAAATATCAAGTTTAATTATTGCAGCAAAATGGGATTTAGCAATAACACTATATATATACATACATACATACATACACAGATACATACATAGATGCATAGATACAGATATAGATACAGAAAAACATACACAGATATAATATATATATATATATATATATATATATCTTATTATCTTAATAACGACAAAGAATAGTGAAGGAAAACAATTGCAGGTAACCTTTACAACTCCTTCATCATTGCAAGAATACTTCCAAAGCTTCTTTTTTTAAAACCCCACCATATAAATGTAAAACTTTGGTGGCAGCACTGGAGGCCCATTTACAATAAGGACCATTTGATTTGCCCAACCTGACTCATGAGTTTTGACTCCTGGATCAGCCATCATCATAAGTGTCGGTAGTGGTTTTGCTTAACCATCCCTGGGTACCCTATATAATTACACAACACACAAACACACACACACACAAACACACACAAACAAACACAAACACACACAAGCAAACACAAACACACACAAACACACACACACACAAAGATGACAAAATTTACAAAAAACTCACAAGAAATTTGGGAACACAACTGAATTAAAAAATCAAGCAAAAAGCTAAGCACCTGAATTTGCCAAAGCAGAAATTTCAACCAACAAAAAAAATTGAAGGTGTTAGATTATAGGTGTTGTGATATGTTGCATGCAGGCAAGCATGCACACAAAATTAATTGCAAGAATACACACACACACATACACACACACATGACATAATTTACAAAACCGCACACACACACACGGGGACTGGTTGTAAAAAAAAGCACATGAGTGCTTATTCCATTATCCTCGATATAAAAGAATAAAACAAAACAAAACAAAAACACAAACAAACACAAACACAAACAAACACACAAACACAAAAACACACACACACACAAACACACCCCACCCCACCCACACCCACCTGCCACCACCACCACCCCCACCACACCACCCCCACCACCCACCCCAACCCTCACCCCCACCACCCACCCACCCAGCCACCCCCCGCGAAGCAAAACTCCAAAACTCCCAGAGATTGTCCATGCTAGGCCAGTACTACTACAGTACTACTACTACAGTACTACTTACTACAAGAGCACCACTACTAACTTAACTACAGAGTACTAAGTTAACAAGTACCTACCGCCGACCAGCATGCTGCAGATGGAGAAGATCTTCTCGATGTTGGTGTTGGCGGAGACGTTGCCGAACCCGACGCTGGTGAGGCTGCTGCAGGTGAAGTACAGGGCCGTCACGTAGTAGGTCATCGTGTCCTTCAGCGTGGAGTTCCGATCCAAGGGCTCGTTGATCCGCTCCGACAGCTCGTACAGCCAGCCTGTTTATTTGTGGTCTTGATTTTTATTTCTTTTATTATATTATCGAAGGAAAATGGAATAAGCACTCATGTGCTTTTAAATTTTTTAAATTTTACATCCAGTCCTTCCGTGTGTGTGTGTGTGTGTTGTGTGTGTGTGTGTGTGTGTGTGTGTGTGTGTGTGTGTGTGTGTGTGTGTGTGGTGTGTGCGGTTTTTTGAAATGTTGTAATCTGTTTCCACAGGCGCACAATGGCCTCCTTACTCTTCCGAAAAAGCGGAAGAGGATTTAACGTGTGTGCAAGATGTTCTGCATGCGTTCGAAACAACGGGGTCTCGGCTTATAGTCTCATCCCGAAGGACTTTGACATTCAGTTCGGTTGTTTTTTTTTTGGGGGGTGGGGGTGGTCAAACTGGGAAGATAGGGCGAGGCTGGGAATCGAACCCAGAACCTCACGGTTAACTTGTTGGCAGGCGAACGTCTTAACCATCCTGCCACCTTCCTTCCTAGGTAAGAGTAGGAGGCCATTGTGTGCCGGTGGCAACAAATGACACCATTTATTTAAACGGCATACACACGAGGACTGGATGTACAAAAAAGCACATATTATAAGAGTTTATTTCTATTATCCTCGATATAAAAGAATAAAATAAAATAAGAGGTAGGTGGGGGATGGTTAGGGGTGGGGGGTCGGGGTGGAGGATGAATCAGTGGGTTGTTGGCTGATTGTTGTTTCGTTTTTAAAGTTTGATTGTGTGTTTTTATCCTTTATTTTCTACGTAATAGTATAAACAATAATTGTATTTAAAAAATATATCATGAACAGCATAAATAACTGTTAGTAAACAACCAACAAAAACAAAATGATGATATTGATGATGATGATGATGATGATGATGATGATGGTGATGATGATGATGATGATGGTGATGATGATGATGATGATGATGATGAAGATGATGATGGTGATGATGACGACGACGATGATGATTATTCTGAAGATGATACCAAAACAACAACAACAACAACAATAATAACTACTACTACTACTACTACTACTACTACTACTACTACCACCACCACCACCACCACACCACCACCACCACCACCACCACCACCACCACCACCACCACCACCACCGCCGCTGCTGCTGCTACTACTACTACTACTACTACTACTACTACTACTACTACTACTACTACTACTACTACTACTACTACTACTACTACTACTACTACTACTACTACTACTACTACTACCACCACTACCACTGCTACTGCTACTACTACTTCTACTACTACTACTACCACTACTACCACTACTACTACTACTACTACTACTACTACTACTACTACTACTACTACTACTACTACTACCTCTAATGATGATGATGATGATGATGATGGTGGTGATCATGATCATGAATGGTGATGACGATAAGGAGGATGAGGATAAAAAAAAAATTATAACAAGGAGAGCGATAACACCAGAATAATAATGATAATGATAGGCTCATCATCATCATCATCATCATCATCATCATCATCATCACCACCACCACCACCACCACCACCACCACCACCACCACCACCACCACCACCATCATCATCATCATCATCATCATCATCATCATCATCATAATCATCATCATCATCATCATCATCATCACCATTACCATTATCATCATCACCATCATCATCATCATCATCATGAAAAGGAGAAGGGGGACGAAAGAATACTAAGGACAACAAGAATAACATTAACATCAGAATAAACAAAAACGAAAAACAGTACCTCTAGACCACCGACCCACTAGCTCTGAGCCCTTAGCATAACAACCCGCACTCGGCTTTAAAAGTACGGAGGGGGGAAAAGTCCTCAGAAGTGGGAATAAAATAAATTATGGTTTGCCTCTGTGGAAAGGTTCTTGAAAACCAGTCGTACATTCTCAACATCCTATCCAGTATGTCCTGTGAATCTCATAGTGATTTCCAGGTGGGTGGGTGAGTGGGTGAGTGAGTGAGTGAGTGAGTCAGAGCGCATATTCTGGGTGCGCGACCCTTCCAGGAGGTTAAGCTGCAGAATGAAAACTGAAAGCGAAACTTTATTTTCACAAGGGTTAGAGATGAAAAGGAACAAGAACCGTTGTGGTTTTTTTAAAAATCATCATCCAGCCCTCAAAAATGAAAAGAAAACATTGACAAGTGAAGAAATGTAAAAAAAAACAAAGAATGATTGTGAATGAATACATATACAATGTGGATACCAATAGACGCAGAGAGAGAGAGAGAGAGAGAGAGAGAGGAGAGAGAGAGAGAGAGAGAGAGAGAGAGAGAGAGAGAGAGAGAAGAGAGAGTCAGAGACAAACAGACAGACAGACAGAGAGAATGCGAATGCGAATGCAAATAGTTTATTCAGATTTAAGGCCATGACCCCTTTATGAAGGGACAGAGAGAGAGAGAGAGAGAGAGAGATGAGAGAGAGAGAGAGAGAGAGAGAGAGAGAAGAGAGAGAGAGAAGAAGAGAGAGAGAGAGAAGAGAGAGAGAGAGAGAGAGAGAGAGAGAGAAGAGAGAGAGAATGCGAATGCAAATGCGAATGTGAATGCGAAACGTTTATTCAGGTTTAGGCCTAGGCCCCTTTCTGAAGGGGATACACATGATATGAACACAAGTATGAAGTTGAATATGAATTTCTATAAGCATCATACAACATTGTAACAGGCGTTCTTCCATAAAAAAATATAAATGCATTACAACTCTATAGATAATGTTGCCACAGTATATAATATGAGAGAGAGAGAGTGACAGACAGACATACAGAGACATACAGACAGAGACAAACAGACAGACAGACAGACAGCAGAGACAATGACAGAGCAAAGAGACAGACAGACAGAGATCGCGTTCAACCACTACTACCTATAACAGAACGGTCAAACCCACACATTGATGACCGATAAATCTCAAATCCAAATCATAGCTTTAGCACAGTAGTACCATCTTACCCACAGTCAGCTCCGGATAGCTTTCGAACTCCTGCTTGCCAATGGCGTACCAGATGCAGGCCAGCCAATGAGCGAGCAGCGCGAACATGCACATCAAAATGGCGACGACAAAAATGGAGTACTGCGAGTACCGTTCTATCTTCTGCAGCAAACGGGCCAGACGTAGAAGACGTGCCACTTTGAGTAAATGGATATTGGTGTTCTGAAATAAAGAAGAAAAAAAGACAACAGAGAACAATGATATTATATGAGTGTAGTTTTCAAAACTCCATTGGTTATAATTTTAGTCATTTACTAGGAAAAAGCAGACTAGTTAAAATCATCAAGAAATTACAAGCTAAACAACAGACACAATATCTCAAAGTATAAGTAAATGAATACAGGACTAAAGGAAGAGCGAAAGAAATTTCATCTGTGCCCTTTTTTGCCAGCAAGAGGCATTAGCCAAGGAATGAAAATAACACTAGGTAACCGCTGCTTCTTTAATAGTAGCAGCAGCAGCAACAACAGCAGCAGTAGCAACAACAGCAGCAGCAGCAACAGCAGCAGAGGAAAGACAACAGCAGTTAGCAGTATTACCAATAGCAGCAGCGTGCACTATCTTAAAAAAAAAGAATTTTAAAAAAATTAGCAAATTCTTGCGACAGAAGCGTGCATCTGTATTTACATAAAATATTAAACTATCTCTCCGCTTTTTTTTTTGCTGAACAAGATTCAGCGCTATATAAATTCCAAATATTAGTATAACTCTTCTTGTTCTTCTTGTTCTTCTTGTTCTTCTTGTTCTTCTTCTTCTTCTTCTTCTTCTTCTTCTCTTAGTCCTGTCAGTCTGCTGTGTGTGGGCTATCTCTTGTATTTTCTAACTGGGCTTGAATCTATTTATATCGGGAGAGAGAGACAGAGAGAGAAGAGAGAGAGAGAGAGAGAGAGAGAGAGAGAGAGAGAGAGAGAGAAGAGAGAGAGAGAGAGAGAGAGAGAGCGAGAAACAGAGAGGTGGAGAGAGAGAGAGAGATTAATCACAATCAGCGACACTCAAGACACACAAATGCATTTTTTTTATCACATGTTCACATTTCCATTTTGTTCTTTGCAATTACACATATCATGACAAAATACACTGTTAAGGAAACAACACTCTTTGGGGAAAAAAGTTATCAAAACAACTATACCAATTAAGAAAAAACTCATTAGAAGTACATTCCAAAACCTAGAAAGAGATAAAAACAAAACAACCTATGTATACGCTAAAAATTCCCTTAAGTCGGGATGAGGCTATCTTAATGGTGATTTTTTTTTAAAGTCGCATACGCAAAATCTCAAGATTAGTTGAACCTGGGAGCTCTAGCTGAAGAACGAAAAAAAACCAAACAAATAAACAAGAAGAAGAACACTTAATAAGATAAACAAACAATTAACAATCAAGTGAAACGATTTAATGGCTGAAGACATTATTCAGGTAACGGATACACAGTGCACAAATCCAGCATAACTCAGTCCAGGGTCCAGGGCCCAGTGCTAAAATTAGTGTGCCCCCTTCCTTTTACCAAATCCAAATGTGGTCAGTTCCTGCTATATTTAGCACCAGCTGGCCCCACTGGGCTGGGATGGGATGGAATGGATAGCAGCTGAGAGCAGCTAAATGTGGGGGGAAAGTGACAGCTGTGGATAAAACCCCTTTAATGAAGGAGTACATGTAGTACTGAATCTCGTTTGGAATTTATAGAACAAACACATCAATTGAATAAAATATACTAGAAAATTATGAACCAAACAAAACAAGAAACAAAAACAAAACAAAAATACCCATGAAGATGCAATACGAAACCTTTTCAATGCGAGATATTATGCACATTACAATTATCAAGCAGTTACACAGAAAAAAAGCAATTTGTTGTCGATTGGTTTAAAACGAAAATACATAATTCTTAATCAAAGCATACACAATACGTTTAAAAAAAATGGTAAGACTTATATATACGTGCACGCATACTGTATAAAAGTGGAGGTTAGAATTTGAAACTATGATTAGTATCACTCTATAACAAGAGAGAGAGAGAGAGAGAGAGAGAGAGAGAGAGAGAGATTTTTAAAAAGTATCGACTAAAAGACAGTTCGAAAGAAGCTGTGAAAACTGATAGGAGATCAAACATGTTAATCCCTTTCATGCAGCAGTCTTTCATGCCAATAAAGAAGCTGCCTTCATGGTATGTCACCAAAATACAAGCACATGACAATTTTGTTATCATTAAATGTAAATCACCAACATCCAAGCAAAAGCATGCACATACGAATGTGTGAACTCAAAATAACCACAAATGTAAAATCCCATTTGTTAGAATACAACTGTCTAGAAACCTTTTTATTTTATCTGTGTATTTAACTAAATAACGAGAATAAAATCCTAAAGTTTGCTTATACATCGTGTCAGCAGAGTATGTATAAAGCAAATCTACAAATACATGCAAATACAAATCGCGCGCAAACACCGGTAATTTTGCTGCTTCTGATGATGCTCTTGTTTCAGCTTGGCTTTAAATTTCAATCAAGAAAAAAGCTCTCTCATGCGCACAATATGATACAATTATTTAATTTCGTATTCATATATAGTTACTACACTTTATTGTAAATGTATTACATAAATAGCACAGACTTTATTTTTTAAAATACTATCTTTACAAACGTGACTACATAAACAATACATACTTCAACTAAAGCGAGTAAACCGTGCATCGAACTTCATAAGGAAATTGCAACCATACAATATCAAATATAAAAATTATAAGAAATTCAGAGTAAACGTATCAATAATGAACAAATCTACGCCTTCACAACTTAAATGACATTAAAAAAAGAAAAAAAAACACCATAATCTAAACAATACACATGACATTTTCCTCCTAGACACCCGCTCCCATCATACGATGAAGAAGATTGAAAGCAAACCAAACCCTCGACATGAAAGGCAGGTTACCAGGGGCATATCTGTCTCTTCCTTCTCCTAAAACAACACGGCAACAACAACAAAAATCAACACCAAACAAATGAATCAGGGACAGCAACACAAAATAGACTACTGTCTATCTATAGTGGAAGCCACCAAAGCTCAACCACACACTCAATACTTACCCAAGACGTTCCGTTGGAATTATGAGTAAAGGTAAAGATGTCCTATAAACTAAGCGCTCGTAGGGGAGCGAGGCGTCAGAGACCTCACTTCTCTAGGGGCCAGTATATTGAGGGCGGCGCCCATCTCCAACCCCTCGCTGCTTTACCTTTCCTGACCCTAAAGAGGCAGGTGCCTATTTACAGCTGGGTGAACTGGGGGACTGTACTGAAGCCAAAGCGCGCAAACGGTCACCCATCATCCAAGTGGTAACCACGCTCGATGCTGCTTAACCTCATGGGGGAAAGCGAGTGCTCTGACCACTGAGCTACCCCGTCCCGATGAGTATGTATCATAATTATGTACATATCGAGTTATAGTTCCATGTTTATGCTTTGATGTGTAGCTTGAAACAAACAAACAAACCATAACATAAAGAAAGAAATAGAATTAAAAGAAAGGAAGGATGGAAGGGGAGGGATGAATTAAACGGAGGAAGGAAGGACAGAGGGAACAAGGAAGGACGTACGGAAGTAAGGAAGAACAGAGGGAAGAAAAAAAGAAAGGAAGGAAGAAAAGAATGAAGGGAAGAAGAAGAAAGGAAGGAAGAAAAAGGAAAGGAAGGAATCAAGCAAGTAAGGATGGGAAGGAAGCTGAACATGTCTATATGTGTGATTTAAACTGTAAAAATACATTAGTGGTTTTAGGGAGAGTGGGACTCTCTCTCTCCCTCCCTTCCTCCCTCTCTCTCGCTCTCTCTCGTCTGGCATTTTTTCTTTTTTTTCTTATCCCTCCCACTCTACATGTTAACCAACATAATGGACATCGGATCATTAAACATTGCTACGCACAGTCTATCTCTCTGTCTGTCTGTCTGTCTGTCTTCCTGGCTCCCCCATATCTCGCCTCTCTCTCTCTCTCTCTCTCTCTCTCCTCTCTCTCTCTCTCTCTCTCTCTCTCTCTCTCTCTCTCTTCTCTCTTCTTCTTCTTCTTCTTCTTCTTCTTCTTCTTCCCCTTCTCTCGGTCGTTGAATATCACTAATGGTGAAAAGATGTTAAAGAGAGAATGAACAAGACACATCAAACACATTCCCTATCCCATAGCAAGATGTCGTTTTTAATGATGGAATATAAAGAGCAAGAGACAGCAAAACTCAGAGGAAGTGAAGAAAAAGAAACAAACTAGAAGAACTCTAGGCAACCAAGTTTGAACAACAAAACAGCTCAGATTGAACAAAAAAAACAACCAAAACCAAACAGACCCATGTTCAAAATAAAAGTATACCTGGGGATTAAGCTGTAAACATATGACATCAACACGTTACCACGAGTATCAAACAAACTATTGAGCTCATTACATGTTAATATTAAACAAAATATGACGCTCCACCCCATAATGAGTCGCAGAACACCAGAGGTCCATAGTTTATTTATCAACATGTCATTGATCGGAAATAAATAAGCTCTTCAACAGAGAAAACAGACTGAAAATCAGACAATTCTCTGAAAAGTTATTACAAGTTGAAAGCGTAGACTGCAGAAAAGTGGTACAATGAGAAACGGACAAATTTTGCATCCGTAATAGGTGGGTCAGAATGAGGACTGGGATGATTTTAAAATGCGTTTTTAAAGAAAAAAAGGGAAACACAATTACGCCTTGATACTTCAGTACGAGGAAGAAAAATGGAGTTAGTTTTATAATCAATCAGAATTTCAAAATCGAAATCTGACCCCTACTTGCCTAAAATGGTTCCTAGCGGAAAAGTGGGTCAGGTGCAAAGCGACTCATTTTGTGGTGGATTGTTGAACATTGTTATTATACTGTCTGTCTATCTATCTGTCTGTCTGCCTGCTTGGTATGTATGTATGTATGTATGTATGTACATATGTATGTATATACATACGTACGTACGTAACAGTGAAAATACGTTTAAGAGAAAATTAACAAGACACACCAGACACATTCCCTATCCCATGGCAATATGTTGTTTTTAATGATGGAGTGTAAAGAGCAGAGCAATAACTCAAGAGGAAGTGAAACAAAGAAACAAACTAGAAGAACTCTAAGCAACCAGGTTTGAAAACCAAACCAGCTCAGATTGAACCACAAGACAGACCATACCAATGTTCAAAATAAATGTATACCTGATGATTAAGCTGGAAACATAATATAGCACATCAACACGTTACAACGATTATCAAACAAAATATGGTGCACATTGCATTTCAACAAACAAAAGGGACATAGGATTGTTGAACATTTCTACGTACTGTCTGTCTGTGTGTCTGTGTGTCTATCTGCCTCCCTCTCCATCTCTCCACCTCTCTACCTCCCTCTGTGCCTGTTTGGCTGTATGTCTTTCTCTCTCTCTCTCTCTCTCTCCTCTCTCTCTCTCTCTCTCTCTTCTCTCTCTCTCTCTCTCTCTCTCTCTCTCTCTCTCTCTCTCTCATGGGGACGTGGCGAGAGATTTACTTCTGGGATCTAAAAACAATTATCATAACGGTAATTATGAGACACATGATCACAATGCTTTGATTAATCGTATCTTGTCCTCCTCTTCTTGGCCTTGTTCATTAATATCTTCTTCACAATGACTATCGTGGACATTAGCTTCATGACAGTCCCCCCAAAAAAAACCCAAAAAAATCACCACGGGCTAGAATACTAAAGGCAAAGGTAAATGTGTCCCATAACCTTTGAGGTCATAGGGGAGTGAGGCATCCGAGACCTCAGCTTCTCAAGGGGCCAGCATACTGAGGGCGGCGCCCATCTCCTCTCCCTCGCTGCTTTACCTTCCCTGACCCTAAAGAGGTAGGTACCCATCGACAGCTGCGTGAACTGTGAGAAGTGAACTGAAGCTAAGGCGCGCAAACGGCTACCCATCCACTTGGTAACCACGCTCAATGCTGCTTAGCCTTAGCTGGGGAAAAGCGAGTGCTCTGATCACTGAGCTATCCTGTCCCCTTAGAATACTTAGACACACAAACAAGTAAATTCGCTAAGGGCAGCCACAGTGATTTTTAACACATTTTGATAGTTTTCTTGTATACAGTTTCAAGCAGAAAACTGTATATTTATGCTTTGTCATTTCAAGCACGTCTTTTTACTGTATGCTTACATACTATAAGAACACACACACATATACACACACGCATTCCCCCCCCCCCCCACACACACACACATGTACGCGTGCGCACGGAGAAAGGCAGGTAGACAGACAGGTTCACAGACGGATTGAGACAGAGACAGAGACAGAGAGACAGAAAAACAAATACGATGCCAACTGGTTAAAACATCGAAGACATCAATTTTCGATGTGCTGTTCCACTAGCACTCCCACGAGCAATACTATTGAAATGAAATATGCCTACTGGGAACATAGTCGTGAATGATTAATCGCTTAATTGACAATAGGCTTTTGGCATTGTACGAATGTTTCGCTTATTTTGTATGTCTGTTCCTTTTGAACGGCAAAAATTTTGTGTATTGAAATAAGATGAAGCAAAACTATCCTCCTTATATTCTGTCTGTCTGTCTGTCTGTCTGTCTGTCTGTCTGTCTGTCTGTCTGTCTGTCTGTCTCTCTCTCTCTGAGTATGAGTAAGTGCACATGCAATTGATGTGACTGTTTGAAGGCTTTGTACTGTTCTGAAATAAGTGCAGTTATTGTTGTTAAGCAATTAAGCAATCGATATCGGTTGTAGTAGTGGTTGTAGCAGTAGAAGTACTAGTAGCAGTAGTAGTCGTAGTAGTAGTAGTAGAGGTAGTAGTAGTAGCAGTAGCAGTAGTAGTAGTAGTAATAGTAGTAGTAGAAGGAGGAGGAGGAGCCACAGTAGTAGTAGCAGCGGCAGCAGTAGTAGTAGTGGGGCGAGGAGTAGTAGGAGGAGGGAGAGAAGAAGTAGTAGGAGTAGCAGAAAGAGTAGAAGTAGTAGTAGCAGGAGGAGGAGTAGGAGTATGGGGAATAGAAGAAGTAGGAGTGGTAGTAGTAGCAGTAGTAGGAGGAAGAGGAGAAGGAGGAGTAGAAGGAGCAGTAGAAGTAGTAGTAGTAGTAGTAGTAGTAGTAGTAGTAGTAGTAGTAGTAGTAGTAGTAGTAGTAGTAGTAGTAGTAGTCGTCGTCGTCGTCGTCGTCGTCGTCGTCGTCATCGTCGTCGTCGTCGTAGTAGTTCCACGATTATCATCATCATCTTCATCCTCATTATCATTATTATCAAAGCTGGCAAAATATAGATTGATTTTGTTGACTTCACATTCAAAGTTAAAAAAATAGACGTGAAAAAGTGGTAAAAGAACACAACAGAATACAGATCAAACAACATCAACACAACATCAATATCAACACAACATCAATATCAATACAACATCAAAATCACGACAACATCAACATCTATACAATATCAAGGGAACAACACAACACTGCATGCGCTGCATATTCACACACGGACTCGATTACATTCAAAATGCACAGATAGAGCATGTCACAATAATCAGGAATATGATTTTCAAAATCAGACAGAAATTATTAATGAAAAATATATATAACTACCTCATGCCCAAGTATCTCGCCTATCTACGTTAGTAATATTTTAAGACTTTAGTGATTAGCAATGCATATGTAACGAACTACTACAGAACACACACACATCACACACACACACACACACACAGAGAAAATGTATATCCACCCCCACCCCCCACCCCCCACCCCCGCATCCCCCACCCCCCACAAAAAGACAAACAAACTTGGACGTACTTTTACAGGGAGTTAAGCCCAAACACAAAGTGCATCAGTTTGTGTATGTTCACCATTCTAAATTAATAATAAAATAAAATAAATAATAATATATGGAATTTATATAGCGCTGAATCTTGTAAAAAACATTCATCAGTAAATGAGTTCACAAGGCAAGCTCACCACCAGACACACACACACACATACACAGACGCACACATACAAACGCAAATACAAACACACACACACACTAACACACACTAACACAATAACACACACACACATATCAACACACACAGACACACACACACAGACACTAACATATACAAACACACAAGCACACACAAAAACACACACAAAACACACACAGAGGCACAAACAAACACAGAGACACAAACACATATACACAGCAAACAAAAACATACGTAACACAAACACACAACACAACACACACACACACACACACACACACACACACACACACACACACACATCTTGCGCACACGTTAAATCCTGTTCCGCTTTTCGTAAGAGTAGTCCATCGCGTGCCGGTGGGAACAGATGACAAAATTTACAAAACTACATACACACAGGGACTGGATGTAAAAGAAAAAAATCTCATGAGTATTTATTCCATTTTTCTCGAAATAAAAGAATAAATAAATAAATAAATAGATAAATGAATAAATAAATAACATATAACAAAAACAAACAAACACACATACATACATCCCCCCCCCCACACACACACACACACTAACACACACACATACACACACACATACAACACCACCCCCCCCCCCACCCCCCCCACCCCACACACACACATACAACCCCCCCCCCCACCCACACACACACACACACACACACACACACACACACACACACACTGACCGTGTTGACGTCGAAGGCATATAGAAGGTCGAAAGGAATGGCGGCGAGAAGGTCGAGCAGGAACCAGCCTCTCATGTAGTTGACGGCTATCAGGCGGGAATCGTAGCACACCTGCCCGTTCTTGTTCACAAACGACGTGCGGAAGTTCAGCACAATGTCTGCAACCAGTTAGACCATATGGTATGGTATGGGTAAATGGATGGATGGAGGGATGGATGGATGGGTGGATGGGTGGATTGATGGATGGGTGGGTGGATGGGTGGATGGGTGGAGGGATGGTTGGATGGGTGGGTGGGTGGAGGGATGGGTGGATGGATGGATGGGTGGAGGGGTGGAGGGATGGATGGATGGATGGGTGGGTGGATGGATGGATGGATGGATGGATGATGGATGGATGGGTGGATAGATAGATGGGTGGATGGATGGATAGGTAGATAGATGGGGGATTGGTGGATAGATGGATAGATGGAAGATGGAGGGTGGGTGGATGGGTGGATGGATGGGTGGATGGATGGATGGGTGGATGGATGGATGGGTGGATGGGTGGATGGATGGATGGATGGATGGATGGATGGATGGTGGATGGATGGATGGATGTTGGATGGATGGGTGGATAGATGGATAAGTGGGTGGGTGGGTGGGTGGGTGGGTGGATGGATGGATGGATGGATGGATGGCCTGGATGGGTGGATAGATGGACGGACAGATGGATAGATGGAGGGTTGGATGAATAGATAGGTGGGTGGGAGAATGGATGTTGGATGGATGGATGGATAGGATAAACTAAAATAGCTTGGAGAGATCAAGCGGGCTAGGAAGCAAGGAGAAGCAACAGACAGAGAGAAGGCTGAATAGCTCAGTGAACAGTTAACCAGCTGGCTAGACAAACATAATGATACAAGGTATCTCTCCCTAATACATTTTAATTAATAATAATAATAATGATGATAATAATAATAATAATAATAATAACAACAACAATAATAATAATGTATGGAATTTATATAGCGCTGAATCTTGTAAAGCAACAAATCAAAGCACTTTTTTATATCGAGGATAATGGAATAAGCACTCATGTGCTTTTTTTTAAACATCAGTCCCCGTGTGTATGCGGTTTTGTAAACTTTTTCATCTGTTCCCACCGGCTCACAATGGCCTACTCTTTCGAAAAGCGGAGCAGGATTTAACGTGTGCGCAAGATGTTCTGCATGCGTACGCACACGGTCCCTCGGTTTATAGTCTCATCCGAAGGACATAATTAATGGGGGTGACACACGAGGCCTCTGAACCGTACGACCAGGATGATCAGGCTGCAACAGATCCCAATAGATTCGAACGGTCCCTACACTCTGAAGCGCAAGGACGTCGAAAACGGTAGTGTGTCACAAGCTTTATTCCTTGAGGAAATAGCCGTGGAGCAAAACAAGCGCAGTCTTTATTCCTCCTGACATTTTTTTTCTGTGTTTTCTTCCCGTCAGCTTAATTAAAGAACAGTTTTGACAGATATCCATCTAACGAGCCAGAAAGAAAGGCAACAGGAAGAGGAGAGAGAAAAACAAACAATCAAAACAATATTTTGTCAAGAAAGAAAACAAACAGCACAGACAAACATTTCAGCCAAATATCTGTGTGTTGTCGCATTTCCACTTCTTTTGGGGGTTAACAAAGTCTATGAAATGTAGACATAACACAGACACGGACAGACGGAGAGACAGAGAGACAGACACATGCACGCATGCACGCATGCACGCACGCACGCACACGAACACATACACACACACACACTCAAATTCACAGAGTACTTCATCGATGCAAAGAGCAGTTCCACTTGTTCTATATCGACCTTCCTATTGAACGAAGAAAAACTTTGTTTCACTAGTAGGTAAAGTGCGTCAAAGAACTTGAGAGAGAGAGAGAGAGAGAGAGAGAGAGAGAGAGAGAGAGAGAGAAGAGAGAGAGAGAGAGAGAGAGAGAGTTTATTCTTTTATATCGAAAATAATAGAATAAGCACTTAAGTGCTTTTTTACATCTAGTCCCCGTGTGTATGCGGTTTTGTCAATTCTGTCATCTGTTCCCACCGGCACACAATGGCCTACTCTTTCGAAAAGCGGAACAGGGTTTAACGTGTGCGCAAGATGTTCTGCGTGCGTTCGCACACGGGGCCTCGGTTTATGGTCTCATCCGAAGGACTTTTGGGGAGAGTGAAGTCTGCACTGATGTTAACTCCAGGGGAAAATATCCCCTTGAACGGGAATCGAGAGAGAAAGAGAGAGAGAGAGAGAGAGAGAGAGAGAGAGAGAGAGAGAGAGAGAGAGAAGAGAGAGAGAGAGAGAGAGAGAGAGAGAGAGAGAGAGAAAGTGAGAGAGTGAGAGAGAGAGAAGAGGGAGAGATTGAGATTTGAAAGTAGGGGGGACGGCAGGAGAGAAGGAGGGGGTGGTGGGGGGGAGGGGGAAGCCCCAAGGAGGGGGTAGCTGTAAGCTCTGCGGGGAAATCTAACAAATTCAAGGCCAGAAGATAACTGAGCTCATTAGCATTTATTTCCTATTCGTCATCAATAAACAATGAGAAATACCCAAACGAAAAGATGAACAACAACAAACAAACTAAACAAAACACAACCATAACAATCCAATTTCAAAATGGAAATCATCAAATTTCGAACAAGGTAAAATTAGGTTAAAAAAAGAAGAAGATCAAACTGAACAAGCGAGCGAGAGAGAGAGATGGGTATGGAGAGAGAGAGAGAGAGAGAGAGAGAGAGAGAGAGAGAGAGAGAAGAGAGAGAGAGAGAGAGAGAGAGAGAGAGAGAGAGAGAGAGAGAGATGGAGAGAGAGAACGAGCGAGAGAGTGAGAGAGGGAGGGAGAGGGAGAGAGACACAGAAAGAAAGAGAAAGACACACACACACAATGAGAGACACAGACAGACACAAACAGCCAGTTTCATTACCAAAAGAAAACAAAGTTTGAGAAAAAAATAAACAAAGAAAGCAGAAGGAAGTGAATTGGCGTGTGAAGAAAACAAGCTAGCTTCCTATGAGACCTCACGAAATTGGGGTGAGGTGGACTAGATAGAGAAAGAAAGGTGGGACCTTGCAGAGGGCAACGTGGAAAGTTGACCCATCTGGAATTGAGAGAGAAAACCCATTGAGCTAAGAGCTGAGGAGGAGCAGGGTAAAATCGAAACTACACTTCATTCTGGCAAAAAGAAGAAAAACAAAACATCTTGGCACTTCGAATGTTCCCTGAAAAAGTTCCTTTTTTAAGCACACCTTTCTTTTCCACACTTTAATCCCCCACCCTCCCCCTCGCACAGACATACACATAGAGGCATGCACAGACACCCACACACATGAACGCATGCACACACACACACAAGCAAACACACGTGTGCTCCCACAAACACACTTACACACACAGACACAGAGGCACACACACAATGAGAGGCACAGACACACACAGAAACAGATATTTTACCGAAAGAAAACAGTGTTAGAGAAAAAAAAACTAAACAAAAAAAGCAGAAGGAATTGAATTGGTGTGTGAAGAAAACAAGCTAGCTTCCTGTAAGACGTTGCCAAATTGGGGTGAGGTGGACTAGATAGATAAAGAAAGGTGGGACCTTGCAGAGGGCAACGTGGACAGTTGACCCATCTGGGATTGAGAGAGAAAACCCATTGAGCTAAAAGCTGCAGGATGGAATCGAAACTACATTTCATTCTGGCAAAAAGAAGAAAAAACAAAACATCTTGGCACTTCGAAAGTGCTCTGAAAAAGTTCCTTTTTTTAAGCACACCTTTCTTTTCCACACTTTAGTCCCCCCACCCTCCTTCTCGCACAGACATACACATAGAGGCATGCATGCACGCATGAACGCACGCATGCACACAGACACTTACACACACGAACACATACACTCACACAAGCAAACATGTGTGCTCACACAAACACACTTACACACACACACAGAGGCACACACACACACAATGAGAGGCACAGACAGACACAGAAACAGATTTTTATACCGACAGAAAAAAAAGTTAGAGAAAAAAACCTAAACAAAAAACGCAGAAGGAATTGAATTGGTGTGTGAAGAAAACAAGCTAGCTTCCTGTAAGACGTTGCCAAATTGGGATGAGGTGGACTAGATAGATAAAGAAAGGTGGGACCTTGCAGAGGGCAACGTGGACAGTTGGCCCATCTGGGATAAAGAGAGAAAAACCCATTGAGCTAAAAGCTGAGGAGAAGCAGGTGATGACATCGAAACTGCACTGCATTTTTGCAACAAGAAGAAAAACACATCTTGGCACTTCGAAAGTGCCCTTAAAAAGGATCCTTTTTTGTCAACACCCCTATTTTCTTTCACTCTACACCCCCCCCCCCCCCTCATCCCCCGTTAAGAAAAAACCCAACAACAAAGAAACAAAGAAAAACAAAAACTCAACAACACACACACACACCACACACACACACACGCACACACACACACTCGCGCACATACATTACACATACGCATGCATGCACGCGCACACACATAGGTACGCATGCACACACACACAATGCGCATGCATGCTCGCACACACACACACACACACACACACACACACCACACACACACACACACACGAGGACATAAACAGATTTCAGATAGCTCCACATAATCCCTCCCACTATGGAAGTTTATGAGTTAGAATATTACTTGATGTTTTCAGCAGCAGATTGATGTTTCAGATTGAAAGATAAGCACATAGAATCTACGCCGGCACAATTCCATGCACTCACTGTCTCTCTCATTTTGGGGTGGGGTTTTTAAGAGCTTATGTGCTTTTTTGACATCCAGTCCTCGTGTGTATTTGGTTTTGCAAATTATGTCAACTGTTCCCGCCAGCACATAATGGCCTACTCTTCCGAAAAGCGGAAGAGGATTTAACTGTGTGCGCAAGATGTTCTGCGTGCGTTCGCACACGGAACTTCGGTTTATGGTCTCATCCGAAGGACTTTTTGGGAGAGTGGAGTCTGCACTGATTTAAGTTAACTCCAGGGGAAAATATCCCCCTTGAACGGGAATCGAACCCGAGTTGTCAGATTGCGAGTGCAATATTCTGACCACTAGGCTATCCTAGTGGCTATCTGGGTTTGATTATGTATGTTTTGTGCTCGATCCCTACCCCATTGTCTCCTTGTAACTGGGTATATTTGCTTAACACAATAAACCCATCCCTCCTCTCTCTCTCCCTCCCCTGTCTCCCTCCCTAACCCCCTCCCCCTCCCCCCAGCTAGTCCCCCTCTCCCCTCCCACACCCACAACCCGCACGTCAACGCCACGGAAATCATTGCCGATCGGAAACGACACGTCAATCACAGACCTTCGGAAAGGTTCGGGTATGGCCGGAAGCGTCCGGAAATGTCGAAACCTGTAAATTTGCATAATGCAACTGAAGTAGCTTTGAGCATGCAACAAGCGTATTTGTATTTTGCTGGTTGGTTTCCTCCAGTTCCGTTTTTATAAGGGTGGCAGGAAGGATTATTGTCTGCCTGAAGCGGATAGAAATGTTTCCTTGCATGCATCTTATACGTGGTTTTCCTTGCGAAAATTCATTCATACGTTTATTTATTTAGCCTACTCTGTCTCTCTGTCTGTATTTCTGGCTGTCTCTCTGTGTGTATTTTTCGATGTGTCTCTGTTTGTTTCTGTCTCTGTCGCTATCTGTCTGTCTGTCTCTCTGTGTTTGTCTCTGTATATGTCTGTCTGTCGCGATCTCTCTGTATATGGGATACACACACACACACACACACACACACACACACACACACACACACACACACACACACGTACACACTCACGCACGCACGCACGTGGGGTATATATCTATATTATTATTATGTATGGAATTTATATAGCGCTGAATCTTGTAAAGCAACAAATCAAAGCGCTCAGATTTTATTTCATACCACTTTAAGTCACGGCAGATTTCTCTCCGTGAAATTCGGGCTGCTCTCCCCGGGGAGAGCGGGAGAACGCGTCGCCACTTAGCGCTGCGCCACCCTTTCACCCTTTTTTTTTTTCTGCAGCTGTATTTGTTTCCCTATCAGAGTGGCTTTTTTCTAAGAATTTTGCCAGGGACAACTCTCTTGTTGCCGTGGGTTTTTTTACGTGCGCTAAATAATTACGTGTAACACACGGGACCTCGGTTTATCGTCTCATCCGAAAGACTATATCTCTCGCTCTCTATGTCTCTTCGGATGTGACTATAAACCGAGATCCCATGTGTGAACGCACGCAGAACATCTTGCGTACACGTTAAATCCTGTTCCGTTTTTCGTAAGAGTAGGCCATTGTGTGCCGGTGGGAACAGATGCAGAATTTACAAAACCACATACACAGGGGGACTAGATGTGAAAAAGCAATAAGTTCTTATTCCATTATCCTTGATATAAAATAATAATAATAATAATAATAATAATTTGTATCTCTTTCTCTGTATCTCTCTCTGTATCTCTGTCTGTCTTTCTGTCTATATGTCACACACTCTCTCTCTCCATCTCTCTATCTCAGTCTCTCTGCCCCTCTCTCTGTGTCTCTGTCTCTGCTTCTGTCTGCCTGTCTCTCTTTTGCTATCTATCTGCCTGTCTCTGTCTCTCTCTGTCTCTGTATGTCTCTGTCTGTCTGTCTGTCTGTCTGTCTGTCTGTCTGTCTGTCTCTCTCTCTCTCTCTCTCTCTCTCTCTCTCTCTCTCCTCTCTCTCTCTCTCTCTCTCTCTCTTTCTATCGACATGCAGGTAGTATTCAGTCTTTTATCAAATTTCATGTTCAATTTCTATCCCCCCCCCCCCCCCCCAAAGAAACTGTCTGAATGAACGTTAATGACTTCGTGTAGGAACTAGCACACACCTTTATTCAACATGTACACAAGATTATACTGTATACATGGAGAGCTCAAAGATGGCATTTTGATTTTTTTTTTAAAGAAAAAAGAAAAGAAAGCATATTTCTCAGCGAAAATTGTATCATACGCATCCTCAGTCATGAAATTGAGGTTCCACTAAAACCGTTGAGTTACCACAGGTGTGGAGAAAAAAACGTTAACTTTTTAAAGATTTTCATGGGGAAATAACGCAGAAGAATGGACATAGAATGCAGAAAATCTACACACACAACACAAACACACACACACAACACACACACACACACACACACACACACACACACACACACAAGACTTGACATGAGAAAAAAAAGTCTTACAAAAATAAAATATACAGCAACAAAGAGATGACAGAAAAGCGGAAATTGCCATAACGTAACTTGTTTTTTTAGAAAGTGGGAAGACTTTCGCACTGAAAGAGCTCTCGTGGCATCCCTATGAAGGATGTTGCTTTTTATCCGTGAAATCTAATAGACAAGCACTCTTGGAGAAGACAGCAACGCTCTCTCCCTTCCTCTCTCTCTCTCTCTATCTCTCCTCTCTCTCCCTTCCTGTCTCTCTCTCCCTCTCTCTGTGCCGTTGGGAACGGATGACAAAGTTGACAAAACTGCATACACACGGGGACTGGATGAAAATAATCACACAAGTGTTTATTCCATTATCCTCGAAATAAAAGAAAAATCTCTCTCTCTCTCTCTCTCTCTCTCTCTCTCTCTCTCCTCTCTCTCTTTCTTTCTCTATCTCTCTCTCACACACACAACTTTCTGTCTGTCTATCTGTCTCCCTCCCTCTCTTTCTCTCGCTCCTGTTCCCAAGAAAAAAAATCACAATCTCCTGGCCTGTGAAAGTTGCCAGCGAAAGGAAACGCTGAAAAAATAGAATAAAGTATGGCTTGCAAGTGGAAGAATAACTTTGTGTTAGAAAATGTAAAGATAAAAACATTTTAAAAAATCCTTGTGCCTAAAATTGTAGGTAACGTGAACGAATGCAAGGAAGGTGAGGGGAAACGCACCCAGTATAAATAATCAGTTTAGCTGAATAATAACTCAAATAAAAAGGTAATGGTAAAGGGTAAAGGAGTCCCATAACCTATAAGGTCGTAGGGGAGCGAGGCGTCAGAGACCTCACTTCTCTAGGGCCAGCATATTGAGGGCGGCGCCCATCTCCTCTCCCTCGCTGCTTTACCTTCCCTGACCCTAAAGAGGGCAGGTACCCATTTACAGCTGGGGGAACTGGGGGAACTGTACTGAAGCCAAGGCGCGCAAACGGTCACCCATCCAACTGGTAACCACGCTCGACGCTGCTTAACTTGGCTGGGGGAAAGCCAGTGCTCCGACCACTGAGCTATCCCGTCCCTAATAACTCAAATACCGTCATGCAAATAAGCACCGGGGACGGGATAGCTCAGTGGTCAGAGCACTCGCTTTCCCCCAGCCAAGGTTAAGCACTCATCGAGCGTGGCTACTACTTGGACAGGTGTTCGTTTGCGCGCCTTGGCTTCAGTACAGTTCCCCCAGTTCACCCATCTGTAAATGGGTACCTGCCCTCTTTAGGCCCAGGGAAGGTAAAGCAGCGAGGGAGAGGAGATGGGCGCCACCCTCAATATGCTAGCCCCTAGAGAAGTTTAGGTCTCTGATGCCTCACTCCCCTACGACCACGTAGGTTATGGGACACCTTTACCATTACCGTTTAAATGAGCACCATTACGTACAAAGCAGGAAAATAGAAACAAAAATTCACCAACCAACTAACAACAATTAACTACTATCCAAAGATGAAGTAAAGGAAGGACAAGAGGAGCAGACAAAGAAAGGAAGAACAGTTTATTGCAGACTTATTGTTATACTCGGGATTTTAAATAAAAAAGATTAGCAGAATCAGTTGTTGCTTTTACTTTACTCTTCAAAATATTATTCAGTTACTGTGAAATAACTTGACTGAAATGAAAATTAATAACAGTCTTTGTTTTCCTTTTCGAGATTTTTTTTTAAAGCAGTGTTACTCCACCTCATCTGCCTGTGTGCCCCTGTCTCTCTGTATTGCTCTCTCTCACTCTCTCTCTCTCTCTCTCTCTCTCTCTCTCTCTCTCTCTCTCTCTCTCTCCTCTCTCTCTCTCTCTCTCACTCTCTCTCAAAATGTTCATTCATTCACTCATTCATTCTCTTCCCTCCCTCTCCCTCTCTCGCTCTCCCTCTCTCCTCTCACTCCCCCCTCTCTCTCTCCTTCCTTCTCTCCCTCCCCCTCTCTCCTCTTCCATCTCTCCTCCCCCTCCCTCTCTCTCCCTCCCCCTCTGCCCCTCTCTCTCCCCCTACCCCCTCTCCCTCTCCCTATCTCTCCTCCCCAAACTTCTACCTACAACTAATCCCCCTCCCCCCGCCCTACACACACACACACACACACACACACACACACACACACACACACACACACACACACACACACACACACACACACACAACACACACACACAGGGGGGAACGGGATAGCCTAGTGGTTAGAACATTGCGCTCGAAATCTGACGACCCGGGTTCAATTCCCGTTCAAGGGAGGTATTTTCCCCTGGAGTTAACATCAGTGCAGACTCCACTCTCCCCAAAAGTCCCTTCGGATGAGACTGTAAACCGAGATCCCATGTGCGAACGCACGCAGAACATCTTGCGCGCCCGTTAAAATCCTGTTCCGCTTTTCATAAGAGTAGGCCATTGTATGCCGGTTGGAACAGATGACAGAATCTACAAAAAAAGCAGCACAAAAGTGCTTATTCCATTATCCTCGATATAAAAGAATAAAAAATTTTAAAAAATTAAAAATTAAACAAAAAATCTCCTCCCCAAACTCCTACCTACAACTAATCCCCCTCCCCCCCCCTCCACACACACACACACACACACACGCACACACACACACACACACACACTGGGGACTGGTGTTTAAAAAAAAGCACATGAATGCTTATTCCATTATCCTCGATATAAAAGAATAAATAAATAAATAAATGAAATAAATAAACACACAGACAACCACAGACACACACACACCCACCCACCCACCCACACACACACGCATACACACGCACGCACACACACACCCACTCACTCACCCACCCACACACACACACACACACACACACACAAACACACACACACATACACCCCCCCCCCCCCGCCACCCCCACACACATACACACACACGCCACCACCCCCACCCCCACCCCACCCCCACACACACTCACGCACCCCCCCCCCCCCCCCCCCCCACACACACACACACACTGCATCCTACCCCAACCCAACCACGGCACTCACCGATAGCGAAGAGCACCTCCACGGCGGCGTCGATGTAGATGAAGTCGCGGTAGCGGTTGTGGCGCCGGAAGGCGGCGTTGAAAGGCACCATGATGGCGATGTAGAAGGTGCACAGCAGGATCAGCCAGTCCCAGCCGATCTTGAAGATGCCGTAGTGCACGATCACCAGCTTGGACTTCTTCACTTCTTGCACTTTGTACTCCGGCATCTGTGAGCCCAGCTGTGGGATCGGGAGAGAGAGAGTTAAACAAGATAGAAACGAAGATGGAAAAATAAATGCTGATAAAAAGGTAAAGGTGTTCCATAACCTATAAGGTCGTAGGGGATCGAGGCGTCAGAGACCTCACTTCTCTAGGGCCAGCATATTGAGGGCGGCACCCATCTCCTCTCCCTCGCTGCTTTACCTTCCCTGACCCTAAAGAGGACAGGTACCCATTTACAGCTGGATGAACTGGGGGAACTGTACTGAAGCCAAGGCGCGCAAACGGTCACCCATCCAACTGGTAACCACGGTCGACGCTGCTTATCTTGGCTTGGGGAAAGCGAGTGCTCCGACCACTGAGCTATCCCGTCCCCAAATGCTGATAGTAATAAAAAAAAATAAGGGCAAGGAAAACCCTGTAACCCTATGTTAACTTTGTGTCGATATAAGTGTGTGGTAAAATGTTTGTGGACTCCTCTTAGCACATACAAGAATCGAAAGTGCTATACAAAAAAAAATTCAAAAAATAACAGATTTGCATGCCTATATAGTGACCAATGATTTGAATTGATAACCCTTTGTGTCAGTGTATGTGTGTGTGTATTGTGTGTTGCGTGTGTATGTAGTATTGTTGTATGAGTATGTATGTATGTAGGTATTATGTATGTATGTTGTATGTGTGTGTATGTTGTATGTATGTATGTATGCATGTATGCATATCTATATGTATGTTTGATTGTATCTTTCCATGTTCCCATGTGTTAGAATGTAACATTTTATTAACATTACCTCATAAGTGTAGAACATATTTTGAATTAGTTACTTGTGCCTCTATTACTTAGTACCATTTATTAACAAAATAAATGTGCAAAATACTATAGCCAGCTTGAAAAATGGTGTATGTATTGATATTGAATTCATGTGCATTAATGTGTTAAAACGGTGGGGACACGGGTTAGAAACGATAGTTATGATGTCCATATGCAAAAATTGAATAAAAATGTTTTGTTTTTTTAAAAAGATGGAAAAGAAAAAGAGGAAGAAGAAGAATGCAAAGAAGAATGCAGAGAGAAGAAGAAGAAGAAGAAGAAGAAGAAGAAGAAGAAGAAGAAGAAGAAGAAGAAGAAGAAGAAGAAGAAGAAGAAGAAGAAGAAGAAGAAGAAGAAGAAGAAGAAGAAGAAGAAGAAGAGGAGAGAGGAGGAGGAGGAGGAGGAGGAGAGGAGAGGAGAGAAGAAGAAGGAGGAAGAGGAGGAAGAGGAAAAGGAAGAAGAAGAAAAAGAAGGAAGAAGAAGAAGAAGAAGAAGAAGAAGAAGAAGAAGAAGAAGAAGAAGAAGAAGAAGAAGAAGAAGAAGAAGAGAATGGTGATTATTATAAACTGGAAAATCGTATAAGTGAGGTAATAGATGAGGATGATGGTGATGATGAAGAAGAGGAGGAGGAAGAGGATAGTGGCTGTGGTGTGGTGATGGTAATAAGGAGGATGAGGGAGATGAGGGTGAGGATGAGGGTGAGGATGGTGGTGGTTGGAGTGGTGGTGGGATCTATACGTAAGGTAACAGAGATGATGATGATAATTATTATGCTACTGCTGCTGCTGCTGCTGCTGCTGCTGCTGCTGCTGCTGCTGCTGATGATGATGATGATGATGAGGAGGAGGAGGAGGAGGAGGATGAGGAGGAGGGAGGAGGGGAAGGTTGATGAGGATGAGGGTGTTGAGGATGGTGGTGTGGTAATGGTGCGGTGGTAGTGGTGATGGTAGTAGTGGTGGGGGTGATGATGGTGATGGTGATGATGATGATGATGATGATGATGATGATGATGGTGGTGGTGGTGGTGGTGGGTGCGGCGGGTGGTTGTAATAATGAGGATGGTGGTAGTGGTGGAGGTAGTGGTGGTGAAGGGGACAGACACACACACACACACACACACACACACACACACACACACACAACACACACACACACACACACTTACACAGAGACCGAGATACAGAGAGAAGAAGGAGAAGAACATGAGCGATAGATGGAAAAAAGAATGCTGCGGAAAAGAAAAGAGTGCGGGGAAATTGATGGGTCTTGTTGTAACCGAAACAGAAAGAGATCGGCGGGAGTACACACGGGTTCCAATGTCTGCAGCTTAATGATGGCTATGCTTGCCAGCCAGGGGTGCAGAACATTCAGTGTTCGTGCCCTGGAAGCTACACTTCTGTGCACTTTATTTATTAGATACAAAAAGTTAAAATGGAAGATAAAGAATGAACAGCAGCAGCAATAGCAGGAGGAGAAGGAGGAAGAGGAGAAGCAGTCAGTAGCAGCAGAAGAAGAAGATAAAAGAAAAGAGGAGGGGGAAAACAAGAAAGCAATGGAGAGAAAATGCACAGAAGAAAGATGCAAAGAAAAAGAAGAGAAGAATGAAGAAGGAAGAAAGAAGAATGAAAGAGAAGAGGAAGAAGAAGAAGAAGAATGCAAAGAAAGAATGAGAGAAAGAAGACGAAGAAGAAGAGAAAAAAGAAAGAAGAAGAGAGAGAATGAAGAAAGAAGATAGAAGAAGAATGCAAAGAAGAAAGAAGAAGAAGAAGAATGAAGAAGAGAAGAAGAAAAGAAGAAGGAGAAGAAGGAAGAAAGAATGAAAAAGAAGAAAGAAAGAAGAGGAAAGTAGATAAGAAAGAAAGAAAAAAGAAAAAGAAAGTAAAAGAAAGAAAGAAAAAAAGAAAACAACAACCCCAAACAACGCCCCACTCCCTTAAAAAACCAACAACAACAACCACAACAACAAACAAAAAAGTAACAACAAAAAAAATTTTAAAAAGAAAACACCCCACCTACATAGACAAAGACACGCACATATTTCATTTTACTGTCTGTACTTAAAACCGGATTTAGGGACGGCTTAACAAAACATTACACTCTTTAATCCTACATAAATAATATAAAAACAGAAAAACAGAACTGTGAGAAAATAGATCAAGTTTCATCCCTCTGGCTAAAAAAAACACAGGAAGATTTTAAATCTGACAAGGGGGGGAAGTGTAACTGCGTTGTTGTTTTATGTGCCAAACTGAAGCATGGTGATTATCCCCCATTACAGTATCAAGTTTTTGTTGTGGGTTGTTTTGGGGTTTTTTTTTTGGTTGCATTCAACCTGCTTTCAACAATCTAAGAACAGATCCATCGTACTGGCTTTCCTGACATTTTTATCATCACACCTGTGAAAACGTTTTCTGCCTTTTCTTTTTTTTTTATATACTTTGTATCTCAAAGAGAATACGAAGGATTAAGGTTGATCAGAAAATTCAGTGTGTGTGTCGGAGTACGTCGGTAAGCAGAGTATTTGACGGGGGTGAGGGGAGGATTTTTTTCTTTCCCTAAATACAATTACGATCATTTATCATCACTATCCATCACGATCACCATCATCATCAACATCCCTACTACCTCCCCAACCAACACTATCACTATCATCACCATCATCACCATCATCATTCCTACTACCTCCCCAACCAACACTATCACTACCACTATCACTATCATCACCATCGTTACCATTGCTACAATCCCTACGACCACCATCTTCTTTCTGACCTCACAAAATCCAAAAAGGAAAAAAAAGTTGTTTACTGGCGAAATTGAAACCATAAACTAGATATGTTTAACATTATCAAAGAAATGATACCAAATGTCAATCGACTTTCAATTCTGGTTTTGCCTGCTGTTTTTTTCTGTTTTGGGGCTTTTCAATCTATTGCTCTCCTCCCCACCCCACCCCCGCAATATTTAGTAGGTCCTCGATCCTTTGCCCCCCCCCCCCCCCTTACCCACCCCCTCGTTTCCTTTTGTTTTGTATTCCGCCTTTATATCCTCACGTGGGGATGCTGGGGTCTGTCAGTATAAACAGCATCCCCACCTTTTGGAAATTCCGTGCTCTGATTACCTATGATTCAAGCGGGATAGCTCAGTGGTCAGAGCACTTGTTTTCCCCAAGCTAAGGTTAAGCAGCATTGGGCATGGTTACCAAGTGGGTGGGTGACAGTTTGCACGCCCTGGCTTCAGTAAAGTCCCCCAGTTCACCCAGTTATACATGGGTACCTACTCTCTTTAGGGTCAGGGAAGGTCAAGCAGTGAAGGAGAGGAGATGGGCGCTGCCCTCATGCCCCCATGGAGAAGATGATGTCTCTGATACCTCGCTCCCCAACGACTTAATAGATTATGAAAAGACCTTTACAAATTAGTGATTTTTACCTTTACTTATTAGTTCTTACAACAACAACAACAGCCCATTTTTTGCTGCTTTATCTTCTCTGACATTCCTGCTCAGCTAACAACAACAACAACATTTTGATCCACTTAATATGACGATGGAATAACGTGGTCTTTTATGGTAAAACCGTTTTCAATGAATTTCTTATTGATTCGACTTGCCAAACTCAACAGTTGGGAAGACCAACGTTCACCTTTGTCATTTTGTGAACTTGTTTTCTGTTCTATGAAATCAACTTGTTTCAAAAGTTATGATGGAGGAGGCAGAAGGGAGGGGGTGGGGATGGTGGGGGGATGGCAGAGGGGGTGGGGAGGGAGAATAAACTGCAGCATGATCAGCTACCGGCTGTGAGGCATAGCGACAGACTTTTCCACAAGATAGCAAACATAATGGATTGGTTGACAAAATGCCAAGGCCATGGTATTTGTGCGCCACACATACAGACATACGCGTGCGCGGGCGCGCGCACACACGTACAAACGCGCGCGCGCGCGCTCGCATACATACAAGCATGCACACACATACCTCATATATATCTCTTCTCTCTTATCTCTCTCTCTCTCTCTCTTCTCTCTCTCTTCTCTCTATATATATATATATATATATATGTGTGTGTGTGTGTGTGTGTGTGTGTGTGTCTCTATATAAATGTAGATAGATAGGTAGATAGGTGGATAGGTAGGTAGATAGATAGACAGACAGATAGATAGATAGATAGATAAATGTCTACATATATACCCACACACATGACATTCGCATACACACACACGCACGCACACACACAACACACACTGACGCACACACACACGTACGCACACCTACGCACACACATATAGACACATGCACACATACAAACACATACACACACACACAAACACACACAAACACACACACTCATACACACAAACACGTACACACACACACAAACGCACACACTCACACACACAAACGTACACACACACATGCACACGCACACACACACACACAAAACACACACACAACACACACACACACACACAAAACACACACACACACACACACAAAACGCACACACATAACTACTACAGATGTAGAGAGCGAATTTGTATATAAAAAATACTGCATACATACAGAGAGGAGTGTCAGGAGGTAATAAATAGCTGACAAGTGCTGCTTTATCTGATTTCGGGTTTGTTTTTTCTCCCCTCTCCTTTTATTTTTTCCCTCCATATAAAAAATGATATGAAGATGAAGGCAATTCAAGCTACATCGGGTTTTTTTTCAGAGTCGTTCTTGTCTGTCTGTCTGTCTGTTGTCTGCCTTTATCTATCTGTCTGTGTGTCTGTCTTTGTCTACCTGTCTTGTCTGTCTGTATGTCTGTCTGCCTGTCTATCTCTGCCTGTCTGTCCGTCTATTGTCTGCCTTTATCTATCTGTCTTTCTGTCTGTCTTTGTCTACCTGTCTTGTCTGTCTGTATGTCCTTCTGTCTGTCTCTGTCTGTCTGTCTCTTTCTCTGACTCTCTCTCTCTCGGAATGCTTCTGCTTTGAGTTCCTATCATTTTAAGAATACATCCTGCACTTGATCTGTCTCGTTGTTGGTTTGTTAGGGGGATTTCTGCTTTGTTTGTTTGTTTTGTCTGTTGTTTTTTTGTTTGACACACAAAAGCGACAGCAACATATGAACACTAAATTATTAACGTATCTGGAGCAAAAATCTAATGTTTTTCCCTCTCTTTATTTGGTTTGTTGCCCTCGGTACAGATGTAATTAGATTTTATCTTATTCCAGGAGATGGACTAAATATTGACACTTGATCCCTGTGCGTACACAGAGCTTGTAAACACAAAGAGACATAGACACAGACACACACACACACACCATGTACGCACGCACACGCACACACACACACACACACACACACACACTTAACATACACACACAGGGAAAGAGAGAGAGAGAGAGAGAGAGAGAGAGAGAGAGAGAGAGAGAGAGAGAGAGAGAGAGAGAGAGAGAGAGAGAGAGAGAGAAGAGAGAGAGAGAGAGAATGAGAGAGAGAACTCTGAACTCTGACATGGTTTAATTGCACATGGGTCTTAGGCCATAATAGAATAGAGGGGAAAAAAGGATAATGCATAATATAACATTACCTATCTATGTACAGTCGAGAGAGAGAGAGAGAGAGAGAGAGAGAGAGAGAGAGAGAGAGAGAGAGAGAGAGAGAGAGAGAGAAAGAAAGAAAGAAAGAAAGAAGAGAGAAAGAGAGAGAGAGTATGTATGTATGTATGTATGTATTATGTATGTATATATGTGTGTATGTGCGCGCCTGAGCGCATCATTATATCTGCACGCGTGCGTATAAACACCTGCGCACACGCATGCATACCAGCATCCTCGCACGCATAATATGCATGTCCACACGCACGCACGCACGCGCACACGCGCACACACGCACGCGCGCGCGAACATGCATGCACGCTTACCCTGTTGAGCTGCTGCAGCTTGGTCTTGGCCTTGTTCTGCTTGTTGAGCTGGCCGGAGATGTGGTACAGCACGGCGCGGCTGCGACGTCGGGAGTAGTTGTAGTTGTCGGGCATGTCGTCGTTGTCGTTGTCGTCCGACTTGCTGGAGTCCGAGTCATCCTTGTCCATACTGCCCGTGTTGTCTGCCGTGCCGCGCAGAGGGAAGAGACCAGTTCAGTGCCAGAGTTCAGTGGGGTGGCTTTTTGTTGGGTTTTTTTGGGGGGAGGGAGGTTTTGTTGGGTTGTTTGTTGTTTTTTGTTGTTGTTGGGTGGTGTGTGGTTGTTGTGAGTTTTTTTTTTTTTTTTTTGGGGGGGGGGTTGGTGGTGTGTGTGTGTGTGTGTGTGTGTGTTGTGGTGTGTGTGTGTGTGTTTTGGGGGCACAAAGGCGTCAGAAGTTGGTTTTTGATATTCAATGTACTAGTTCTAGTTGTTTTGGGTTGTTGTTTTTTGTTTTTTTGCCACATGGGCGTCAGGAAAGTTGTATATTCTATATACTCGTTTTCAGGTGTTGGGGGTTTCTTCTTAGCCCACAGAGGCCGTGAGAAATGTTGTATGTTCTATATACTAGTTTCCAGTTGTTGTTGGGGTGTTGTTGTTTTTTACCAGAGAGGCGTGAAGAATGTTGTTATGTTCTACATACTAGTTTCCAGTTATTGTTGTTTTGGCCACAGAGGCGTCAGCAATGTTGTATGTTGTATACACTGGTTTGCAACGTTGTTGTTGTTATTGTTGTTTTGGCCACAGAGGCGTCAGCAATGTTGTATGTTGTATACACTGGTTTGCAATGTTGTTGTTGTTTTGGCCACAGAGGTGTCAGCAGTTTTGTATGTTCTATATACTAGTTTTCAGTGGGTTACCTTTGTCACAGAGGCGTGAAGAATGGTGTATATTCTATATACTAGTTTCCAGTGTTGTTTGTTGTTTTTTTTGGCCACAAAGGCGTGAAGAATGGTGTATGTTCTATACGCCAGTTTCCTGTGTTTTGTTTTGTTTTGTTTGATTTTTTTTGGGGGGAAGGGGTGGCCACAGATGTGGGAAGAATGTTGTATGTTCTATAGACTACTTTTCGCTTTATGTTTTGGTCACAAAGGCATTAGGAATGTTGTTTATTCTATATACTAGATCCCAGTTGGGTGTTTCTTCTGCCACAGAGGCATGAAGAATGTTGTATATTATATACACTAGTTTCCACTTGGTGGGGGAGGGGGGGGTGTAGGGCGTTGCCGTATAGGCGAAATAATGTTGTATGTTCTATGCAAAGTTTCTAGTGTTGTTTTTTTGTTTGTTTTTTACTGCAGAGGCTTGAAGAATGTTGTAGTTTCTATATACTAGTTTCCAGTTTGTTTTGTATGCAACAGACGCATGAAGAATGTTGTATGTTCTATATACTATTTTCCTGGTGTATTTTTAAATTTGCAACAGAGGGGTAAAAAATGTTGCGTATACTATATACTAGTTTCAAGTGTTGTTTTTTTGCCACAGAGGCATCAGGAGTGTTGTGTGTGTTCTATATACTAGTTTCTAGCGTTGGTTTTTTCCCCACAGAGGAGTGAAGAATGTTGCATATTCTATACACTAGTTTCTAGTGTTGTTGTTGGGTTTTTGGTTGTTTTTTGCAACATGTTGCACATTCTGTATACTAGTTTCCTTGTGTGTGTGTGTGTGTGTGTGTGTGTGTGCTTTAAACATGAGCATGTGTGCTTGAAAATGCATGCACATGCTTGCCCGTTTGTAAATGTGTGTGTGTGCGAGCGTGCGCGTGCACACTCGCACACGTGCGTCTGCGCAGGCCTCAGAGCAGTTTCTGAAGAAAAAAAGTAGAGGGTAAAGAATGTTGGCCCAAAATATGTCCTGCTGACAGCAGGCATCTGCAACACGTTTGGCTTTCCTGTTCCGAAGAAGGAAGCGGAAATGACGCAAAATGACAAAACATTAGCAAATCACATTTCCTGTTTACGATTCGAAATTGTCAACACCAACAAAAAAGGCAAAAACATTCTCATAGATATGCGTGATGCTGAAAATCAATCTTAAAGCAGAGGTAATAAATAACAACAATAGGAGATTAATATAACTTGTCCCAACAGGGAAAACATCGCCATACACATAAGCTTGATGTTCAGAATCGATGTGAAAATACAAGTCATTATAATTGATGGCAACGTTAAATCACTTTGATCATGCCAAGAATCTTGCTTTAGCATCCTAATGCGATGAAGCGAAGAAGCCGACATAGAATAAGGGTGCTTGTAATTAAACATTAATTAGTGGAGATATTTTTGTTCAGCTGTGTGTTCTTCCTTAATTTAACGTCTTTCCGTGTTTTAATGAAACGAGTTCAATTAAAAAAAATAAAGGCTATAAAAGAGGAGAGGAAACAGAGAGAGAGAGAGAGAGAGAGAGAGAGAGAGAGAGAGAGAGAGAGAGAAGAGAAGAGAGCAGAGGAGAGTTGAATTTATGTTTGTGTGTAAACCCAACTGTACATATGCTTACACGCGCGCATGTACACACCCACATATCTTCCCCCCCCCCCCCCCATCCCACATCAACCACCGCCGCCCACCACACACTACACACCACCCCCACGTTCCAACACCACCACCATAACCCTCTTCTTCTTCCACCTCCTCATTATTTTATCCTCGTTGGTTGTTGTTGTAGCGTTCAAATGTTAAGTTGCTGAGTTTGATTGTGTTTTTGTTGTTGTTGGTTCTTGTTATTATTGTTTATCATTATAATGTACCCATAATAACACGAGGACTGGATATAAAAACACATAATATGCTTATTCATTACTCTCGAAATAAGAGAATTGGATTAAATTGAACTCCTCCTCTTCATCCTTCGTCTTCGTCGAACACTCAGACAGCAACTATAATTATTGTCTGTCATGTGAGCGAAAATGCGTTGCGCTGCCGTTAAGCGCCTGACAAGTCAGGCCCAGCACATCCGACTTCGCTGGGAGACAACTGTGATCTTTTTAAGGCTTTCCGGGGGAAAGAAACATACGGCAGGAGAATGGACCAAGAAGGCAGAAAACAGACAAGAATGAGGCGACAAGAAGAAAAGGTCCAAGGCAGAAACACAAAGAGGGATAGAAACGAGGGAATTCCAAGCACAGAATTTCCAGAAGGTGGGGATGCTATTTGCGCTGAGCAGGAAAAAAAGAAACGAGGCAAGAAACAAAGAGAGGGATAGAAACAAGGGAATTCCCAGCACAGAATTTCCAGAAGATGGGGATGCTATTTGCGCTGAGAGTAAGAAAAGGAACGAGACAGATCAGAAACAAAGAGAGGGATAGAAACGAGGGAATTCCTAGCACATAATTTTGCAGAAGGTGGGGGGATGCTATTTTGCTCTGACAGGAAGAAAAGGAACGAGACAGATCAGAAACTAAGAGAGGGATAGAAACGAGGGAACTCCTCGCACACAATTTTGCAGAAGGTGGGGATGCTATTTGTGCTGACAGGAAGAAAAGGAACGAGGCAAGAAACAAAGAGAGGGATAGAAATGAAGAAATTCCTAGCACATAATTTCCAGAAGATGGGGATGCTATTTGCGCTGACAGGAAGAAAAGGAACAAGGCAGAAACAAAGAGAGGGATAAAAGTGAGGGAATTCCTAGCACAGAATTTCCAGAAGGTGGTGGACGCTATTTGCGCTGACAGGAAAAAAAAAGAACGAGACAGATCAGAAACAAAGAGAGGGATAGAAACGAGGGAATTCCTAGCACACAATTTCCAGAAGGTGGGGGGATGCTATTTGCGCTGACAGGAAGAAAAAGAACGAGACAGATCAGAAACAAAGAGAGGGATAGAAACGAGGGAATTCCTAGCACAGAATTTTCCAGAAGATTGGGATGCTATTTTGCGCTGAAAGGAAAAAAAGAAACAAGGCAAGAAACAAAGAGAGGGATAGAAACAAGGGAATTCCTAGCACATAATTTCCAGAAGGTGGGGATGCTATTTACGCTGAGAGGAAAAGGAACGAGACACGAGACAGAAGGTGGGGAATGCTATTTATTATACTGACAGCCAACCCTCCCCCCCCCCCCCCCCCCCCCCCAGGCATCCCCACAGGGACCTTTGCTCCTCTTCAATGTTAAAATCATGATGCTCTCGCCAGTCACCCATCCTTCTCCTCACCGTTGATGTCTGTGGCGCCCAGGTCGCCGCACGAGGGGAGGTTCTTGTCGCGGGTGATGTCCTTGTGGGAGACCAGGAAGAGCACCACTTGCCGCTTCTCGTTCTTGATGGGCACGATGTCCATCAGACACCAGAATGGGCTGCCTGCAACATCCACCACCACCGCCACCAGCATAACCAGCGGCCCATATATATATATAGACAGGTACATGCATGTAATTGTATACACACACATATTATAGTGTGCAAAACGCTCTTTCTTTTGTTCATAGCAGATGTATATGGAAAATACTGAGACATACGTACATACATACATACGTACATACATACATACGTACATAATAATAATAATAATAATAATAATAAATGTATGGAATTTATATAGCGCTGAATCTTGTAAAGCAACAAATCAAAGCGCTCGTACATGCATACATGCATGCATACATACATACATGCATGCATACATGCATGCATGCATACATACATACATGCATACATACATGCATACATACATACATACATACATTATACATACATACATACATTCATACATACATACATACATACATACATACATTCATACATATACATACATTCATACATATACGTACATACATACATACATATCTTATATATGGAAACAGATGACAAAATTGACAAAACCGCATACACACGGGGACTGGATGTCACAAAGCACATGAGTGCTTATTCCATTATCCTCGATATCAAAGAATAAATAAATAAAAATAAATAAATAAAATATGCATACAAACATACATGCATACATAATACATACACACAAAAATACAAACACACATACATACATGCACGCATACATACTGTACAAACACTATTCTATGTTCATAAATAGAGATACACACACACACACACACACACACACACACACACACACACACACACACACACACACACACACACACACACAGAACAAAACAAGCAAAGGCAAAGAAGATGAACACGACAAGGACACAGGAAAAAGCTCGAAGAACGTCTGAAGCTGATGTCCTTTCTTTTGTTTTGCTATGATAGTCTGTTTAGACAGCGTTAGAATCAAGCTCGAAGAATCGTAGGTTAAGACACACTTCTTATGCATGTGTGTGTATGCACATACACACATGCACGCGTGTACGGATACATGCATCTACACACACACTCACAAACACACACACAGACACACGCACGCACGCACGCATACACACGCGCACACGCACACACAGACACACACAACTCACACACACACACACACACACACACACACACACACCGCGCGCGCACGCACACGCACACAAAAATGAACACAAAAAGCAAAGGCAAAGAGAAAATGAACCCAACAAGGAAACCCACAAACAAAACAACAAAAACAAAACAGAGAAAAAGTTCTGAAACTGTTTATCTTTTTCTTCTTCCTTGCTATGATAGTCTTTTTAGAGGGGCGGGAAGGGTGGGGGGTGGGGGTTCGTAAGCAATCTGGAAGAACTATGTGTTCACGCATACACACACAGACACATTATGTTTGAATGTAAGAGTCTAAAACCATTATTACCTTCTTTTTCTGAAAAGTCCTTGGATAAGATATTAAAAAATATTAATTTAGCATTTCGTATAACAAAATCTTTAATGAACAGTCCTATAGTACATTTGTTATAGCTATAAGTCGCATTAGCATTTCTTATGTATTTGTTGTTATCATTGCTTAGCCTTTTTCTGTATACTGCCTAGGATATTTAGCAACAGATACCAATTTCACAGCACACAACCATCAACATCAATGTCCCCTCCCCTCCCCTTCCCATCGTCTAATATCACTTTGAGTGAACAGACGTAAAAACGAAGCAACAACAACAACACACCACACACACACACACACACACACACACACACACACACACACACACACACACACACACACACACACACACACACACACGCACTGCCATACACAACATCGCTGTCCTTATCCTCTGATGAAGGCATAAGTACACAAGTCCACAGACCAACAACCAACAGGACGACAAAGACTTCATCTGCACACAAAGGTTTGGATACGACGATCCCGTCTCTTCTACAAAAAAAGTCTCTTTCACCGCAAGCCAACCGGCATGCAAGGTTTCCCCTTCAGAAATGTATCTATCTATTTATTCATTCTTTATTTCCAAGATAATGGAATAAGCACTCATATGCTTTTCTTTTACATCCAGCCCCCGTGTGTATGCAGTTTTGTAAATTTTGTCATCCGTTCCCACCGACACATGATGGCCTACTCTTCAGAAAAAAAAGAGCGGAACGTGTTTTAGCGTGTGCGCAAGGTATTCTGCCAGAAGCACTGGAATTAACAGCCAGATACCAGACAGAGCAAACTACAACCCTCACCCAAGAAATAGTTTCAGACAGAACCATATACGATATTAGTAGTACTTAAAAAATTAAATTCTTTTATATCGAGGATAATGGAATAAGCACTCATGTGCTTTTTTACATCCAGTCCCCGTGTGTATGCGGTTTTCTCAATTCTGCCATCTGTTCCCACCGGCACGCAATGGCCTACTCTTAAGTCTACGTGCAAGATCCACGCACCCGATAAGAAGACAGCATTATAGGTTCTTCAAGGACACAGCTCGACATGAAAAACTCACCAGTCTATCTAAGACGGAGTCCTGAGCCACACACACATAGATAACCATTAATTGATAGTGGAACCAGTACCATCTGTGGGGTCTAGAAGGAATCAGCGGTGCCAAGGTAACAGACACATCCATCACTAACTAGAGAACAGCTTTAGGTAGCTAGCTCCCTGGCTGCTTGTTGGTGGGTCGTTTCATTGCAGGGATCATTCTGGTCATGGCTTTGACAGCTGATTAGCTGAAGTGGTCTATATCAGCCAGTGAATTTGAAGGATATTCTTTTTCATAAGGAGGTATCGTTGCTGCCAGGATTATCATTTCATGGTATAGTTCCTTACATACACACGCACACACTCATGCATACACGCACACACGCTTGCTGATGAACGCATGCACACAAACACGTTTTGCGCACGCACGTACGCACACTCACACTATCAAACAAGTTAACATTTTTCTTATCTTCTGACTAAAGACTAGGTACAAATCTGAGGATTGAGAACCAAACACGATATCTTATCATCCACAAAGAGCCACTTTTACCACAAGGCCATAAGACCTCACAGTCCTGACCACAGAGAAAAATAAAACGTAAGAAGCACTGATACAAACAGCTATACCAACAGATATAAAAAGAAACGACACCCTAAAGAACATTTCCATCCCAAAGCCAAAGAAGACATTAAGGTAGAGTACTTAGGTATAAAGGCAAGATTCAGGCAAAGGATAAGAAAATAGCATTATGGGTTTATCTAAGACACAAACACGAAATCCACACAAGCTACAAGATTAACCTGAGCCACACACACAAAGATAACAAATTGGTTGTGGAACTAAGGCCATCGTTTGGGATCTGAAAGAAATCAGTGGTTCCCAGGCATTGACTCAGAGACACACCTATTCCTCAACAGAAAAAAATCCCAACACTAGATTTAAGACCATGATCTGTTATCTGCCATACAGAGTCACATTCACCACAACAAAACGAGCGTGCAAAGTCTTCCCTTAAAACAATAATGTCAGGAACACTGGGACTAACAGCCAGACCATCAGACAGAAAAACGCCAATCCTGGCCCTAGAAATACTTACAGACAGAACCGTACACTATTCGGGTAGTACTTTGGCTTAAGAGCAAGATCAATGCACACGATAAGGAGACATCCCTATGGGCTTGCCAAGGGCACAGACATGAAAAACCAATCAGCCGTGAGAAGACGAGTCCTGAGCCACACACATAGATAACCATTGATAGTGGAATCAGTACTCTCTGTGGGACCGAGAAGAAATTGGTGTTGCCAAGACATAACTCTTAAGACACACCCATTGCTTTGCAGATGTAGCCCCAGTTAGTGTACTGGTTAGTTTGTTTAGTACGTTCGTGGCTTCATTGCATTTGTATTATTATTTTCACACTGCTTAAAGCCAGGGCACCTCTCCCGTGTAAAATTCAGGCTGCTCATCCAGGGGAAAGTATGTCACCACAAGAGCAGCACCATACATTATTTCAGAGTTTTATTGTTCTGTCTGCTTGTGTATTTGTTTCCTTATCAGGTGGCTTTTTTCTACGTCATTTTTGCCAGGACAACTATCGTTGTTGCCATTCATCCTACTATCCAAAAGACTAGCATTGATACGTAACTCACAGTCTAGTAAATGGAGGAAAATTTAAAGGCACAAACGGGGATCAAATCTGCACTTCTCACTTTCTAGGCAGGTGCGTTGCCTCAAGTCCATCATCGATCCATGAGTAGTCCTGTCGATGCCTTTGACAGCTAACTGAACTGTTGCTAGGATGGCTGATGAGTTTAGCTGTAGCCTAATATTCCATGTACCCCCTTCCCCATCCGCCTACAATACATGCTGTCACACAGGATATAATTTTTTCTGATCTTCTAATAAAAAATAGGTACCCATGTCCACAGGCTAAGAACCAAACAGGAAACACGCATTCGTTGTTTATACCAAATTTGAGACCACGTTCTTTTCACTTCCCCAAAGAACCACTTTTAACACAAGGCCATGAGCATGCAAATGCCTGACCTATCAAATAGTATCAAAAGCACTGGAACTAACAGTCAGAGTACTAGACATAAAGAACTGCAGACATAGAAATAGTTACAGACAGAGCCGTACAAATGTCAGGGCAGTACTGCGGTATAAGTGCAAGATCCATGTAGATGATAAGAAGAAGACAGCGCTATGAGTTGAATTAGGACACAAACACGAAAGTCTCATCAGCCATGAGCAGACGACTCCTGAACCACATTAAGATAACACATTTGATAATGGAACTGCCCACCCTCTATGGGACCTCAGCAAAATCAGTGGTGCCAAGAGAGAGACTCAGTGACACGTTCACAGCTGACCAGAACATTGCGCTCGCAATCTGATGACCTGGGTTCGATTCCCGTTCAAAGGGATATTTCCCTGGAGTTAACATCAGTGCAGACACCACTCTCCCCAAAAGTCCTTCGGATGAGACTATAAACCGAGGCCCCGTGTGCGAATGCACGCAGAACATTTGCGCGCACGTTAAATCCTGTTCCACTTTTCGTAAGAGTAGGCCATTGTGTGCCGGTGGGAACAGATGACAAAATCTACAAAACTGCATAAACAAGGGGATTGGATGTAAAAAGCGCACAAGTGCTTATTCCATAATCCTCGATAAAAAAGAATAATAATAAACAAAAAGAACACAGCCTGGGTAGATCCATGGCTATCTACTGGTGGACGTTTTCTTTCTAAAGTTCATTCTATGGATATCTTTGATGGCTGGATGGCTGAACTGATGTGAGTGAGTTTACAGCAATTTTGTGTATCATTAGCAGGTATCATTGTGGCTGGCATATTCCAAGTATACTACCCCTCTTTTTCTTTTAAATTGAGATTAAAGAAAGCGTCCTCTCATATTATGTAAAACCAAGAATTTATGTGAAAACGTGTGTATGCTAGACATTTTTTGTGTTTCCAACACTCTCTGGCGTTACGATAAAATTCTGGATACTTTACGCTACATTAATTCTTCTGTCTGAATATATGCATAGGTTGGGTTGGATTCTATATTATTTGATCAGAGAGATTAAAGACAGCCCAACCTTAAAATCTACCTTCACACATTCACTTTCACACATGTCTTTCTTGCTTGTCCATTGCACGTACATTACATGTGTAGCTAATTGGCTGGTTGAGGGGGTTGTCATTACGTTTCCTAATAAGGATTATCACCAACCTATCTCCCCTTTATCGCAGACAACAGTCTGTTACACAATTAGCACGAAGACAACTGGAAATTTCACTAATTCATGAATGCTGAGATTGAAAGTTTGCTTAATCCCACATATCTAGTGATCACACATTGAATTGTGAAAGTTGCAAAAGTCATACATATTTTGATCAGAAATGGTAAAAAACTATTTCACATAAACATAAATCGTTTCCACGTAACTTATCCGACAGACAGAAATGGCTTCAGAACACATTACAGGAACTTTGACCCATGCAAAGCTAATTTATCTACCAAGAAGAAACGCCAGGATATGACTTCACATAAGCATTTGGCAGCAAGAAGAATAACGCTCTTGTCACACTGTTCAGCACAACTCAGTTTTGTTGTTCCACACAGGGGCACCACTCCACGCCACCATATTCCACCAACGACTCATTCCACTCATACATCAGTCATCAACTTCTTCAGAGGCAGACACAAGAAATGCGTTCTAACTGCCCCTCACAGAGAACTACTCTATGTGCCCTTCACATTACAGGCAGGGTGACTACATTACATGTTGTCTAACGTACGCTTCCCACTAATGGAAGCTGGCACAAAATGTCTTAGCCACAGGCCCTCAGGGACACAAGCCTGTGCACATTGCTTGTGTACGTACATCCATCCACCCACGCCTTCGACTACTACCATCTTGGATATACCTATTCCTCTGAGTGGAGGAAATCACTGCTTCTCTTAGTCATTAGCGATTCCGTTAGTGGCCTTTCGGCAATGCACAGTACAGGCCAGGGCAGATGCATTAGATAGGTACAGATAGTGCTGTCAGCCGCACAGGGCGTTAGTCTGGTCCAGGACAATCACACACCAATGAATATCTCTTCCACAGTAATTTCTCGAGCTAATGTGTCGAAAGCAAGAGGCTAAGGTAGGATAATTGACTATGAGATTGCGGGTAGTTTCAAGGTAAGTATTGCATGTAGGGTTTTATGGTATGTGTGTGTGTTGTATTGTGTGTGTGTGTGTGTGTGTGTGTGTGTGTGTGTGTGTGTGTGTGTGTGTGTGTGTGTGTGTGTGTGTGTGTGTGATTCAGATTCAGATTCAGAATATTTTATTGCCATTTAAGTCAAGTAGACTTGTTTGACACAACAACAAAACAAGCAAACATCAGTTAAAATCATCTCTTTGGCTAAAATTGATGTACACTAAAGCATGTTGCATTTTACTTCTCATTTTCTCTTTTCTTAAAAATTCATACACATATTGATGTGTGTGTGTAGGTGTGAGTTGGCTGTTTTTGTTATGAATCATATTTTGAAATGTTTAGTATCTGGTTGATTGAGTTGTTCCTGGTGAGCTAGTAAAAATGTTGCTTTGTGGAATCAGTTGTTAACAGTTTGTCAATTAGATAATCATATGGCATCTACATAAAAAGCTGGTTAGACAAATAACTAGCTGGTTGATCAGTAAGGGAGTCAATATCTTTATGGAAATAGGACCTTCTAAATCGCAGACCAAAACAATCTGCTCTGCTCACTTTGACATGAAGGTACCCAGTGATTACTGAAGACTGGAACTGTCAACCCTCTGTAGGGCAATACATCAAACCATGCTATTTGGCAATAGAGTACTGTAAATCAAGTGCAAATGAAATCAAGGTAGTTCATCTAGCAGAAAGAATTGGCAAGTGAATACTCTGCATCATAAAGTAGTGATAAACTAGTCACGTTGTTCAGTTCTCTGTTTTCTTCTTTGCCTTCCTTTGTTGGGTGGAAAACGTCATGTTATATCTTCTCCTGTGCTTGTAACCCTGCAGTAGGAGGTTTGCCCGCTGGCCTCATCCACCAATTTCAACTCAGTTCAGTTCATTTGTGTCTTTTCCCCATGGAGATGTTCAGAGACCTCAACCCACACATCAGTTATCACATTCTACTGAGATTCAAACAAGTGTGTTTTTTTCATTTTGAGGGTTGGATGAAAGAACCACTGCCAGACATGGCCCCTGACAAAAGCCCTGGAAACTGTTAACGTGCGAGATGAAGTGCTTGAGGAAAGCCGCC
>CM054134.1:77452607-77465107 GCA_028751875.1 Rapana venosa | reverse complement strand
GATGTAGCAAGAACCAGCAAGAATAAGAGTCAAAGAAATGCAGTGATTTCGATTTAAGAAAATGAAGTTCTTAAAGCAGCATTGATAATCGTGGAAGTAGATACATATGTTGATGATTGAAGAAAAAATATATAAATGATACATGAGAACTGTTAAAACTACGTATGGGCTTGTTAACAAACATCTGCAATGGGGACATGAACAGGTACAACAGCAGTAGCAACAACAGCAACAAAAACAACATCAACAACCACACACACACACACACACACACACACACACACACACACACACACACACACACACACACACACACACATACACACCACACCACACCACACAACACAACACAACACACCCTAAGCGTCAAACTCATCCCTTAACATATTGCTGAGTTTTGGCATGACACCAATAAACAGATTGTTGGAGAAACGAAAGAAAAGCAAAGCATTCAGTCCTGTTTACTGAAAACTTTAAGTACCCAGCTGTATTCTGGACCAACATGTTGATGCATCACTTCCTAGGTATGGTGAAACCCTGTACCAATTTGCACGCAATTTAACAACAGGGAAAGCCTGTGAGCTCTTTGGAGAATACTAATTGTTTGTTTTTATACGACTTTAAGTCTTGGCAGAGTTCTCTGCATGAAATTTGGGCTGCTCTCCCCAGGGAGAACATGTCGCCACAAGAGCAGCGCCACCCATTATTTTGTTCTTTTCCTGTCTGCAACTGCATTTGTTTACCTATCACAGTGGCTTTTTCTATATAATTTTGCCAGGGACACTTCTCTTGTTCCTGTGGGTTCTTTTACTAACATAGATATTTTTGTTTAACATACCAGAACTCGGATTATCCCAAAGACTAACACCCAGACCACCACTCATGGATGGGGAAAAAGTTTTGGACCCACACAGGGATCAAACCACCGCACACTTCTGACCCAGACTTTAGCTTTCTAGACAGGCGCGTTACCTCCAGAACACCAATCCATCGATCGTTTCTATTTCCCTTTGAGGCTGTGCAGTCACAACAATGTCTAGCTCATGTTGTTCCAGTCTCGCGTTTGACCCAGTTTACTCTATCTGCTGTAGAACTTTTCTTTCTTTTTTTTTCGTGACCCATGTTCAAAATTTGTTTTCCAAGCTCAGTCTGTCTTGTCAGCGGCCACACATCCTCCTAATTTTTTTTGCCCAGATTTTTTCTAAATTTTTTTTCCAGTATAAAGTTCTATTTAGGAAAGCCATTGAACTGAGACCCCCCAAAAAGAGAGGTTTTACGCTGCAGACATGCTTCTCATAACCATTCAGTAGCCAGAGTCTGGCTGTTTTCTAAGAATGATGGTCTTTACCATTTCTTAGGGTATACTGATACCCTTGTTTTACCTTCTATGCTTTTTGTGTGTAAAGTATGGAACGTAGTTTAAAATCTCTAAGCGAATTCGTGCAGAGGGAATGTAATGACAGACAGTGATACTAGGACACAGACAGACATAAGAGAGAGAGAGAGAAGAGAAGAGATAGAGAGAGAGAGGAGGGGGGGGGGAGAACAGAGGGAGTCAATGAAAGAAAGAAAGAGAGACAGAGACACAGAGAGTCAATGACAATGACAATGACAAATTATTTTATTTCAAGGATAATGAATAAGCACACAAGTGCTTTATTTACATCCAGTCCCCTTAGGGATACATTATATGATAATAAAATAAAAGAGCGAGAGAGAGAGGGACTAAAACAGAGACAGACAAAAAGCAGAGAGAAAGGAGCACTTTGGTGTGTGTATGTATGTATGTATGTACGTATTATATATATATATATATATATATATATATATATATATATAATATATATATATATATATATATATATATATATGTACTATATGTATTATATATATTATATATCTATCAATCTATATCTATCTATATACATACATATATATATATATATATATATATAGAAATAGAGAGAGGAGAAGAGAGAGATAGAGAGGGAGAGACACAGAGACACAGAGAGAGAGAGACAGAGAGAGAGAGAAGCATGCTGAGGCAGAAAATCCCTCACATAACACAAACAGACAGATCAGGAAACAACAGGGAAACCATATACCCTTAACATGTCTACACTCTCACGCTACAGCCACAATCCCACTCCACTTTAACCATTCCCCATTTCAAAGACAACAGGGAAAAAGGGGTGGAGTGATAGCAGGAAACCTAACAAGACAGGACAGATTGGCCAACAAGGTTAAGTGGCGAGGAGCGCGGCTGGAGAAACAGGCTGCATGTTCCCAGTTGGTGTCAGGCTAAATGCAGCCTGTTCCTTATTATCTGAAGACATCTGCTGGGCCAGTGGCTCTGAGATCAGCTGGGAATCAGCACTAAGCAGGCATCAGATAAATGGCTGAAGGCTGGGGAAGGGTGTGTGTGTGTGTGTGGGGGGGGGGGGGGGGGTTGATGTGGGACACATACAGTAGTGGCTGGTTGGATATTATTAAAATGTAGTTTGAAACATGAAGGCTTGTTCACTGAGAGAGAGAAAGAGAGGGGGGAGGGAAGGAGAGGGAGAGAGAGAGAGAGATCAACAGACAGAGAGATAAACAGAGATAGAGACAGACAGACAGAGACAGACAGAGAGAGCTAGATACACAGAGACAGGAAGTCAGGATAAAACACAAGACAATAATAATTGAAGGATGTGGGGAAATCATTCACAAAGCTGTTGTTAAAAATTAAATAAACTTCCTTTTGTGTTTTTGCCTGTCATCTTCTCTTTTAAATATATCAAAGTACATAGAGTACAAGTGCAAGGCAATGAGCTACAGAGGAATAAGATCAAAAGCAGTACGAGCCAGCAAATACACATAGCACACAGTGCAGTCTTTGATCAGAGAAAGGAAAGAAAGGTTGTGGATGCTTGATGTCAGCTGGCCTACAGATCTATAGTTGTAAAGAAAAGATTCAGGAAATAATACGACTTCCTGCATACACACACACACACACACACACACACAGTTACAGCACCACCCTACCCCATCTGAAATGACACAAACCATCACACAAGCAAATACAACAAACAATGCAGTCTCATGATCCAGATAAGGAAATGTTGGAGATAGAAGAAAAGCCTAGATCTATTGTTTACATGAAAACTTTCTGTAAACACTTCTGCTACCACCAACCTACAACACACACAACTGTAAAAGCCCGACCCTACCCCATCTCAACATGCCCACACACTCACACACACCAAACAAGCAAACTGACCCCTAAAACAATGCCAGTACTGGCATGATTCCAATAAGCAAATGTTGGAGAAACGAAAGAAAAGCCACGCATCTAGTCCTGTTTACTGAAAACCTTTTGTACACAGCTGTTTTCTGGCCCAACCTGTTGACATATCACTACCTGTAATGTGGAAAAGCTCTGTACCAATTTGCACCCAACTCAACAACAGGGTAAAAACTAGCTGTGAGCTCTTTTGGAGGAGATTGAATGCTTGTGTGTTTTCCCCTTTGGATTCACTTGAGATAATTCAGTCACAACAATGTCTAGCTCATGTTCTTGTTTAGGGTTTGACCCACTATACTCTATTTGCTTCAGATCTTCTTCTTCTTCATCTGTGCTACCCTTGCTCAAATCTGTTTTCCCATTCTAGACTGTCTTGTTATCATTCATATTTTTTACCACAGTGTTGGTTTTTTAAAATTCAGTATTGAGTGGGGACAGGATAGCTCAGTGGTCAGAGCACTCACTTACCCCCAGCCAAAGTTAAGCAGCGTTAAGCATGGTTACCACTTGGATGAGTGACAGTTTGCATGCCTTGGCTTCATTACAGTTCCCCCAGTTCACCCAGCTGTAAATGGGTACCTGCCTCTTTTGGTTCAGGGATGGTAAAGCAGCAAGGGAGAGGAGATGGGCGCCAACCTCAATATGCTGGCCCCTAGAGAAGTGAGGTCACTGTCGCCCTGCTCCCCTATGACCTTATAGGTTATGGGACACCTTTACCATTACCTTATAGAGTTCTATTCTAGAAAAGCTTTGCACCAAGACAAAGAGAGCTTTTCCACAACAGACATTCTTCCCATAACTGACTCTGTGGCAAGAGTCCAAGTGTTTCCTACAAATGATGGTTTTCACTGCATCTTGGGGTATATTGATAGCCTTGCTTCACCCTCTTTATTTCAGTTTTAAGTCTAGATGTGGTTTAAAAAGAACAATGCAGGATGAATGACAATGAGAGAACAAAAGATATAGAGAGAAAGGGGGAGAGAAAGGATGGGCAGTGGGAGGGATGGAGTGGGAGAGAGAGAGAAATAGAAATAGAGTGTAAAAGAGAGAAGGAGAGGAGTTGGAGAAAGAAGAGAGAGCAAGCAAGCAAATGAGAGAAAGACAGACAGACACAGACAGAGACAGAGACAGATAGACAGAAACAGACACACAGACACACTGACACAGACAGACATACAAACAGAGTGACAAAAAGCAAAGGCAGACAGAGACAGATGGAAAGGGACACACAAGCAAACATACCACATAGAGAAGCACACTAAGCCAGAAAGACACAGACAGAACTAGACATACATACAAACAACAAGACCGACACAAAATACCAGCATAACAAACCAACCCATCAGGAAACAGGGATACAGAAAACCAGGAACCATCCTCTTACACTCACACCCTACAGCCACAGTCCCACCCTACCTATAACCATTCCCCATTTCAAAGACAACAGAGAAAAAGGGGTGGAGGGATAGCAGGAAACCTAACAAGACAGGACAGATTGGCCAACAAGGTTAAGTGGCGAGGAGCGCGGCTGGAGAAACAGACTGCATGTTCCCAGTTGGTGTCAGGCTAAATGCAGCCTGTTCCTTATTATCTGAAGACATCTGCTGGGCCAGTGGCTCTGAGATCAGCTGGGAATCAGCACTAAGCAGGCATCAGGTAAATGGCCGAAGGCTGGGGAAGGGGGGTTGTTGTGTGGGATACAGACAGTAGTGGCTGGTTGGATATTATTAAAATGTAGTTTGAAACATGAAGGCTTGTTCACTGTGAGAGAGGGGAGAGAGAGAGGGGGGGGGGGGGGGGGGGGGGGGGGGAGGGAGGGAAGGAGAGGAAGAGAGAGAGAGATCAACAGTCAGAGAGATAAACAGAGATAGAGACAGACAGACAGAGACAGACACAGAGAGAGCTAGATACACAGAGACAAGAAGTCAGGATAAAACGCAAGACAATAATAGTGGAAGGGTGCCGGGAAATCATTCACAAAGCGGTTGTTAAAAATTAAATAAACTTCCTTTTGTGTTTTTGCCTGTCTTCTTCTCTTTAAATATATCAAAGTACATAGAGTACAAGAGCAAGGCAATGAGTTACAGAGGAATAAGATCAAAAGCAGAGTGAGCCAGCAAATACACATAGCACACAGTGCAGTCTTTGATCACAGAAAGGAAAAGAAAGGTTGTGCATGCTTGATGTCAGCTGGTCTACAGATCTATAGTTGTAAAGAAAAGATTCAGGAAATAGTACAACTTCCTGCATACACAGACACACACACACACACACACTTACAACCCCCACCCTACCCTACCCCATTCCAACATGCCCACACACTCACACACACCAAACAAGCAAACTGACCCCTAAAACAATGCCAGTACTGGCATGATTCCAATAAGCAAATGTTGGAGAAACGAAAGAAAAGCCACGCATCTAGTCCTGTTTACTGAAAACCTTTTGTACACAGCTGTTTCCTGGCCCAACCTGTTGACATATCGCTACCTGTGGTGTGGAAAAGCTCTGTACCAATTTGCACCCAACTCAACAGCAGGGTAAAAACTATCTGTGAGCTCTTTTGGTGAAGATTGAATGCTTGTGTGTTTTCCCCTTTGGATTCACTTGAGATAATTCAGTTACAACAATGTCTAGCTCATGTTCTTGTTTAGGGTTTGACCCACTATACTCTATTTGTTTCAGATCCTCTTCTTCTTCATCTGTGCTACCCTTGCTCAAATCTGTTTTCCCATTCTAGACTGTCTTGTTATCATTCATATTTTTTACCACAGTGTTGGTTTTTTAAAATTCAGTATTGAGTGGGGACAGGATAGCTCAGTGGTCAGAGCACTCACTTACCCCCAGCCAAAGTTAAGCAGCGTTAAGCATGGTTACCACTTGGATGAGTGACAGTTTGCACGCCTTGGTTTCATTACAGTTCCCCCAGTTCACCCAGCTGTAAATGGGTACCTGCCTCTTTTGGGTCAGGGAAGGTAAAGCAGCGAGGCAGAGGAGATGAGCGCCAACCTCAATATGCTGGCCCCTAGAGAAGTGAGGTCGCTGTCGCCTCACTCCCCAATGACCTTGTAAGTTATGGGACACCTTTACCATTACCTTATAGAGTTCTATTTTAGAAAAGCTTTGCACCAAGACAAAGAGAGCTTTTCCACAACAGACATTCTTCCCATAACTGACTCTGTGGCAAGCGTACAGATGATTTTTTACAAATGATGGTTTTCACTGCATCTTGGGGTATATTGATAGCCTTGCTTTACACTCTTTATTTCAGTTTTAAGTCTAGATGTGGTTTAAAAAGAACAATGCAGGATGAATGAAAATGAGAGAAAAAAATATAGAGAGAAAAGAGGAGAGAAAGGGTGGGCAGTGGGAGGGATGGAGTGGGAGAGAGAGAGAAATAGAAATAGAGTGTAAAAGAGAGAAGGAGAGGAGTTGGAGAAAGAAGAGAGAGCAAGCAAGCAAATGAGAGAAAGACAGACAGACACAGACAGAGACAGAGACAGATAGACAGAAACAGACACACAGACACACTGACACAGACAGACATACAAACAGATGACACAAAAAGCAAAGGCAGACAGAGACAGATGGAAAGGGACACACAAGCAAACATACCACATAGAGAAGCACACTAAGCCAGAAAGACACAGACAGAACTAGACATACATAAAAACAACAAGACCGACACATAATACCAGCATAACAAACCAACCCATCAGGAAACAGGGAACACAGAAAACCAGGAACCATCCTCTTACACTCACACACTACAGCCACAGTCCCTCCCTACCTATAACTATTCCCCATTTCAAAGACAACAGAGAAAAAGGGGTGGAGGGATAGCAGGAAACCTAACAAGACAGGACAGATTGGCCAACAAGGTTAAGTGGCGAGGAGCGCGGCTGGAGAAACAGGCTGCATGTTCCCAGTTGGTGTCAGGCTAAATGCAGCCTGTTCCTTATTATCTGAAGACATCTGCTGGGCCAGTGGCTCTGAGATCAGCTGGGAATCAGCACTAAGCAGGTATCAGGTAAATGGCTGAAGGCTGGAGGGGGTTGTGGGGTGTGGGCGTGGGATAAAGACTGCAGTGGCTGGTTCAATACACTTGAAGTGTAGTTTTAAAAAAATGAGGGCATGTTCAGTAGAAGACAAAAGGGTATGTTATACAGTCTGAGTTTGTATGTACTAGTTGTTTGATCATCTAAGTCTAAGTTGATTCAGAAATGAGAAGTTTATGGTTTGTGTCTCATTCAAATCTGGATCCTCTTCATCTTCCGAAACAGCATGAAATAGTTGTCATCTGGGTATTCGTTTTGTGGCTAAGAAAAAAATATATGAAGAAGAAATATACGTTAATTGAAGTTGAAATATGTCTTAAGTAAGAAGTCACTTTAACGACAGAAATGCCTGTAGCAAAGTTATAGTAAATGAATGGCACAAGAGAAAATTGCAGCTAACTCTCCAAGATGACAGCATGCAAAGAAATCTAAATGAGATGGTATAGACTTCAAAATTGAATGTATATCATACATGTGGCTTTTAACCAGAAAACATCAAAAGCCACACACACACAAACAAAAAATGCCACCAACAGAATCAGCAATGACTGCAGGTGCTCAAACAGCGACAAACACAATGTAACACACTAGTGCAGTGAACTCTGGTGTGACTGAAGGTGATGTGCTATGTAAGCCTATTGCTGCACAAAAAGACAATTTTAGTTTTAATAATAAAAATCACATTTCTCTTTTTGTCTTACACACATGCACACACGCACGCATGCACACCTACATAGACAGGGACAGAGAGAGAATATTTTTATTTATTTATTTATTCTTTTGTATTGAGGATAATGGAATAAGCACTCATGTGCTTTTTACATCCAGTCCCCATGTGTATGCGGTTTTGTAAATTCTATCATCCGTTTCCACCAGCACACAATAGCCTTCTCTTCTGAAAAGCGGAACAGGATTTAACGTGTGCGCAAGATGTTCTGCATGCGTTCGAACACGGGGCCTCGGTTTATAGTCTCATCTGAAGGACTTCCGAATTGACATATAGAGACAGACAGAGGGAGAAACACTGAGAGAGCCAGCGAGAGTACACAGACACAATCATACTAAAGCATCTTCTGAAAGCATGTTGCCCTTGGCTCAGCCCCAGAGATGGGGTGTGAAAGACATTGTGAGAGAAGTAAGCCTGTAAGCCCTGTTTGCTGACAGCTTCTGTTCACAGCTGTCTCCGTGGCCAGCCTCTAGCTCTAAAACAACCTGCCTCTAGGGGGTGTTTTGGGGGTGGTTATAGCATCAAGTGTAGATGCAACCTTAAACTACTCAGAAGTTCTAAAAATACGTGAAGGATGCCAGGTTTGGGTTCGAAAACGTTCACTTGTTTGTTCCACTTCTGTGTAATGAATACCATTGTGTTGTGATATGCAGTACTGTAAAAACAGCAACAAGAAGAAGGATGAAACGGAGAACAAGAATTGTGAAGAAGAAGAAGAAGAAGAAGAAAAAAGAAGAAGAAAAGAAGAAGAAGAAGAAGAATAGAAGTAGAAGAAGGGAAGTAGAAGAAGAAGTAGAAGAAGAAGAAACATAAGACAAAGAAGACAAACGACGATGACAAGGAAGAAGAAGAAAAAAAAGAATTGAATTGAATTTATTGAATTTTATTTAAAGAGGATAATGGCAAAAAGCAAACACTTTTTTACAACTAGCCCCCTTAAGAAGAAGAAAAGGAAGAAGAAGAAAAAGAAGAAGAAGAAGAACAACAACAACACAACAGCAACTACAGCAACTACTGGAACACAACGTCAACAACACCTACACTCATTTACACACACACACACACACACACACACACACACACACACACACACACACACACACACACACACACACGCACACACACACAAATCTGACATAAATAACACGTAGTACAGTACACACAAAATGTATCTATGACATACATTAAATCTCAAATCTGTAATCAATTTTTTTTTTAAGTGTTAAATACCATCCATAAACGATGAATGAAAGCATAAAAAGAGAAGACAAAAAAGAAAACAGCTATTGCAGTGACACTAGCAGCAACAATGATAAACTCAGCAACAACCGGTGCTGTTTCGGGAGAAAACAGCTGCAGCAACAAAAACAAACCCAGAGCAAAATGCAATGTGGCTGGATGAAGGAAGAGCAATAAAAAAACAAACATGCGCATGTCAGAATACAGGCCTGTATACAGACACAGCTGGGCAGAGCTGGTCGCTATTTTGCCTGTGTGCTCCTGTATGTAAAGATACACCCGTGTGCCTATGGGCATGCATGCATACACACATATACGTGCACATACACTAATGCACACACACACATGCACACTCCAGGCACACACATGTACCTAGATAGGTAAATACATGTACAAGATGTACACATTCACAAACACATACACCAATACCACCCACACCCTAATATCTAATACGCACACCACACAACACACACACACACACAAACACTGGAGCGCGCAAAAGCACGTACACACACACATGCACACACACACATGCACACACCACACAAAGAGTCACAACAACATCACAACACACACACACTCTCTCTCACACACACATACTCACAACAACACAACACACACACTCTTCTCTCTCTCTCTCTTCTCTCTTCTCTCTCTCTCTCTCTCACACACACACACACCACACACACACTCACAACAACAACAACACACACACAGAGGATAAATCAACTTCTGAAAGCATGTTGCCTTTGGCTCAGCCTCAGAGATGGGGTGTGGAAGACATTGTGAGAGAAGCAAGCTGTGTATAAGCCCTGTTTGCTGACAGCTTCTGTTCACAGCTGTCTCCGTGGCCAGCCTCCTAAACTACCTGCCCTCTTGGTGTGGTTATTTATTTATTTATTTATTTACTTATAATGAGTCACATCGCATCAGAGTTCAATTTTTTACTATTGACAAGCTATCGATCTGCAATAAAAAGGCTATTCAATACAAAGAACAGATTGAAAAATCACACAATTCTATGAAAAGTCATTACAAATTGGAATGATATACTGCAGGACGTGAGAATATATATGAGAAATCAACAAGTTTAGCGATTGTAATAGGTAGTCAGACTGGGGCTTGGGTATTTTATTTTAAAAAACACATTTAAAAGCAAAAGGAAACAATATTACGCCTCAACATTTCATTACAAGGTAGAATAATAGCTGTAGTTTTATACTTAGTCCAAATCTGAAAATTGACAACCTAGCCCCCACTTGTCTAAAATGCCTCTTAGCCATAAAGTGGGTCAGGTGCAAAGCTATTCATTTCAGGGGGTAGCGTCATATGTAATTAATTAATTAATCAATCAATCAATCAAATAATTAATTAACGAATTACTTAATTTGTTTGTTTATTTGTTTTATGTATCTATTCATTTCACTGTTTTCCTGTTCTAAGCAAATACTATCACATTGTCAATAACAGCTAACCATATTTTTTGAGCTAGTAAGCAAATATTCGCACCTTTGTTGTTTATCTTAAAGAACCACAAAGTACTTAGGTAGTTTAATGAAACAAGCATCCTACCTACCTTGACAACAACTAGCAATACTTAAATGCGTAAGCCACTTTTATGGGAAAATAGATAAACAAACAGGTAGGAACAGTTAATGGAGAGGTGGCATAAGAAAAAAAATTTTTTTAAGCCAACAGAAAACCTAAAGCAAAAAGGTGATGGTGATGCTGCATTAGTAAACGATATGCTTTCTCAAAAAAAGGAAGAAAAAGCAGCCCAAATTTTAAAAGTAAAATACATCATGGCAGTAAACGGCACACAGTACAATCCAATCCAATCCAATCCGATCTAATTCAATCCAATATGATCCGACATAAAATGTAACGGTAAAGGTGTCCCATAACCTATGTGGTCGTTGGGGAGCGAGGTATCAGAGACCTCAGCTTCTCTGGGGCCAGCATATTGATGGCGGCGCCCATCTCCTCTCCCACTCTGTTTAACCTCCCCTGACCTTAAAGAGGGCGAGGTACCCATTTTTAGCCGCTGGGTGACCTGGGGGACTGTACTGATGCCAAGGCGGGCAAACGCTCAACCATCCACTTAGTAACCTCTCTCGATGCTGCTTAACCTTAGCTTGTGGAAAGCGAGTGCTCTGACCACTGAGCTATCCCGTCCCTCATGATCAATAGCAATTCAATACAACATAATACATTAGAGTAATGTTGTGGTTGTTGTTGTTGTGGTGGTGGTGGTGCTGCTGCTGTGATTTTGGTGGTGGTGGTGGTGGTGGTGGTGTGTGTATGTGTGTGTGCCTGCCTGTTTGTGCTTGTGTCTCTGTGTGCGCGCATACACATGCTTGCTTGAGTGTGCATGCGCGCATGTGTACGTACGGGCATGCCTCTCTGTGTGTATGCGCATGTTATGTGTGCTTGCGCTGGCGTGCATGCCTGCGAATGCGCGCGCGTGTGGACGTGCATGCGTCTGTGTCTGTGAATCTGTGTGTGTGCGCGCAAGCAAACGATCACGCATGCATATTATTGCACACATGTGTGGGTGTAAGTGGCCAAGCGCCGAACGATTTTCCTTCCGATCAAAAGCCCAAATCCTGTCACATGCAGCCAACACAAGACTTCAGAAGACATCACTTCCAAATCCTGTTTTTTTCCTTCTGTTTTTTTTTTTTTTATAAACCAGAACTTGCCGTTTATATGCAAACCTGGCTATGCCGTACGCAATAAACTCTAGCTGCTGAGTGTTTCAGCATAATATAACCAGATATATCTGGGGCAGGTCGAGTTGTGCTGCTGAAAAACAACAACAGTCATTGCTATTGAATGACACTAGTTATAGACACTAGTGCTTATTCCATTATCCTCGATATAAAAAAAGAAGAAAAAAGTCATCTGAGCGCTTTGATTTGTTGCTTTACAAGATTCAGCGCTATATAACTTCCATACATTATTATTATTATTATTATTATTATTATTATTATTATTATTATTATTATTATTATTATTATTATTATTATCACTATTATTATCATCACTATTATTATCATCACTATTATTATAAGCTCAATTTGTATGTAGAGTAGCATACTACGCGTCCTTGTTTGAGCCATCGTGTATCAACGCGCGGTCAGACATGCCTTAGAAGTGTATAGAAAGGCTTCAGAGTTGATGTAAGGTG
>CM054134.1:77445107-77447607 GCA_028751875.1 Rapana venosa | reverse complement strand
AAGTACTTGACAAGTTATGCCCAATGGATCCGACTTTGCCGTGGGAGAGGATTGTCCTCTTTCAAATCTTTCTCGAAAAAAATCAATAGAAGGGACCAAGAGAGCAAAAATAAAATATAAGCAGGAGGTGAGAGGAAGGAAAAAGAACAAAGCAGAAACGAATAGAGGGATAGAAAAGAGGGAATTCCTAGCTCAGAATTTCCACAAGTGGGGGATGCTTTTGTGCAGACAAGCTCCCGGGAATCCCACTAAGGAAAAAATATTTTTAAACTGCTTAGCACATCACTTCTCTTCACCTCAGCACAGATGAAAACATGATAAAAACAAATAACAACAACAAGAAAAAGATGTTGAATGCAGAAAGACTCAGTCGAGACTGCTAACGTAACACGAATACAACCCTTGCCAAGTATAGTGCGCAGTATTCCACGTGAAGTTTCCACAGGGAGCTTCCAGACTCGGGGGAGAAGGTCTTATCACTTTACGACAACAGCCAGTTAGCGACACAATAGGTTGCTATAGCTCCTTACCTTTGACCCCCTAGCTTCCATTCCTCTGTCCACTGCTTCATATATTATTTATTTCATATTTATTTTTTAAAATCTTATACCACTTTAAGACACGGCAGATTTCTCTGCGTGAAATTCGGGTTGCTCTCCCCAGCGAAAGCACGTCGCCACAAGAGCAGCGCCACCTATTTTTTTCCTGTCTGCAACTGTATTTGTTTCCCTATCACAGTAACTTTTTCTACAGAATTTTGCCAGAGACAACTCTCTTGTTTCTGTGGTTGTTTTTTTTTACGTGCTTTACATAATTATGTCTAACACACGGGACCTCGGTTTATCGTTTTGTCCAAAAGACTAGCACCTAGACCATCACTCATGATCTAATGGATGGGGGGAAAGTTTCGGGTCCAAACGGGCTTTGAACCACCGCATTCTTCCCACCCGTACTTTTCGCTTTCTAGGCAAGTGCGCTACTTCTAGACCACCGATCCCCCCTTACGATCCCTGCCCGAATAATCTTGGCACACCTCGACTTTACAAACTACATGCATCGAGTAAAACAATGTCAATAAAATGCACATATAAAAAAATAAACTTTATGAGGAACATTGTGTAGATAGCAAGTTGCAAAGCTGTTAAGGACGGCAATGTAAAACTGAAAATAACCCAGACCAGACTATTACTCCTGCGTCAGTGTCTGTCCTTATCAAGTGGAAACTTACGAAGGTTCTACAACTCATGGGCTAGCAATCACGCTCCTGTCTAAAACAAAAAAAAGAAAGGCCACGGATTCGATTATTGTCAAACCGGTAACACCCCCCCCCACCTCCACCCGCCCCGCCCTTCCCTTATACACTTGGGGAATGGTCTGGGATTAGTGTATCAAGTGAGGTGCAAAACCGAGATCCTGGGTGCAACATGTTAAAATTTAGTGCGCGCAAAAGAAATCATTGCAGAAAAATTATTGCCTGACAGAATTTTCTTGAAAAATACTTTGTGAAAAAAAAAAACAACAACACACATACACGTCCTAAAAAGTTTAAAATGATAAACCCTCAAGGACCTTCCCCAAAAGCTTCAAATGGAAAATACCCTCATGACTCTAGCTGTTTTAGGTTTGTTTTTTTGCAAAGAAAGCAAGGTAAAGGAAATGCTTTGTGTGTGCACGGCTCTTCCTCGCGAGTGCAAAAAAAAAAACTTTCTTTAAGATATCTTCCAGAAACAATTAAAAAAAAATGTGCAAGGGTCTTTGAAACAAAGTGATTGGGTTTGACGGAAAAAAGTAGTTTCCCGGGTTTATTGTAATTGCCTTTATGGATGATTAAATGGTTTGACGGACTGACTGACTTGACTTACTTGACTTCATGATGAGGGCTCAAATCGTATGGCGAAATTATGTTTGACTGCCTTTTGTTTTGTATTAACTTTTGATTCAATGTACCCTGTCTCTTTTTGCATTTCATATAATTATGCTAAAGCTTTCTCAACTTAAAAATCTGGCTTGCTTTTCCCGAGGAGAGTGGACCAGTATAACACAGGACACCATTTTTGCCCTCTTTTTCTTAACTGCCCGTTGATTGTTTGTCTCTGAGAGTGTGTGCCAAACTACTATTTCTATAGGAACAAAATGCACGCTGTAGGTTCTTTTACGTGCACTTAATTGAATGTTACAATCGTGTTTTATTATCATCTTCAAAAGATCAACACTTAGACCTAGAGAACAAATAGAAACGAAAACAATTCTGTTATGACGAGGTCGGATGCGCTGAGCCTGTCTTGTCAGGTGTTTATAGACAGTGTAACGCATTTTTGCTCGTATAACAAACAATAATAATAATAATAATAATAATAATGTATGGAATTTATATAGCGCTGAATCTTGTAAAGCAACAAATCAAAGCGCTCAGATTTCATTTCATACCACTTTAAGTCACGGCAGATTTCTCTCCGTGAAATTCGGGCTGCTCTCCCCGGGGAGAGCGGGAGAGCGCGTC
>CM054134.1:77437607-77440107 GCA_028751875.1 Rapana venosa | reverse complement strand
GTATGTCTGACAGTGAAAATGTTCCTATCGCTCCAATCTGACATGGGGGCCGGGAGTGGTGGAGTGGAGTGGGGTGGAGTGGAGTGGAGTGGAGTGGGGTGGAGTGGAGAGTGGTGCTGGATGTTGGAGAAAAAGGTGAGGGTGGGCGGGTGAGTATGTGGGTGGTAGGTATCGCATGGAAGAAGGAAAGAGAGAGAGTATAGTAGAGGTAGTATAGGGGGATCAAGTGAGGCAAAGAGTTGAGTAGAAGGTGTGTGAGAGAAGGTAGGTGGAAGGGATGAAGGGTGTGTGTGTGTGGGGGGGGGGGGGGTGGGGTTGGAAGGGGGGAGGGGAGGAGGGGCTTCCTTTTGAGCGGCAGCGTGACATTTGCTGGCAGCAGGTAGGCTAAGGTAAAGGATGGAAGGAAGGAAGGAAGGAGGGCCGGTCTATTCCTGAAGACGTCGTGAAAGATAAGGGGATCCCGCTCTGAGTAGCTATTATCTGTATCTCTAGTGTCAGCACGCTTACACACATACACACACACGCACGCTCACGTGCACGCAGGGACGCATACGCACGCACACGCACACGCACACACACGCACGCAGGCAGGCACACACACACAGAGGTTATAAGATGCTGGCCGAGCAAAACGCCCACCTGTATAAAGCTGTCAGTACCCTGTAAGGGTGTGCACATACACAAACACCCACCCACCCAACACGATAGCTAGATATATGGATAGATAGATGGATGGATAGATAGATAGATAGATGGATAGATGGATAGATGGGTAGATTGATAGATGGATGGACAGATAGATAGATAGATAGATAGATATATAGATAGATGGATAGATGGATAGATAGATAGATAGATAGATAGATAGATAGAAACAGAGAGAGAAAGAGAGAGAAAAAGATAGATAGACAGGCAACAGACAGATTCGTAGACAGACAGGCAGACAACCAGATAGGTAGATAGACAGACAGTCAGACAGATAGACAGACAGATAGATAGATAGATAGATAGATAGATAGATAGATAGATAGATAGATAGATAGATAGATAGATAGATAGATAGATAGATAGATAGATAGATAGATAGACAGACAGACAGACAGACAGATATTTATTTATTTATTTATTTATTTATTTATACCACTTTAAGTCACGAGATTTCTCTGCGTGAAATTCAGGCTGCTCTCCCCGGGGAGAGCACGTCGCCACAAGAGCAGCGCCACCTTTTTTTTTTTTTTTTTTTTGGTCTGCAACTGTATTTCTTTCCCTATTAGAGTGTCTTTTTTCTAAGAATTTTGCCAGGGACAACTCTCTTGTTGCCGTGGGTTTTTTTACGTGCGCTGCATAATTTTCTGTAACACACGGGACCTCGGTTTATCGTCTCATCCGAAAGACTAGCGCCCAGACCACCACTCATGATCTAATGGATGGGGGAAAAGTTTCGGGCCCAGACGGGATACGAACCACGCACACTTCCGACCCGGACTTTTCGCTTTCTAGACAGGCGCGTTACCTGTAGACCACCGATCCACAGATAGATAGATAGATAGATAGATAGATAGATAGATAGATAGAAAGAAAGAAAGAAAAATAGATAGATAGATAGATAAATAGATGAATAGACAGATTGCTAGATATGTACAGAAAGATAGATAGATAGTTAGATATATAGATATACAGATGGATGGGTGGATACAGACAGACGGACAGACAAACAGACAGACAGATAGATAGATAGATAGATAGATAGATAGATAGATAGATAGATAGATAGATAGATAGATAGATAGATAGATAGATAGATAGAAACAAATCGACAGTCAGATTCAGATTAGATAGATGGATAGACAGATACACAGATAGATAGATCGATAGACAGATTGTTACCTATGGGTAAAACTCATAAGATAATGCTAAAGAAATTCAAACTGAAAATACCCCATGCCTTCCTATAAAGATACGCTTTAAACACCTAATTCCCAAAAGCCACCATAACCCACACGTAACAACAATATCAGTCAATATAAAGAGATTTTACTCAAGAGAATCGGAGGCAAAAGCAGAAACGAGAGTCAGACTTATTGAAAAATACTCTAGTAAATGCCTCGCAAAGCACTCTGTGAAACTTAAGCATTGTGTTTGAAGTTACAAATGCCAAGATAGTCGTAGAAGAAGAAGAAGAAGGAAAAGAGATAGATAAAGGTAGAGAAAGATAGAAAGGATTAAGAGTGTTGCCAAAAGAGTAAGGTGCTACGCGAGAGAGAAAGAGAGAGAGAGAGAGAGAGAGGAGAGAGAGAGAGAGAGAGGAGAGAGAGAGGAGAGAGAGAGAGAGAGAGAGACAGACAGACAGACAGACAGACAGACAGACAGACAGACAGACAGACAGGCAATAAGAGAAGGAGGGGGATGTGGGGTTAAAGTGTTTGTACGTGCGTGCGTGTGTGCGTTCTTTCTTTTATTTAACGTCTGTTCACTCAAGGTGATATTAGACCAGCGTGTG
>CM054134.1:77412607-77420107 GCA_028751875.1 Rapana venosa | reverse complement strand
TGGGGGTTGATGATGAAATCTGCCCCCCCCTCCTCCTCACTCTCCCCACCTGTCTAATCTACCCTTTTCTGTTGCGACGAGTCGTTTCTGTGATCGTCACATAATTATGTGCATGCACGCACGCACATCAAATAATACAAACACACACAAACACACCAAACAACACATTTATATATATAATATTAATATATTATATATATATATTTATATATACATGCATGCATGCGGTACAGACTGAATTGGGACAGACACGATAGACAGATACGGAGACAGACACTAATAGACAGTGAAATGGAGGAAAACTAGATAGATAATTCTAGATACAGCGGCAGACAGGCTGAAATGGAGACAGACAGATAGATTCGGGGACAGACAGTAGACAGACAGAAACGGAGACAGAAAGATAGACAGACAAAACCGGAGACGGACGGAAATTAGACCAGGCAAAAGGGATGATGGAGAAGAAAAAAAAACAAAAACGAGAGACAGGTTTGAAATGACCGATATCAGTTTCAGGGGCTGGAGTACCGATTATGTGCCCACGATATTGAGACAGGAAAAAGAAACCACCCAAAAGAGGTGGCGCTGACTCTTGTGGCGACGCCGCTCTCCCACAGGAAGAGCAGCCGAATTTACCCCACAGCAGAGAAAATCTACCGTGACTTAAAGTGGTATAAATAAAATAAATAAATATGTGTACACCTGACTGGCGTGACTGTCAGACTGCATGGAACTTTCTCTCCTTTTCATGTCTCTCAGGAATGTGCTCGTGTGCGCACACACACAGACACAACACACACAGACACATAGAGATATAGCACACACGCAGATAACAAACAGACAGACACACGTAGGCATATACGCATAGTCACACATGCACATCCACTGACGTACCAACCTCCCACATACACACACACAAATGGGTACACAACATCCCTCCCGACACACCAACACACACATACACACACAAAAACAACTACACACTCATTACACTCAACACGAACACAGACACACATTTTCACACTTACACATGCTCAACACATGGGTCACACACACACGCGTGCGCGAGCGCACACACACACACACACACACACACGGAAAAGAAGCAAATGCATTGTTATTCAATGCACCATCTGGAAATCAAAATTTGACTTGACTTGACAGACAGAGAGAGAGAGAAAGAGAGAGAGAGAGAGAGCTGAAGAGAGAGAGAGAGAGAGAGAGAGAGAGAGGAGAGAGAGATGAGAGGAGAGAGAGAGGAGAGAGAGAGACGCATAGATCATGTAGGTGTGTGAAATCGATTACAGGTGTCAATACAGGAGATGATGATTTACTATTCTGGGTACGCGATATCTGTCAACACGACTGATATGACAGCTCGATATCTCAATATGCTGTTGCCAATCTCAGCTGTACATCCTAGTTGCTTTGAGACTGATCTCAAAACACCATGTCTCTCCTTCCCTTCCCTTCCCTTCCCTTCCCCTTCTCACCCTCAGTCTCTGTCTCTGTGTGTCTGAAGTCTGTGTCTGAAATCTGTGTTGTCTGTCTCAATATCGTGTAAGTGTGTGTGTTGTGGTGCAATGTGTATGTGTGTGATGTGTAAGTGTATGTGTGTGTTTGTGTGTGCATGTAATGTGTGCGTGTGTGTTTATGTGTGTGTATGTGTGTAATGTGTAAGTGTATGTGTGTGTGTTTGTGTGTACGTGTAATGTGTGCGTGTGTGTTTTATGTGTGTGTGTGCGCATGTATGTAAGTAAGTGTGTGTGTGTGTGCACACGCACGTGGGGTGCGTCTCGAGTGTACGTGTGTAAAATGTCAAGTCAAGTCAAGTCAAGTTAAATTTTTTATTTCCAGATGGTACATTGAATAAGCAATGCATTTGCTTTTTGTTTCATCAAGCCATCTATCTAAGAACAAATATCTTAATGAGTATACTGAAATACTACATTATTGCAACCTTTACCAATAAATTGAACCAGTAAAAAGAGGAAAATCGATAAGATAATACATTGGAAAATACAAATTACACACATATTCATACACACGCACACACATACTCAATGTGTGTATGTGTGCGTGCGTGTGTGTGTGTGTGTTTCGTTTGTGTGTGTGAGCATGTGAGTGCACGCACGCGCGCGTGTGTATGTATGTGTGTGTGTTCGCGCGCACGCCTGTATGTCTGTCTGTCTGTTTGTCTGTCTGTCTCTCTCTCTCTCTCTCTCTCTCTCTCTCTCTCTCTCGCTCTCTCTCTCTCTCTCTCTCTCTCCGTGTTTCTTTCTCTGCCAGTACTAAATCCTTGGTCACACTGAAATCTGTACGTACGAACCTTGGTCCACACATATCTCCTTTCACTTCTCAGCTCTCGCCTCCTGGTACCACCTATTCCTGCAAGTAGAATCCGGTCAGTCAGCCAGGCATGGCAGAGAATGGCACCTACCCAGACCAGTTGGAAATCTGGATTGTCTGGCACCAACAACAGGTGTTCGTAGTTCAAGGCAGTTGTGTAGATAGATTAGCTTTTAGACAAGATTCGGATGAGTCTTCTGACGAGTCACCTTCTGGGACAAACTTGTGTATGTGTGTGTGTGTGTGTGTGTGTGTGTGTGTGTGTGTGTGTGTGTGTGTGTGTGTGTGTGTGTTGTATGTGTCAGTGTGTGGTGTGTGTGTGTGTGTGTGTGGATGGGTGTGCGTGTGTGTGTGCGTGGATGTGTGTGTGTGTGTGTGTGTGTGTGTGTGTGTGTGTGTGTGTGTGTTTTAGTGTGTGTGTGTGTGTATGTGTGTGTTTTATTTATTTATTTTGTTTATTTATTTATTTTATTCATTTATTCTTTTATATCGAGGATAATGGAATAAGCACTCATGTGTGTTTTTTTACATCCAGTCCCACGGTGTATGCGGTTTTGTAAATGTTGTCATCTGTTTCCACCGGCACACAATGGCCTACTCTTACGAAAAGCGGAACAGGATTTAACGAGTGCGCAAGATGTTCTGCATGCGTTCGAACACGGGGCCTCGGTTTATAGTCTCATCCGAAGGTGTGTGTGTGTGTGTGTGTGTGTGTGTGTGTGTGTGTGTGTGTGTGTGTGTGTGTGTGTGTGTGTGTGTGTGTGTGTGTGTGTGTGTGTGTGTGTCTTCGTTTTAACGTCTCTCCACTAGAAAGTGATATTAGACAGGTAATGGTAGGGGGAAAGAAATGGCAAGTTAATGTTAGTGTGGTGGTGGGGTTTTTGGAGGATAAAAGGAAAAACGGATCTAACCATCGGAAACTTGTGAAAAAATGCATACCAAAAAAAATAAGTAAAGGAAAAGAGATAGACCACATTAAAAACGAGTGTCAGAATGTGTGTGTGTGGTGTGTGTGTGTGTGTGTGTGTGTGTGTGTGTGTGTGTGTGTGCGCGCGCGCAGCGTGTGTAATGCGTGTGTGTAATACGTATGTGTGTACATGTGTAGGTGTGCGTGTGTGTGTGTGTGTGTGTACGCACGCACGCGCGTGCATATCTCTGTATGTGTGTGTCTTGTCTCTCTATTTCTTTCTCTGCCAGTACTAAGTCCTAGGTCACACTAAGAAAACTGTACGTACCGGTTCACATGTATACCTCCCCCCCTCACCCTTTTCACTTCTTATATTTCGTCGCCTTCTTGTTCTTGTTGTTGTGATTATATTAACGTCCCAGCGGATATTTCCGATTAAGGGACTGACTTTCGTCTCCGGCCGGTAACACCCCGTATATTTTATACGTTCCATTGGGCTCGGAGGATTACAGCTAGGCTGGCAGAGAGAAAGTCGTTTAGACTTGCTTCGAAAATCTGGATCGTCTGGCAGCAAGAGGTGTTTGTAGTTCAAGGCAGCGGGTAGAGCTAGATAGATTAGCTGTAGACAAGAGTCGGATGAGTCTTCTGAGGAGTAACGTGTATGTGTGTGTGTGTGTGTGGTGTGTGTGTGTGTGTGTGTGTGTGTGTGTGTGTGTTGTGTGTGTGTGTGTGTATGCGTGTGTCTGTGGGGTGGGTAGGGGTTGATGTGTGAGTGAGTGTGAGATGTGTGTGTGTATGTGTATTGTGTTGTGTGTGTGTGTGTGTGAGTCAAAGTCAAATTTTGATTTCCAGATGGTGCATTGAATAAGCAATGCTTTTGCTTTTGTTACCAAGCCATATTTTTAGGTCATCAATGCTTTCTGCTGTATTTCTTCATCACATCGATGACGGGGACGGGTAGCCTTGTGGTCAGAACATTGCGCTCGCAATCTGACGACCCGGGTTCGATTCCCGTTCAAGGGGATATTTTCCCATGGAGTTAACATCAGTGCAGACTCCACTCACACACACACACACACACACAAACACACGCACACACACACACACGCACGCACGCAAGCGCGCACGCATACAGTATGGAAGGAGGAGGTGAGGGTAGCACTCGGTGTCTGTTACTGTTTGCACCAAGCGCAGATTCCTGCTCACTGCCAGACAAAAAAACAATCTGACATTTTGCTAACGATCCTGTGTGTGTGTGTGTGTGTGTGTGTGTGTGTGTGTGTGTGTGTGTGTGTGTGTGTTGTGTGTGTGTGTGTGTGCGTGTGTGTGTGTGTGTGTGTGTGTAAGTGTGTATGCAAGTGTGTGTGTAATTGTATGTGAGTGTGTGTGTGTGTGTTTTGTGTGCGTGCGCGCGCACGCGCATGGGAGATGCGAGAGTGCACGCATGTGTGTGTATGTGTAAGTGTGTATGCAAGCGTGGTGTGTGTCATTGTATGTGAGTGTGTGTGTTTGCGTGCGCGCGCACGCGCATGGCAGATGCGAGGGTGCAGGGTACATGCATGCGTGCCTGTGTGTGTATGTGTAAGTGTGTATGCAAGTGTGTGTGTAATTGTGTGTGAGTGTGTGTGTATGTGTGCATGCGTGCGCGTGCACGCGCATGGGAGATGCGAGGGTGCAGGTTTCATGCGTGCGTGCATGTGTGTGCTTGCGTGTGTGTGTGTGTGTGTGTTTTGTGTGGTGTGTGTGTGTGTGTGTGTGTGTTGTGTGTGTGTGTGTGTGTATTTGCCTATGTATGTGTGTGTGTGCAAGCGTTCGTGCATGCGTGCTTGAGCTGTTAATATGTGTGTGCTCGCTTGCAAGTGTGATTGTGTGTGTGTGCGTGCGCGCTGTGTGTGTATGTGTGTGTAAGTGTGTATGTGTAAAGCTGAACTTTTGCCATTTTACTGCTACATTCAGTAGCCTTTCTAGTGGATGCTAGAGTTGTCTGATACATGTAGGAGAGCAAATCTTATTAAACTTGTTTAGACACACAACTTGACAATTCTTCCATCCACCCACCCATCCATCCACTCAGCCAGGCAGCCATCATCTATCCATCCATCCATCCATCAATCCCTACGCACAGAGGCAGGCAAGCAGGCAGACAGACAGGCACACACCCACATAAAGCACACAGGTATAAACACACAGGTATAAACACACACACACACACACACACACACACACACACACACCCCACACACACACAGGGGAAAGAAAACACAACACAAATAAAAACAATGGTCCTTTGTGTATATAGATTGCGTTGAAAACAAGAAAAACAAATAAGAATGAAGAAAAAAAGAAGAAGAAGAAAAACAAGCACCATATAAAAATGTGAAAATATGACAGAGGTACACAAACAGGAAATGAGGTAAATTTGTGAGAGACAATGCGAAAATCCATCAACAGAAATAAATAAACAGAAAGACAGAAAGAAAGAAAGAAAGGAAAAAAATGAAGAAAGGAAAAGAGAATAAAGAAAGAAAGTAGAAAAGAAAGGAAGGATGAGAGAAAAGAAAGAAAGAAAGAAAGGAAGGAAGGAAGGAAGGATGGAAGGAAGGAAAAAAAAGAAAGAAAAATCACTACAGAGAGGACAACAAAGAAGGAAGAAAGGCAAAAAAGAAAGAAAGAAAGGAGGAAAGAAATAAACAGAGATTGAATGAAAAGAAAGAAGGAAGAAAGGAAAAAAAAAAAGAAAGGAAAGAAAGAAGAAAGAATGTAAGAAAGAAAGGAGAAAAGAAAGAAAGCGCGAAAGAAAAAACAGAAGGAAGAATGAAAGAAAGAAGAGTAAGAAAGGAATAAAAACAGAAGAAAAAAAAAACAAATGACTACGTGAATGAATGACAAAAGGAAGGAACGAAGAAATGGTCGAACGAATAAGAATACAAAAGAATTTTTTTTTAAGTAAACAGCACACAGAAAAAGAAACAATTCGGAACGATTCTTCACGTAAAAACCAACAAATGCCCATCACAAAATAAACGGGGGAAAAAAAGAAAAGATATGACAAGGCACACAACATGAAAAGCAACTGGGGCCAAATTTCCTTGGCAGCACCCGGCAGTTACCCAGTGCTGATCAATTTCACACACACGCCTCACCCGTCAGTTTAACAAGCTGCGGAAATGCCACTGCGCATGTCCGGAATTGTGTGGCAGCCTCATTACACACACAGGGATCCGTCGGCTTCCTCTTTTGCATAAAGGGAAAGCGAAAGAAGAAGACTGAACGAAGTAGGAAAAAAAAATCTCCTTAAAAATTTTTTTTTTTAGTTTTTTTTTAAATTTTTCCTTGATATTTTGTCTTCTTCGTTTCTTTTCTTTTTTACTTTGGGATTCTATTGGGTATCTTCTTTATTTGTTTGAATCTCTGTCTCTGCCTCGCACACACACACACGCGCGCGCACACACACACATACAGAGAGGTAGACAGACTGATGGATAGATAGATAGATAGATAGATAGATAGATAGATAGATAGATAGATAGATAGATAGATAGATAGAGATAGATAGATAGATAGATAGATAGACGGACGGACACACATCCACACACTAAATAGGTAGACTGATAGATAGACTGATAGATACATAGATAGACAGACAGACAGACATACAGACAGATAGATAGACAGACAGACAGACAGATAGATAGATAGATAGATAAGTAGATAGATAGAAAGATCGGTAGATAAATAGATAGATAGAAAGAAAGACAGACAGACAGGCAGATAGATAGATAAATAGATAGATAGATAGATAGATAGATCGATAGATAGATAGATAGATAGATAGATAGATAGATAGATAGATAGATTGATAGATAGATAGATAGATAGATAGATAGATAAACAGACATGTAGAAAGATTGGTAGATAGATAGATAGATAGATAGATAGTAGATTGATTGATTGATTGATTGATTGATTGATTGATAGATAAACAGACATGTAGAAAGATTGGTAGATAGGAAGAGATAGATGCAAAACATTGGTAGGTAAGTAGTTTGGAATGTAAGTAGTTAGCTTCGCTTAAACCTTACCCCGTCTCTCTCTGTCTGTGTGTCTGTCTGTGTGTGTGTGTCTCTCTATCTATCTCTCTCTCTCTCCCACACACAAATACACACACACACACACCACCGTTCAAAAACCAAAACAAAACAAAACCAATCCCTCTTGTATGTCTCCGGCTCTTGTCTTACTTG
>CM054134.1:77393693-77409607 GCA_028751875.1 Rapana venosa | reverse complement strand
TTCTTTTTAATAATTCTGCCGCCCTACTACTACTACTACTACTACTACTAGTACTCCTCCTACTACTCCTCCTCCTCCTACCGAATTCGCTGTCGTTTTCGAATGTCAATATTCCGAGAGAGACCCGAAAATAAAAGATCTCATAAAACGGCGTAGTTATTACGTTAAGACAATTTTACGAGCTGACGATCCTAGTAGTAGTAGTAGTAGTAGTAGTAGTAGTAGTAGTAGTAGTAGTAGTAGTAGTAGTAGTAGTAGTAGTAGTTAGTAGTAGTACCACTACTACTACTACTACTACTGCCGGCGGCGGCGGCGGCGGTACCGGCGGTACCGGTACTACTCCAATAGCAGAACATAACCGAAACTTAACTATCGCTCTACTGAGTTTACTCAGTTTGATGCTAATACTACTGTTATCCCGTTGCGTAATACTCCGCTTATATCATTATTATGGCTGCATTTGTAAATCTACTAAGTAAAATTGTCAAAACAGCGAGGTGAAAATTTAGTAAATGTGTATAATCCCTAAAAAAAGTCGGACAATTTGTAAAATCACCGAGTGAAACGGGAAATGTGTAAAATAACTGGCCGTTTTCAGGACATTTGTATATTTACTTATTTGGTGAATTCACTGTAACATATATATATATATATATATATATATATATATATATACATGCATATGCACATGCACACACATACACGCGCGCAAACACATTTAAACTAATATCACTTTAAGTGAACAGACGTAAAATTGAAGACACACACGTGCACACATACATACATACATACATACTTACATACATAAATACATACATACATATATATATATAATTTTATATATATATAATATATATATATATACACATATACATACATACATACATACATAAACCACACACACTCACACACACTGACACACTGACACACATGCACACGCACAAACACACACACAGACACACACACACACACATACATACAGAGACAGACCGACAAACATTCAGACAGACAAACAGACAGACACACACACACTCAAGAGTCAATGAAATGAACGGTAGAGAGGACAGACATGCAGAGATGCTGAACATGACACAGGTGTCAGTTGCGGAGATGATTTTACCGATCCTGCCTGCACTCCCTCTGTCAGCCTGACTGACATGTAACTGTCTGACAGGCGACTTGTGTGGCAATGCCAACAACTTCACCTGTACATCACAACTGGCTTTTTGTGTGTTTGTTGGTTGGTTTGTTGTTGTTGTTGGGGTTTGGTATTTGTTTGTTTGTTTGGTTGGGGTTTTTTTTTTGCGGGGGAGAGAGTCAGGGTAGGGAGTAGGCGCGTGGGGGGTGGGGGGTGGGTGGGTGGGGGGTGGATGTTGAAATACCATCCCTCTCCTCTCTCCTCTTCGCTCTCTCTTACTTTCGGTCTCTATCTTTGTCTATGGGGAGTTGATATTGAAATACCATCCCTCTCTCCTCCCTCTCTCTTACTTTCGCTCTCTGTCTATCTGTGTGTGTGTGTGGTGTGTGTGTGTGTGTGTGTGTGTGTGTGTGTGGTGTGTGTTGTGTGTGTGTGTGTGTGTGTGTGTGTGTGTGTGTGTGTGCGCGTGCATTTGGACTTGTTAGAACTGTTACTTGCTATTGATTGCATGACTGTGTAAGAATGAGTTGAGTGTAAGCGCTTTGATTTGTCTGTGCAAGATACAGCGCTATATAAATTCCATTTATTATTATTATTATTATTATTATCTCTTTCTATGACGGTTGATGTTCAAATACCATCCCTCTCTCCTCTCCCCCCCCCCCCCCCCACTCTCTGTCTTACTTTTTGGGGGGTTGATGTTGAAATGCCATCCCTCTCTCCTCTCTCTCTTTCTTTCACTCTCTGTCTATCTCTATCCCTGTTTCTCTAGTTGCGTACGAGTCTGTTTCTGTGGATCGCTCACATAATTATGTGCATGCACGCACGCACATCAAATACATACAAAAACACAAACACACACAAACAAACACATTATATTATTATATTATATATATATATATATATTATATTATATATATATATTATATATATATATATTTATATATACATGCATGCATGCGGTAGACAGGCTGAATTGGAGACAGACAGATAGACAGATTCGGAGACAGACAGTAGTAGACAGGCTGAAATGGAGACAGACAGATAGACAGATTCTGATACAGACGGCAGACAGGCTGAAATGGAGACAGACAGATAGATTCGGGGACAGACAGTAGACAGACAGAAACGGAGACAGAAAGATAGACAGACAAAACCGGAGACAGACGGAATATTGACAGGCATAAAGGGAGATGGAGAAGAAAAAAAAACACAAACGAGAGACAGGTTTTGAAACTGACCCAGATATCAGTTCAGGGGCTGGAGTTACCGATTATGTGCCCACGATATTTGCAGACAGGAAAAAGAAACCCCCAAAATGGGTGGCGCTGCTCTTGTGGCGACGCGCTCTCCCCAGGAAGAGCAGCCCGAATTTTACGCAGAGAAATCTACCGTGACTTAAAGTGGTATAAATAAATAAATAAATATGTGTACACCTGACTGGCGTGACTGTCAGACTGCATGGGAACTTTCTCTCCTTTTCATGTCTCTCAGGAATGTGCTCGTGTGCGCACACACACAGCACACACACACAGACACATAGAGATATAGCACACACGCAGATACAAACAGACAGACACACGTAGGCATATACGCATAGTCACACATGCACATCCACTGACGTACCCACCCTCCCACATACACCACACAAATGGGTACACACACATCCCCCTCCCCGACACACACACACACACATACACACACAAAAACACTACACACTCATACACTCACACAGACACACAGACACACATACACACTATACACATGCTACACACATGGGTACACCACACACACGCGTGCGCACGCACACACACACACACACACACACACACACACGGAAAAGAAGCAAATGCATTGCTTATTCAATGCACCATCTGGAAAATCAAAATTTGACTTGACTTGACAGACAGAGAGAGAGAGAAAGAGAGAGAGAGAGAGCGAGAGAGAAGAGAGAGAGAGAGAGAGAGAGAGAGAGAGAGAGAGAGAGAGAGAGAGAGAGAGAGAGAGATGAAGAGAGAGAGAGTAGAGAGAAGAAAAGAGAGAGAGACGCATAAATCATGTAGGTGTTGAAATCGATACAGGTGTCAATACAGGAGATGATGATTTACTAATTCTGTGTACGCGATATCTGTCAACACGACTGATATGACAGCTCGATATCTCAATGTGCTGTTGACAATCTCAGCTGTACATCCTAGTTGCTTTGAGACTGATCTCAAAACACCATGTCTCTCCTTCCCTTCCTTTCCCCTCCCACTCTCAGTCTCTGTCTCTGTGTGTCTGAAGTCTGTGTCTGAAATCTGTGTTGTCTGTCTCAATATCGTGTAAGTGTGTGTGTGTTTTGTTTTGTTTTTTTTTTGTTTTAAAGTCTTTTTTACTAAAATGGTGATTTTGACCCCACCGATTCTTACCAAAAAGTAACCCATTTTTAAACCGCATCTCTTCTCTCTCCCTTTTTCTCTCCCCCATCTTCCTTTTTCTTCCCTCTCTCTCTTTTTCTCTTCTCTTCTTCTTCTTCCCCTTTCATTTCTCTCTCTGACCAAAACCAAAATGCACCCCCAACCCCAAACCCCCAATCCACACACAATTAAAATATATAAAAAAAATATTAAAATTTATATGGATTTATATATACATATTTTATAAATAAAATTTTATATATATATAAAAATTTATAGATATTAAAATATTTGGATTAAAATAAAAAATATTTATTTTAATTTTTATATATTTATGTAATTACGTAAAGTTTTAAGGTGGAAAAAAATATTTTGACTTCAGCAATGACACTTTTGAATTTCTGGGGAGTCTATAAAACTTTCTTGACTAGTGGCATATTTCTTATGAAAAATCCAAACCTCTCCTTTTTTATAATGTCAAGAAGGTTTGGGCAATTTAAAAAAAAAAATGGGGGACTGAAAGTGGAAGGGGAAAAACAATGTTACATTTTTTTTTAAAAATTTTGTTTTTCCTGCATTTTTCAGTTTTGTATTAGAATTTTTAATTTTTTTCCCCTGGGCAAGGAAAAAATTCTGATAAAATTTTTTTATTTAAATTTTAAAGTTTTGCATTTCTTTTTTTTAGAATGAATTTTTTTAAGGGCGACAATGCAAGTTTTGAATCAAAATTCAAATACTGGTATTTAGAGGCACCTTGTTTTGGCCAAAAAATCAACCCGGGTCTTTGAAAAAATTCCACAATGGGGGGAGGGGAAACCAGCAAAAAGTTAGGGTGATTTCCCCTTTCTTGCCCAAAAGAATTTTTTAAAAGGAAAAAATTTTTTTCTCAAAAAACAATTTTTTTCCTGAAAATTTTTCCAAAGCCCTGACTTTAAAAGCCCCTTTAAATCTTTCCCTTTAAATCAACGGGAAAAAGAATTTGGCAAACCTTTAACAGGCAGTTTAGACAAAAAAAAATTTTAAAAACCATTTGAATTGCAAATAATTCAGAAGTAAAATTTGAAAAAAAGGTTTTTCCCTAAAAAGAAAAGATTTTTGAATTTTTAAAATCGGGAAACCTTTTGCAAACACCACTTTTTCCTGTTTCTAATACAGGGTTTCCCTCAGTATACCTTTTTTTAAATGATTAGAAAAATTACTTTTTTAAGGATTTTTTTCATCAACGGTGAGAAAATTTTTTTCTTTTAAATTTTTTTTTATTTCCCTGTAGTTCCCATGTCCAAAATTTTTGCTGAAAAATTTTTCCCAAGGAGGGGGGGAAAATGAGGAACAACCCGGGTTTTCAATTTTGGGAAATTTTTATATTCGATGTTTTTTTTCTTTTATAAATGTGTTGTATAAATTTTTTAAATTTGGTGAGAAATTTAAATATTTCCGTGACCCCTTTAGGGAAAATCAGTGTCTTGATTTAATATTTCCCCTTTACTGGAAATTTTGGGGGTAAGGATAAACGAAAACCCCAAAATTTTTTATATGCCGGGTTTTTGCTCTGAAGAAAAAAGATTGTTTAAATGGGGGCTTCTTTATAAGTATTGGTGTTTTGAATGGCCGGAAAACCGAGCTATCTTTAATTCCCTTTAAATGTCTAGACTTTGTATTTTTTAAGTAGATTAAAACTGCAGCAGAAAATAAAAATTTTGTCCCGTATATTAATTTTTAACGTTACCAAGGCGAAACCGAGTATTTGATTCCCTTTGTGTCTTGACTCCATGCCTGAAAAATTATTATCTTTTGTAAAAATTTAAATCTTTTCCTTTTAGCTTCAGTTTTCTTTTGGGTTTTTAAAGGGGCCATTTCCAAATTTAACTTTCTAGTTAAAAAAACACCCAAGAATTTGACATTTTGTTTTTATTTAAACCCCCTTTTTCCTTTTAAATTTTAGTATTTGGGAATTTTGTGGTTTTTCACCGTTATTAAAAAAACACAAACGTTTTTTTGCTGATAATTTCTAAACTGGTTTTTTTTAAATTTTAAAAGAAATTTAAACTAATTTTTTCCTTTTATATTTTTTTAAAAATAATTGTCACTCTCTTTTTGTGTTTTTCCTAAAATGGGCTATTTATCCAAAAAAGCAATATTATCTTTCATATGAACAAATTTGGGTATTAGGTTTTACAAAAATTGGGAAAATCATGTAAAGGGAAAAAAAAACAGATAGGTGCAATTTCTGATCCCCGTGGTTTTTACCCCAAGTCGATAGCTTTTTAAAGAGTACACGAACCTAATTTTTGTGCCAAAATTTATCTATCCCACAAGAAATTTTTTGGCAAAAATTTTATTAAATGCCATTAATTTTCCAAAGTATTTTAATTTATTTGAATTGTTTTTGGGGCAAACTTAAAGGTTTTTTAATCAAAAAAAGGGGCTTAAAAAACTTTTTCGTTTTGGAAAAATTTCTTTTTTAAAAATTTATGTGTTAGGTTTTAAATAAAGGGGGTTTTAGAAGTACATTCCCCCCTTTCCCGGGAAAACCCGCCCGATTTGTTGGGGCACATGTTTTTTTTCCAAAAAAATTTAAATTTAAAAGGGTTATTATGTTTGTGTGTGTGTTGTTTGTGTGTGGGTTTGTTGTGTGTGTGTTTTTTGTGTGTTTGTGTGTGTTTTGTTTTTTGCAAAGTGTTTGTGTTTTGATGTGAAGTGTTTGTTTGTGTTTGTGTGTGCATGTTAAAGTTTTTTGGGGTGTGTTTATGTGTTTTTGTGGGTAAAGTGTAAAATGTATGTGTGTGTTTGTGTGTAGTGGAAAGTGTGGGTGTGTGTTTTTTGTTGGGGTTTGTGCGCATGTTTTGTAAAGTTTAAAATGTTTGTGTGGTGCAAAACCCCACGTGGGGGGGCGTTTCGATGTAGTGTGGGAAAAAAGTCAAGTCCCAAATCAAAATCAAAAATTTTAAAAAATTTTTTTTTTCCCCGAGGGGAATTGAATAAGCCTTTTCATTTTTCTTTTTGTTTAAAAACAAGCCCCTCATCTAAGAACAAATTTTCTTAATTTTGGGATTTTGAAATTTCTAATTTTGCAACCCTTTTCCAATAAAATTTAACAAAAAAAAAAAAAAGGGAAAAACGATTTTGTATAAATTTGGAAAAAACAAATTAACAAAATATTTTTATACACCCCAAAACACATATCAAAGGGTTTTATTTTGTGCGTGCGTGTGTGTGGTGGTTTCGTTTGTGTGTTTTTGGGGTATGTGAGGGTTTCACGGCCCCGCGCCCCGGTGTTGTATGTGTGTTGTGTTCGCGCGCCCCGCCTGTATGTCTGTTTTTCTGTTTTTCTGTTGCTGTTTGTCTTCTTCTCCCCCCTTCTCTCTCTTCTCTCCTCTCCCCCTTTTTTCCCCTCTCTCTCTCTCTCTCTCTCGTGTTTTTTTTCCCGGGCCAGTCTAAATTTTTGGTCACACTGAAATTTTGTACGTACGAACTTGGTTTCCCACAAAATCTCCTTTCACTTTAAACTCTGTCTCCTGGTAAACCCCCTATTCCTGAAAAATAGAAATTTCCCGTCATCCCGCCGGGATGGCCCGGAAAAGGCACTACCCGACCAGTTGGAAATTGGGGGTTGTCCCGGCACCAAAACAGGTGTTCGTTTTGTTCAAGGCGTTTTTAAGAAAAAGATTAGTTTTAAACAAAAAGATTCGGAAAGAGTCTTTGACGAAAAACAAACCCTTTTGGGGACAAAATTGGGGTATGTTTTGTGTGTGTTTAGTGTGTGTTTTTGTGTGGTGTGTATTTGTGTGTTTTTGTGGTATTTGGTTTTGTTTTGGTCAAATTTTGTGTGTGTGTTTTGGTGGATGGTTTGTTTTGTGTGTGTGTGTTTGTGTGTGTGGGGTGTGTTTTGGGGTGTTGTGTGTGTTTATGTGTGTGTGTTTAGGGGTTTTGTGTTTTGGGGCCCTGGATGGTGGGGTGTGTGTGTGTGTTTTTTTTTTCGTGTGTTTGGGGTGTGTTTACTGTGTGTGTCAGTTTGTGGTTTTGGGGGGTATGGTGTGGTGTGTTTTATTTTTTATTTATTTTTTTTTTATTTATTTTATTTATTTATTCTTTAATAACGGGGGATAAAAGGGAAAAAGCACTTATGTGGGTTTTTTTTTTTCCCTCCAGTCCCGTTTTGTATTTTCCGTTTTGTAAATGTTTGGGCCCCCGTTTTCCACCCGGGACACAATGGCCTTCTCTTTCGACCAAACGGAACAAGATTTAACGTTTGTGCGCAAGATGTTCGCATGCGTTCGAAAAACCGAGGGCCCCCCCGGTTTATAGTCTCATCCCAAGGTGTGTGGTGGTTTTTTGTGTTGGTGTGTGTGTGTGTGTGTGGTTGTTTTGTGTGTGTGTGTATGCGTTGTTTTTGTTGGGCGTTTTTTTTTTGTGTGTTTTGTGTTTGTTTTGTTTGGGGTGTGGGGTGTTCGCGCGCACGCTTTTTATTCTCTGTTTTTCCTGTTCTGTCTTTTGTCTCCCTCTCTCTCCTCTCTTCTTCTCTTCTCCTCTCTCTTTCCCCTTCTCTTTCCGTGTTTCTTTTCTCCTTTCAGTACTAAATCCCTTTTGGGCACACTGAAATTTTGTAAAGTACGAACCTTGGGGGCCACATTAAACTCCCTTTCCTTCTCCCCCCTGTCTCCTTTTGGGACCCCTTTTCCTGCAAGTAGAATCCCAGGAAACCAGCCCGGAAAGGCAGAGAAAAAAGGCACCCCACCCAGAAAAGTTGGAAAACTGGATTGTCTGGCACCCAAAAACAGGTGTTTTTTAAAAGGGAGGTTTTAAAGTTTGATTTGCTTTTAGACAAGATTCGGGATGAGTCTTTTGACGGTCACCTTTGGGGCAAATTTTTGTTTTGGTGTGCGGGGTGGGGTGTGTGTTTTGGGTGTGTGTTTTGTGTGTGTTGGTGTGTTTGTAAAATTTTTTGTGTGTGTGTAAGTGTGTGTGTTGTTTTGTGTGCGGGGATGCGTGTGTTTTTTTGTGTGTTGTTTTCCCCCGGGTTTTTGGGGTGTGTGTGTTGTTTTTGTGTGTGTGTGGTGGGGTGTGTGTAGTGTGTGTGTCAGTGTGTGTGTGTGTGTGTGTGTTGGGGTGTTTTTTTTTTTTTTTTTTTTGTTTTTTTTTTTTTCTTTTTTTTGGGGTTTGGTTTGTTTGTGTTTTCCCTTTTTCCCCTTTTTGTATCCTTTTTTTGGTTCCCCTTTTTTCCGGTTCCTTCTTTTAAAAAAAAGGGTTTTTTCCAAATTTTTGGTTTTTTAAAAGGGGGGGTTTTTGTCCTTGAAAGGGGATTGTTTTTTGTGTTTTTGTGTTTTTCCCCCTTTGTGTGTTTTTTTTTTTGTTTTTTTTTTTTTTATTCAATTTTTCCTTTTTTGGACGTTTTAAAAGGTTTTATAAAGTATATTGGGTTTTTTTTACTCCCGTGTGGGTTGGTTTTTTTTTGGGTTTAAAAGGGTTCCCCCGTTTTTAACCCACAAAAACTCCGGGGAAAAGCCAAAAAAAAAATTTAAAAAAGGTCCAAAAAAGATAAACCGTTTAAAACGGGGCCGGGGGGTTTTGTTTTGGGGGTGGTGTGTGTGGTGTGTGTGTGTGGGGTGTGTGGGTTGTGGGGGGGTGTGTTGGGTGTTTTAAAGTATGTGTGTTTTGTGTGTTTGGGGGTTTTGCTTTGGAAAAAGAATTGCCGGGTTGGGGGTGAGAAAAAAAGGGGGGAATTTGTAGTGTGGGTTTGTTTTGGGTTTTTTTTTGAAAAAAAAAGAAATACGGATTAACCATCGAAACTGTGGAAAAAAATGCATACCAACAAAAAAATAAGAAAAGGAAAAAGAGTAAACCAGATTAAAAACGGTGCCGAAGGGTTTTTGTGTTGGTGTGTGTTGTGTGTGTGTTTTGTGTGGGTGTGTGTGTGTGGTGTGTGTGCGCGCGCGCAGCTGTGTAATGCGTTTTTGTGAAATGATGTGTGTACATGGTGTGTTTTGCGTGCGGGGTTTTGTGTGGTGTACGCAGCACGCGCGGCTTTTCTCTTTGTGTGTGTCTTGTCCCCTTTTTTTTTCTCTCCAGTATAAGCCCTAGGTACACAAAAAAAACTGTGTACGGTTCAATGTATATCCCCCCCTCCCCCTTTTTCATTTTATATTTGTCGCCTTTTTTTCTTGTTTGTTGTGTTATAAAAGTCCAGGGATATTTCCGATTAAGGGATGATTTTGTCCCCGGCCCGGAAAACCCCCCTTATTTTATACGTTCCATTGGGCTCGGAGGATTACAGCTAGGCGGGGCAAGAGAAAGGTTTAGATGCTTCGAAAATTGGATCGTCTGGCAGAAAAGGGGTTTTGTTTTTTGTTCAAGGAGGGGTAGAGTAGATGATTAGCTGTAGACAAGGATGGGATGAGTTTCGAGGAGTAACGTGTATGTGTGGTGTGGTTGTGTTGTGTGTGTGTGTGTGTGTGTGTGTTGTGTGTGTGTTTGGGTGTGTGTGTGGTGTGTGTTTGTTGTGTGTGTTTGTATGCGTGTGTCTGGGGGGGTGGGTAGGGGGTTGATGTGTGAGTGAGTGTGAGTGTGTGTGATGTGTTTGTGTTGTGTGTGGTGTTGTGAGTCAAAGAAAAATTTTGTTTTTCCAGATGGTGATTGAAAAAGCAATGTTTTTGTTTTGTTCCAACCCTTTTTTTTTTTTTTTAGGTATCAATCTTTCTGCTGTATTTCTTCATACATCGTGACGGGGCGGGTAGGCCTTGGGGTCAGAACTTTGCGCTCGCAATCTGGACCCGGGTTCGTTCCCCGTTAAAGGGGGTTTTTTCCCCATGGAGTTAAACATCAGTGCAGACCCCACCCCCCCCGAAAGTTTTCGGTGGCTAAAAACCTAGACCCCGTGTGCGAACGCACGCAGAAAAAACTTGGCACACGTTAAATCTGTTCCGCTGTTTAGGAGTAGGCATTGTGTGCCCGGGGGGAACGATGACAGATTTTACAAAACCCCTACACCGGGGGCTGAAAAGTAAAAAGAAAAAAAGTGCTTTTTCTTTTTCTCGATATAGAAGAAAAAAAAGAAAAAAAAAAAGAAAGAAAGAAAAGATTTTGTGATTTTTGGGGAGGTGGTGTATGTGTATTGTATTTTGTTTGTGTGTGTTTGTTTGAGTGTGTGTATGTGTGTTGTGTGTGTGTGTGGTTTTTGTTGTGTGTGTGTGTGTGTTGTGTGTGTGTTGTGTGTGTGTGTGTGTGAAAGTCATGTCAAATCAAAAATTTTTATTTCAGTGGTAAATTTAAAAAAGCAATGCCTTTGCTTTTGTTCCCGGTCCACTTAGGATAAAAAAAATAAAGGTGCGTTATTTGGTTTTTTAAAAATTATTTTTAGGGTTTTCCCTTGGTTTCGCGGTATTTTTTTTACATCAATGGTGTATATATGTTTTTGAGTGTCCCCTTCTTATTAAAAACATTATCAATCCTCCCTCCCTTTATTATCCTCCATCCCTCATTATATTTTTATTATCATTTTATTCATTTACTATAAAACCCGCAAGAAGATAGTTTTGCTGAGAAAATAATTATCATAGGTTTATTTCAATATTATTTGGTTGTTTTTTAATATAAATTATGATTGAATTAGAATAAGCTATTGTCGTGAATAATAAGAACAAAAAATAAAAATGCCAACTGGTGCATTTTGTCATGGTGTTTATTTTAAGCCTTACAGTAAAAGTGAAAATAAATTTATGAAAGCAAACTGGGGTAGAATCACACTCACTACACACAGACACACACACACATACACACATTACACACACATACACACAAATCACACTCACTACACACAGACACACACACACATACACACATTACACACACACACACACTCACACACATACAAACACACACCCACACACACATACACACATACGCACAAACAACAAAAGAACAAAAATAAAGAATATCAAAAATATGCCATCTTTGGAGCCAACAGAACATGCCTTGCAAATTAGACCTCAAGGAGTAATCAGGGCATTCTCGAAGATCCTTTGCGAAATAAAACAGGAGTGCTGACTGACAGATTACAGGCTCACGGGAAAACGAAAGGGAGAAGAGGAGGAGGAGGAGGAGAAGGAGGAGGAGGAGAAGGAAGAGGAGGAGGAGGAGGACTAGGAGAAGGAAGAGGAGGAGAAGGAGGAAAAGAAGGAGGAGGAGGAGAAGAAGAAGAAGGAGGAGGAGGATTAGAAGGAGGAGGAGGAGAAGGAGGAGGAGGAGGAGAAGGAGGAGGAGGAGAAGGACGAGGAGAAGAAGGAGGAGGAGAAGAAGGAGAAGGAGGAGGAGGAGAAGGAGGAGGAGGAGAAGGAGGAGGAGGAGGAGAAGAAGGAGGAGGAGGAGGAAAGAGGAAGGGAAAGGGGATGATAATAAAAGGAGGAAAGAAAGCACAGGAGAGATCAAATGAAATCAAATCAAATCAAAGTGTTTTATTTCGAGGATAATGAATACGCACTCATGTGCTGTTTGTATCCAGTCCCCGAGAGAGAGAGAAAGGGAGAGAAAAAGAGAGACAGAGAAAGACACAGAGAGATACAACGAGAGACAGAGTGAGACAGACACATAGAGAGGGAGATGGCGGGAGTGAGTGAGAGAGAGACAGAGACAGACAGAGAGACACAGAGACAGAGACAGACAGAGAGATATAAAGAGAGAGACAGATACATAGAGAAAGACAGAGAGAGAGGGGAGTGAGTGAGAGGAGTGAGAGAGAGAGAGAGGTGTGAGGCAGACAGACAGACAGACAGAAAGACAGAGACAGACACACAGACAGACAGCCACACACACACGCACACAGACATACACACACATACACACACACTCACACTCACACAGACACACTCACACACATACACATACACGCACACATACACACACATACATACATACATACATCCACACACACACACACTCTCACGCAAACACACTCACACACACACGCACACACGCACACACACACACACGCACACACACACACACTCACACCACACACACACACATACACACACACTCACAGACACCACTCACACACACACACACACACACACACACAAACACACGCACACACACACACACGCACGCACGCAAGCGCGCACGCATACAGTATGGAAGGAGGGGGTGGGGGTAGCACTCGGTGTCTGTTACTGTTTGCACCAAGCGCAGATTCCTGCTCACTGCCAGACAAAAAACAATCTGACATTTTGCTAACGATCCTGTGTGTGTGTGTGTGTGTGTGTGTGTGTGTGTGTTGTGTGTGTGTGTGTGTGTGTGTGTGTGTGTGTGTGTGTGTGCGTGTGTGTTGTGTGTGTGGGTAAGGGGTGTATGCAAGTGTGTGTGTAATTGTATGTGAGTGTGTGTGTGTGTGTGCGTGCGCGCGCACGCGCATGGGAGATGCGAGAGTGCACGCATGTGTGTGTATGTGTAAGTGTGTATGCAAGCGTGTGTGTGTCATTGTATGTGGTGTGTGTGTGTGTGCGTGCGCGCGCACGCGCATGGCAGATGCGAGGGTGCAGGGTACATGCATGCGTGCCTGTGTGTGTAATGTGTAAGTGTGTATGCAAGTGTGTGTGTAATTGTATGTGAGTGTGTGTGTATTGTGCATGCGTGCGCGTGCACGCGCATGGGAGATGCGAGGGTGCAGGTTTCATGCGTGCGTGCATGTGTGTGCTTGCGTGTGTGTGTGTGTGTGTGTGTGTGTGTGTGTGGTGTGTGTGTGTGTGTGTGTGTGTGTATTTGCCTATGTATGTGTGTGTGTGCAAGCGTTCGTGCATGCGTGCTTGAGCTGTTAATATGTGTGTGCTCGCTTGCAAGTGTGATTGTGTGTGTGTGCGTGCGCGCTGTGTGTGTATGTGTGTGTAAGTGTGTATGTGTAAAGCTGAACTTTTGCCATTTTACTGCTACATTCAGTAGCCTTTCTAGTGGATGCTAGAGTTGTCTGATACATGTAGGAGAGCAAAATCTTATTAAACTTGTTTAGACACACAACTTGACAATTCTTCCATCCACCCACCCATCCATCCACTCAGCCAGGCAGCCATCCATCTATCCATCCATCCATCCATCAATCCCTACGCACAGAGGCAGGCAAGCAGGCAGACAGACAGGCACACACCCACATAAAGCACACAGGTATAAAACACACAGGTATAAACACACACACACACACACAACACACACACACACACACACACACACACACACACACGGGAAAGAAAACACAACACAAATAAAAACAATGGTCCTTTGTGTATATAGATTGCGTTGAAAACAAGAGAACAAATAAGAATGAAGAAAAAAAGAAGAAGAAGAAAAACAAGCACCATATAAAAATGTGAAAATATGACAGAGGTACACAAACAGGAAATGAGGTAAATTTGTGAGAGACAATGCGAAAATCCATCAACAGAAATAAATAAACAGAAAGACAGAAAGAAAGAAAGAAAGGAAAAAAATGAAGAAAGGAAAAGAGAATAAAGGAAAGAAAGTAGAAAAGAAAGGAAGGATGAGAGAAAAGAAAGAAAGAAAGAAAGGAGAAGGAAGGGAAGGATGGAAGGAAGGAAGGAAAAAAGAAAGAAAAATCACTACACAGAGGACAACAAAGAAGGAAGAAAGGCAAAAAAGAAAGAAAGAAAGGAGGAAAGAAATAAACAGAGATTGAATGAAAAGAAAGAAGGAAGAAAGGAAAAAAAAAGAATGGAAAGAAAGAAGAAAGAATGTAAGAAAGAATGGAGAAAAGAAAGAAAGCGCGAAAGAAAAACAGAAGGAAGAAAGAAAGAAAGAAGAGTAGAAAGGAATAAAAACAGAAGAAAAAAAAACAAATGACTACGTGAATGATTGACAAAAGGAAGGAACGAAAAAATGGTCGAACGAATAAGAATACAAAAGAATTTTTTTTTAAGTAAACAGCAAAACAGAAAAAGAAACAATTCGGAACGATTCTTCACGTAAAAACCAACAAATGCCCATCACAAAATAAACGGGGAAAAAAGAGAAAAGAATGACAAGGCACACAACATGAAAAGCAACTGGGCCAAATTTCCTTGGCAGCACCCGGCAGTTACCCAGTGCTGATAAATTTCACACACACGCCTCACCCGTCAGTTTAACAAGCTGCGGAAATGCCACTGCGCATGTCCGGAATTGTGTGGCAGCCTCATTACACACACAGGGATCCGTCGGCTTCCCCTTTTGCATAAAGGGAAAGCGAAAGAAGAAGACTGAACGAAGTAGGAAAAAAAAATCTCCTTAAAAATTTTTTTTTTTAGTTTTTTTTATAATTTTTCCTTGATATTTTGTCTTCTTCGTTTCTTTTCTTTTTTACTTTGGGATTCTATTGGGTATCTTCTTTATTTGTTTGAATCTCTGTCTCTGCCTCGCACACACACACACACACACACACGCGCGCGCGCGCATACGCGCGCGCGCGCACACATACAGAGAGGTAGACAGACTGGTGGACAGATGGATAGATAGATAGATAGATAGATAGATAGATAGATAGATAGATAGATAGATAGATAGATAGATCGGTAGATAGATAGACAGACAGACAGACAGGTAGATAGATAGATAGATAGATAGATAGATAGATGATAGATAGATAGATAGATAGATAGATAGATAGATAGATAGATAGATAGATAGATAGATAGATAGATAGATAGATAGATAGATAGATAAAACAGACATGTAGACAGATCGGTAGATAGGAAGACATCAAAACATCGATAGGTAAGTAGTTCGGAATGTAAGTAGTTAGCTTCGCTTAAATCTTACCCCGTCTCTCTCTGTCTGTCTGTCTGTCTGTCTGTCTGTCTGTCTGTCTGTCTCTCTCTCTCTCTCTCTCTCTCTCTCTCTCTCCTCTCTCTCTCTCACACAAAAACACACAGACACACACACCACCGTTCAAAAACAAAACAAAACAAAACCAATCCCTCTTGTATGTCTCCGGCTCTTGTCTTACTTGTCTCCCGTCATCTGGCAAAACAAAGTCTACAAAAAACCTTAAGGCAGACGGTCAGACAGACAGACAGACACAGACACAGATAGACAGACAGACAGACAAACAGACACAGGCAGACAGACAGACAGACAAACAGACACAGGCAGACAGACAGACAGACAAACAGACACAGAGAGACAGACAGTATGACAGACAGACAGAGACAGACAGAGACAGACAGACACAGACAGACACAGACCGACAGACACAGACAGACAGGCAGACAGACAAACACAGACAGACAGACACAGACAGACAGACACAGACAGACACAGACAGACAGACACAGACAGACACAGACAGACAGACAGGCAGACACAGACAGTCAGACACAGACAGACAGACACAGACAGACAGA
>CM054134.1:77386193-77388693 GCA_028751875.1 Rapana venosa | reverse complement strand
CGATTGATTGATTGATTGATCGATCTATTACACTATTTAATTTAATTAGTTAATCAATTCATTCATGTATTCATTCATTCATTCATTCATTCATTCATTCACTTTTTCATTCATTCATTCCGAAAAGAACGTCATGAACTCATATTTTAAAAGCAACAACAACAACAACAACAACAACCCACATAAACGCAATCTGTCCTCTTCGGTTTTTGGGTTTTGTTTTGGTTGTTTTGTGTTTTTTTTTGTTTTTTTTGCTTTGCTATTCAAGCAAGTGTCAAAGACCGCCAATTCATTTACGCAGATGCTTTATGATTAAGTACCAACATCGTCTCAGTTTGTTTTAGAAACCACTAGGACAGGTAAACGAACGTCTGACAAATACATAAAAAAAGACAGACCATAAATGTCAAAGACATAGATCGGGGGTTTGGTTTTACCTCCACCACGAAGTCGTTTCGTGGAACTGACATCGAAGACTAGACAGTAGTCAGACATAATCGGGGCTGAGACGAGATGGAGAGAGAGAGGAGAGAGAGAGAGATGGAGAGAGAGAGAGAGAGAGAGAGAGAGGAGAGAGAGAGAAGAGAGAGGGAGATGAGAAACAGACAGACACAGAGAGAGACAGAGACAGAGATACAGACAAAGACAGAGACAGACAGACAGACGACAGACAGAGAGAGAGAGAGAGACAAAAAGGAGAGAAAGAGAGACGAGAGACAGAGAGGAGAGACAGACAGAGAGAGAGAAACACACACACAGACACCGACAAACAGAGACAGAGACACACAGACAGAAAGAGAAACAAACAAACAAACAAACAGACAGACAAACGGAAGAGAAAAAAAAATCCGAAACAAGCTTCCGTCTTCGTCGTTGAACGCTCTGACAGCAACTACTGTTGTCTGTTATATGAGCGAAAAAATTCTGTGCTAGAAATTTCCTCTTTTCTAACCGAATCAAACGTTAACAAGACGGGAAGAAAATGAAACGGGCGAAGGAGAGATCAGCTACATGGCCTGACAGTCTCTGAGCCCAGTGAGGAAAAGTGCACCGTCCATGGTTCTGTCGGTACTGCTTCTGACGTCAATGCTGACCTCTCTCTGTCCATCTATCTGTCCATCTGTCCGTCTGACTTTCTGTATTATATGCCCGCAGGTCTGGAAGCAAGCGAGCGAGCGAGCAAGCGAGCGAGCGAGCAAGCGAGCGAGCAAGAGCGTGAGAGCGCGCGCCTGCACACACACACACGCATACACACATACAAACACGCACGACACGCTCTCGCGCGCACACACACAGACAGAATGCACGTGTACACGCACACATCTCTCTATTTCTCTCTCTTCTGTCTCTCTCTCTCTCTCTCTCTCTCTCTCTCTCTCTCTCTCTCTCTCTCTCTCTCTCTGTCTGTCTGTCTTGTACATTGAAATGTATAGTGGCAACAAAGGCCGATGTGCATTAAACAAGTTCAGAGTTCAGAGTTCTCTACATCCCCTCTCTCCTGGTCAGTCACACACACGAACACACACAAGCATGACACGCACACACACACACGCCACACACGCGCACACACACAAACACGCACACTCACATACACCCATACCCCTACAAACCACACACTCTCTCTCTCCCTCACCCACACTCACACACCCAAAACACACACCCACACAAACTCATACACTCCCAACCCCCCCCCCCTCTCCACACACACACACACCAACACACCTCCCCCAACCCCTCGCCCCATACACACACACCCTGCCCCCATCTCTTCACACACACACACACAAAACACACACCACACACACACACACACAACACACACAAACCAACACATCACACACACACACACACTACGCAAGCATAGATAGCACCAACACTGAACAGTTGACAACAATATATTATTTTTTCCTCTTTGTGATCTTGCTTGCTGCTCAAGGACAAAAAAAGAACTGCTTTTTCTTTTGGACTGATGTTTGTTAGTGCGCCAGCTGTGTTTCATTCTTATTTAATGCTTAGGGTTTGTTTGTTTTTTGTTGTTGTGGTGAGTTGTTTTTTTCTCGTTGTTTAATTCTCTTTGTTTCATTTTCTTTATGGTTTCTTTTTTGCTTTTGTTTGTTGTTGTTGTTGTTGTTTTGTTCTTGGCTTGGTCATGGGCATTCCTGTTTACCGTTTCACCCACAACATTCTTTATCAGTTGTGTGGGGGATGTTTTAAAGTTTATATTCGTGAACAATTTGGAAGAATGATTTCGATGTTCTTCTTATTATCCTTCTCCTTCCTCTTTTCTTTCTTTTTCTTCTTCTTCTTGTTCTTCTTCTTGTCTGTTCTTGTTCTTGTTCTTCTTCTTCTTCTTCTTCTTCTTCTTCTCTCTCTCTTTCACACAAGCACACACTCACGCACGCATACACCCATTTATACACATACACACACACGCATATGCACGCGCGTGTGGATACACACACACATACTCTGCGCAAGGATAGATAGATAGATAGATAGA
>CM054134.1:77378693-77381193 GCA_028751875.1 Rapana venosa | reverse complement strand
TTCACGAATGCAGGAGTAGGCGGTCATGTATTTTCTGCCAGAGTTCTGCGCCAGCCTGCGTTTGTGCAGACCCCTTTCCCTTGATGCAGTGTCATAAAGATATCTGCTTAGTTTGTTTGTTGTGGTTGTGTTGTTGTTGTTTTTTATAGTTTGTTTGGTGGAGGGTTTTTTTCTTGCGCTGAAAACAGCACACACACATACGCACGCACGCGCGCCGCACGCAAGCACGCACACACACATACATACACATGCGCGCGCACGCACGCACGCACGCACACACACACACACACGCACACACACGCGCGCGCGTACGTACCCGCGCACGAGCATCCACACATCCCCTGTCTGTCTGTCTCTGTCTGTCTGTCTGTCTCTCTCTCTGTCTATCTGTTTCTCTCTCTCTGTGTCTCTGTTTCTTTTTCTCTGTTTCTCTCTCTCTGTCCCTGTCTCTCTGTTTCTCTCTATCTGTCTGTCTGTCTGTCTGTCTGTCTGTCTGTCTGTCTGTCTGTCTGTCTGTCTCTCTCTCTCTCTCTCTCTCTCTCTCTCTCTCTCTCTCTCTCCCTCTCTCTCTCTCTTTTTCATGCGCAAAACAGATCCATCATTGTCAAAGGTCTGGAGAACAGAAAGAGACAGCAACTCGTGTGGTGCCGACTGTAACAATGATGACAGCTAACAACAGCATCACCACTCGTGTGAAAAATAGAGACGGCAGCTAACACAACAGCAACAAATGATGATGATGATGATGATGTTTTGCAAGTCACGATAGTACTACTAGTGATGATGATGATAACGATGATAGCAACAACACCAATAATAATAATAATAATAATAATTATTATTATTATTATTATTATTATTATTATTATTATCATTATCATCATTATTGTTGTTGTTGTTGTTCTTCTTCTTACTATTATTATTATTATTATTATTATAATTTTAGAACTACTACAACTACTACTAATCATCATCATCATCGTCATCATCATCATCATAATGGTTGTGACTATATCAACAACTCCAACGACACAACAAATGGTAATTAAACAAACACTGTTAATAACATCGAAATCATCATCATCATCATCATCATCTTCATCATCTTCCTCATCATCATCTTCCTCCTCCTCTTCCTCCTTCTCCTCCTCCTCCTCATCATCATCAATATCAACCACAACAACAACTATTTGTTTGTTTGTTATTTTTTGAGAATCGCGGTCAGAGTTGCAATCTGATTCAAACTCATTTCCCTCTGACATTTGCTGTTGTCTAAAAAAAAAAAAACAACAACAACAAAACAACCCAGCCTGTGATGGAATGATTAAAAAAAATGAGGACTGCAAGGGTTATCCCCCACCCCCAACCACCTCCCCCCCCCCCTAACACACACACATACACACACATACACACACACACACACACGTACGGTCACACACATACGTACACACAAACACATACACACACACACGTACATACACACACGTAGACACACACACACACACGTACACACACACACACATAGACACACACATGTACACACACACGTACACACACGCACACGCACACACACACGCACATACACACACGTAGTAACACACACACGTACACATACACACACACACGTACACACACGTACACACACGTACACACACGTACACACACGTACACACACACACACACACACGTACGGTCACACACATACGTACACACAAACACATACACACACACACGTACATACACACACGTAGACACACACACACACACACGTACACACACACACACATAGACACACACATGTACACACCACGTACACACACGCACACACACACGCACATACACACACGTAGTAACACACACACGTACCATACACACACACACGTACACACACGTACACACACGTACACACACGTACACACACAACACACACACACACACACGTAGACACACACACACACACATACACATACACAACGTACACACACGAACACACACGTACACACACACACACACACACACACACACACACACACACACACACACACACGCCCACCTTCCTCGCCCACCTGATAATGTCGTAAGTGTATGAGATATTCATTATTCAGCCAGCTTTCCCTTTGGTTCTCTGCTCTTATTTCCGTGTGTGTGTGTGTGTGGGGTGGGGGGGGGGGGGGAGGGGGGGTCGTGTATGTGTGTGTGTGTGTGTATTTGTGTGTGTGTGTGTGTGAGGGGGGGGGGGGTTCGTGTATGTGTGTGTGTGTGTGGGGGGGGGGGGGTGTTCGTGAGTGTGTGGGGTATTCGTGTGTGGTGAGTGTGTGTGTGTGTGTGTGTGTGTGTGTGTGTGTGTGTGTGTTGTGTGTGTGTACGTACGTGCTGTGTGTGGGTGGGTGGGTGAGTGTGGGTGTGTATGTGTGAGTGTGTGTGTGCGCGTGTGTGGGAATTTGTGTGCGTGCATATTGTGTGCGTGCGTATGTTTGTGTTTATCTGTGTGTGTAGTGGT
>CM054134.1:77353546-77378193 GCA_028751875.1 Rapana venosa | reverse complement strand
TTGGGTGACAGGGGGGGGGGGGGGGTCTTCTTTTCGCACGAGGACTGATTATAGCTCTCCCCTTTTCTTAAGTCTCGTTGCTCTGGCTAAGGGTGTCAGTGTTTACACAAAGAAACCAGACAGAAGAAATACAGACAAAACTTTTTTTTTTCTCATTATCTTTTCCCAGAAGGTCATAAGCAAGAAGCAAAAACAAAAGATCTTTAAAACTGTGCCATCATATTCTGTTTCTCTCTGCTTTTCAAAGTACTCTCGTTTTTTTTTTAACCCTAAAGGCTTCCTGGATTGATTATCTGCGTTTGTTGTGATCAAATAGTGCAACTTCTGTCCCCGCCCCCATCCCCCCCCCCCCGCCCCCCCCCCCCCCCCCCTCGCCATACATGTGAATTCCCTTTTCTAACCGGGTATTTTTTATTCTATGTGTAATTCAAAACTGGAAAAAGGTCTTCTATGATCCATCAGAAAAGTTTTTTTGCTGCTCTAATCTATGTAGGCCTCTGTCACTGAAACTATCAAATGTCAGAACACTCGTTATAAAGTCTGAATCATAGTGTCTTCTCTTATTCTTAAATCCTCTTGTGTGTTTTGTTGGTTTTTTAATCATCTTAGCCATTCATTGAAGCGACCAAGAACAGTCTGTTCTGTAATCCTTTTAAGGTGTGTGATGGGGTCCAAAGAGTGGGGGTTTTGTTGTTATTCTTACTTGTACTGACTTGATTTTTTTGGAGTTTTCTTGTTTTATCTTTTGACTGACCCTTCTTGTTTGCTTGATTTTGCATATTGTATTATTTTGTGATATGCTTTTTATTTTCATTATGGTGTTTTGTGTGATTTGCTTTTTTCTTTCTGGAGTTTTTGATATAATACAAAGTTCTATATTCATGTTAGCTCTTAGTATTGAATACTGATTGGTGGGGATGGGATGGGGTACTTTGTTTTTCATATTTGACCTTTCTTATGTTCTTGAGAATTTCATAAACTTCACATGGCAAAAACAGCAGACAAAGCAGAAGAGAAATCTGAGTAACCCACTTACAACTACAGAACGATTCATAGTCCATCAAGCTGAACTTCAAAGAAGATTAATGAGTACAAGTTAGCTTGAATTATTTATCTGAGTCTTTCCCTTTCGTGCGTGGGTTTGTTTTTATTCATTAATTATTTTAATCCTCGAGTATGATAGAATAAGGAATGATATACTTTTACATCTAGTCTCCGGGTGTAAGCAGTTTTGTTTAAATGTTGTCATAAGTTCCCAACCGGTACAAATGGCTTTACTCTTCCGATATGTGAGTGTCTCTTGATCCACACTGCACAGACAAATCAAGAGACTGCGCCGTGATGTATCTTAGTCTGACGTGTGTTTGACTTCAGAAAATAGATTTTAGCTGCCTTTTAAAACGCGAGCTAAACGTCGCCCAAGAAAAATCACGACTCTCTTTGATTTCAAGTAGAGTGTGGGCGGAGAGTCATGTTTACTGTATCTTGTGATGCATGCCCAACACTGATACTCTCAGACCGTTTCTTCTGATATCACCATCTCCCCTGGCCACACGTATGGTTCTTTCTGTCCGTACCCTATGACCAGTGTATCACATAGAACTGGTCGTGTTTTTGCGAGTCCACAAGAACACGGGCCCATACTCTTGCCTGGATCACTTCAAGTCATACTGTCCTTGTTTGCTCTCAATATTCTCACAAACTGTGATCAAAGAGTTGATATTTGAACTTGCACTGATCGAACAGCATTTATTAAACTTAAGTCGGTTTACACCAAAAAGAAGCGAAACAAATACTCGCGGAGCAGATTTTTTTTCCAAAACAAACAGACTATCGGAACAGATTCTTAGTTCTCCAAACTTATGCAAATTCGAATCCCAACAGTCATGTCAGAAAAAGATCACCGCTAATGCGATCAATATCTTTCTCGTGATACTTGGAGAAGCAAGGAGAGCAGATCTTACAAGAAAATCGTAATCTAAGTAAACCAATACTGTATTATTTATAAAGAGAGTCAGATACATGCTTATGGATCTCCAACTCCCATCTTATGAGACCATGACAACCTAGTGACAGGAACGTTAGGGGAGCAGAAATATCAGCGATCTCGCATAAATCTCGAGGGAGACAGCATATTAAGGGCGGCCCCCATCAATCTCTCTCATTTGCTAAGCTTTACCTTACCACATGACCCTAAACAAGGGCCGTAACCCATTTACAGCTGGGTAAACTCGGAGACTGTACTGAAGCCATGCGCGCAAAACCGGTCACCCAAATCCACATGTAAACCACGCTCAACGCTGCTAACCTTAGCTGGAGAAAGCGAACGCTCCTGACCACAGAGGGGCCCTATCACCGTCCCGATAAGGAGAATAATGGTTTATCACGTAACCACTGAGACAAAAGATACAACGATCTCTGCAGAAGAGAAAATAGTGATTTCGTTCTGTTCAAGTCATAGGCTTCTAACAAATAGTCGATTTCCAGCCTGTTAAGCACTTATCAGGCACTGCAACCTCATAGTGTGACACAGTGGTTTTTTTTGTTTTTATTAAAAATCATATTTGTTTTGGGTTTGAGGAAGATTTGAGCTACGGGAGGAAGCATAACTGAAGTGAAGTTGATTATTTGTTTATTTTTTTTTGATATTTGGGGTTTTACTCCTTTTGAACTGTACTTGCCTTGAACTGACTCTTTATTGACTTGAAACACGCCATTCTATTAAAGCGAGCAATATGGAGTACAGAGCAGACATATTTTTTAACAGTGTCACTACGGGCAAGGTTTGAACCTGGCGGAGCGCAACATGCCATTCCATCGACAAATTGCATGCTGGGTTAGATATCTGGTTCGTCTTTCATATTTCCTGACCAACTAAACGGGTCGGTAGTCCTTCTACGAAAGCTCTAATTTTGAGTTCTTTAAACGTGTACAACAAACTTGCTGCTTGTGCTAGCCACATTTGACGTCAGTTTTATATTCACCTGATGGACTTCAGCAGGCGACAGACCACCTTCCCGTCAGTCCGTTATGGATAGACCATAACTAATCTCGTGTACAACGCATGCAGAATATCTTGCGCACACGTTAACCCATTCCGCTTTGTCGAAAGAGTATGGCCATATGTTGACATGGGAACCGGATGACCAAAATTTACAAAACTCGCAAACACACGGGACTGGAAGTTTAAATAAAAGTACATAAGGCTTTTTCATTATCCTCTAAATAAAAAATTGATATATTTACACGAACGGTCCACGGCCAAGGAGAAGCGAGAGCTCTGACCGCAGAGCTAACCCTGATAATATAGATTTATGTCTTAATCTGTACATAGAGAACATCACGCTTCTAATCCGATCCTTATGTGAACACAAGATGACAGTCCTTGGGTATTGCACCGTGCCCGGGGTCCATAGACATTGTGATCTGACTAAAATCAATTTCTGGGGGAAAAACGCCAGGAGATTGGACCAAGAAAACAGAAAATAGACAAGAAGGAGGTGACAGGAAGAAAGAAACAAGGCAGAAGCAAGAGATGCACGAAAAACAAAGACTCAAAAAAGATAACACTTCTCTTTTACGCCGAAGACGGATGCCTGGGTCTGACTTGTCCGGCGCTTAACGCAGCGGACGCCTTTCGCTTACTATAATAGACAACAATAGTTAGCTGTCTGGGCGTTCGACGAAGAGAAAAAAGACTAAAATAAGATTTTCTTTGACTTTCTTTGTTACTTACACTACTGTCAGTGTTTCCTGGCCAGCCCTGTAATTTTATATAATTTTTTTTAATATAATATATAAACACCTTCCCCCTGTTATTTATATCGAAGTTTTATTCAATTGTTTGATCGAGTCTCAATTTGTCTGACTTTTGGAATATAACAAAAAACGAATAAGGTTTGAATTATTTTTTTTGACGATGTCCACATGAATAAGCTGAATAACAGCGGAAAGACCTGTGAAGACTGCAAGCAAAATAGGTTATGTGGATGATTTATGTACTAACGTCATCAAGAGAGTTCCCCCTGCAAAATACTGAAGAAAAAAGCCACTCCCACAAGAACAACTGCACATGTATACAATCATGCGATATTTTTTTTTAATGATTTGAAATAAAAACACACTTCGTCGTGGTCGAACGCTCAGACAGCAAACTCCCTGAGGCCTGACAAATGCTTGCCGTGTTTCCTGAAGCCATCCCCGTCCAGGGGTTCCGAAGGTTTGTCCCTCATTCGCGCAGGTCAGTAGGCCCAAATATCGCCCTCAGATTTTGACGTGTTGGAGACGGGTCTGGACGAAGTAGTTTTCCACTGTCATGGGAGAAATGCCACACAGGAGCACGCCTCTGAATCACCGCGTGGAACTGATCATGATGTGACATGATGATGATGATGATGATGATGATGAATGATGACATGATGATGATGATGATTATGATGATGATGGTGGTGGGGTGGTGGAGGTGATGGTGTGATGATGATGGAGATGCTGATATGATGATGGATGATGATGAAGACATGATGATGATGAAGATGATGGAATGGAAAGTGTATAGCACGAATCTTTTAAACATACCAGATCGAAGTGCTTGCACTCAAATCATTTACACACATGTAAATTTCCTCAAATATCATCATTAGCAGACTACCAAAATTATACGGCGGCGCACAAACTCACACACACACACTAATACACACACACAAACACTCACATTCTGCTCGCGAAAACACACTTAGGTGAGATGAAAGAGATTAAGGATGCTGTAAAAAGTAGAACTGACATGAAGGAAAATCTCAGGTAGGTATAAGTGCTTTTTTGAGGCTGATTGGAAAGTCTCAATGAAGGCTTTGGCAAAGTGAAACAGGGGGGCCTTTTCAAGTTGATAGGCCAGAAAACAGAGACAGAGCGACGGCCAGCAGGGTTTGTATGATTCCGGGTGTTCGAAAGCACAAAGTATCTCCAGCTATACGAAGGGAACGGGATGGAATGTACAGGTGAAGACTTACAGAGATAGGAGGGTGCAGATTTGTGGAAACATTTTGGAACGAAGGTATTAATCTTAAATCATCATCATTGTGAGACAGGCCATCCAGTGGAGAGATCGCAGAGAGGAATGTGTTTCAGATTGTTTTCTTTCTCAGACCATTCGAGCTGCGGAGTATTTGTATGCGTCGAATAAAGTGGATGGATGATGCTGGTAGGCCAAAACCCAAAAGAGAAATTACAGTAGTCTAAACGTGACAGAATGAGAGATGTGACAATCGAGGATGTTGCGATTAGTTGACAGATATTTGCTTATTCGCCGTAATTGGATAGTAGCAAGACTGGCAGTCTGGGTCATTCATGTTTTCCATAGAGAGTGTGTTGTCGAGAACTACACCTAAATACTTCACAGAGTGGACAAAGGAACTGATGTATTCCGAATTCTATGAAGTTGTTGTGATGGAGAAAAGATTGTGTTTTTGTCCCTATGAACATGCTTCGTTTTATCGGCATTAAGTTGTAACTTGTTCTGTGTCATCCCAGATTCGAATATATGTCTTTAAGGCAGTAGGACATATTTGGCATGAGTTAAGGCCAAGTTTTCAACAGTAATGACTGCATTGAAGCTGAAGTATCAACCGCATAGAAAATGATGTCAATATTATGGTGTTTAATTATATTTGAGATTGGAGCAGTGCCAGAGATTAATAGAACAGGGCCCACAGGACTGATCCTTTGTGGGAGTCCACATTCAGTTTGACAGGTTTTTTATTACATGAATTTTGTTCTGAATCGTGTTTGGGTATGAAAATAACCCAGTGATGGCTTGCATTAATACAAACGTATTTTGGAGGCGATAAAGAAGAATTGAGTAATCGATAGTGTCGAAAGCTCGCAGATAAGTCAAGAAGAGTGAGGAGGGAGTTATTCCTCTGCAATCAGGAGCGAGTAGAAGTGTATTCCTTAAGACTGTGAAACAATGTTGAATTCAGTGCTGGGATGGGCGAAAAGGCAGATTGAAAAGGGGGAAGGAGATCATTGGAATGAAGGTGGTTGTTGAAGCTGTTTTAGAACAACTTGTTTCAGTACTTTAGAGACAAAAAGCTATGTTTTGAGACATGTCTATTATTCCTTCAGAATGTCAGGGATCCAAGGTCGTACTTTTTTTTAGTAGAGTGTGACTAAAGCGGTTTTAAAAGAGCCTGATGGAAAATTCCTGGACAGAAGAGATGCGTTACTATTTATAGTGATAATAGGCGTTGCAAGTTGTGGAATGCTATTGAGAGAACAACAGGCGCCAGATATGGGATCAAGGTTCATGATTTTATAGTTATTTCCTTCAGAATTGTCATTATTTCTTGTTCACTTGTGGATGAAGGAAAGAAGGAGTGCCATGAACGAGGTATCAGGAGCGCAGGCTGGAATGAGTCTGATCCCGTCTGGAGTGTAATGTTGTGGACTTTGAAACGAAGAAAGCAAAGATGAAATGGAATTCGACCAGGCTGTGGGTGTAGGCAAATAGGTATTTTTGCAGATCCAAGGAGATATTGAGGCGAGGAAAAATGAAGCATTTTATGGATGACGCGTAGAAACTTGGGAAAGAGTGAGTGGTCTGTCTTTGCTGATGGACTAAGAGTTTGACTTTGTTTATTTGTTTCTGGGAAATCCATTTGTGTTAATTTCGGTTTTTTGACTCCGCCACTGCGTTCTCTCGTTGCTGCGTATGCGCTTTGCCATCAAGATTCCTGTGTACCATAGCGTACAGGGCCTATCAGCCAGGAGATGGTCATAGGAGGAGCAATGCTCCGTCGAGCATTGGTGAGAGCAGAATTTGTAAATGTTCCGAGAGGCTAGTGTGGTTCAACGGTTTGTGAAAGGTGTCAGCACTTGCGAAGAGAAGTGTTGAATGTTTTATGCCCTTAAGGTTCCAACGGGTGACAAGTCTCTTCCTTCTGGTAGGTGTTTTAGCGCTGTAAAGGAAAAAAGAAGAATGGCGTAATGATTCAGAATTGTCAGTTCATTGGTGACAGATACAATTGTGACCAAATTCAATGAAGGACTGTTGATCAGCCAGTCTAATAATATGACACGGTTCTGAGTGATACTTCATTTTATCAGCAGGGAAAGAGAGTGTTTTGACAGAGAAAGAGAAAGAAGCTTGAACATCAGAAAGGACGGTTGTCAAAATGGAAGTTTAAGTCTCCAAGAATGATAAGCTTAGTAGAGAGAGGCTATAGTGGTCAAGGAGTGACTGTAATTCTTGATTCCCAAAAAGGGAGATGTCAGATTGTCTTTTACGGCTATATAGGTGGTGGTAAGACAGCATAAAGTAATTAGAGTGGCCAGGTAATGTTGAGGTGATTCGCAGACTTCGAAAGATTCAGTGAAAAGAAGGCTGGACAGAAAGAAAGAGCTGGTTTCCAGGGTGTCTTGACAATATGATGGATAATGCCACCTCTACGGGAGAGATCAGGGGAAAAAATTTTTATAGCCAGTGGTTAAGTTGTATTTCTGTTTTGGCTCATGGCCTTGTGTTTTTAGCCCAGATCTCAGTAAGAAACTTATATCTATGTTTGTCTCAGAATAAGTGGGAAAATGTAGACAGCTTTTCCATCAGATAAACTTAATATATATATATATATATATATATTATATATAAATATATCTATATATATATATATATAAATATATAATATCTATATATATATATATCATTGTTTGAGTGTGTGTGTGTGTGTGTGTGTGTGTGTGTTGTGTGGTGTGGTGTGCGGGGTGCGTGCGTGCGTGCGTGCGTGTGTGTGTTGTGTGTGGAATTTATATAGCGTGAATCTGTAAACAACAAACCAAAGCGCTTTTCATTATATTTTTCATTCAAACAAACATAAAAAATACAATCAGACAGTCTTTAAAACAGCACCTACGAAAAATGAATGAAAGGTGATATTTGATGAATGTTTTCGTTTGTCTTTCTTGAAATTGTAAATCGATAAAACATTTTTGGTAGTGATGGGGGGTGAATGTGGTATGGGTGTGGTGGTTTTGATAGCCATAACCTCTTATCATTCAATTTATGACATGATCTGTCAACAGAGCTGCTGGTGATCTAAATTTTGATCTGATTATTATATTCCGTTTGGCCAAATAAGGCGAAAAAAACGAAAACTGATCTTGTCGAAGTTTGTATCAAATACAGCTGCTTTTCAAATCGAATTTTACCACATTCGGGTTGTTCTTTGTTGGTTGTGTTTTTATTATGTGTTGAGTTGGTTTAGTTATTGTTGTTGTAGTTTTGGGTTTTTATTTTGACATGCTACAATTATACGCATGATTGACTATAATCAGCTTACACCATATAGATCTGAAGTAGAACTGTGAAGATTTGAGAGAGCAGAAAGAAAAAAAAAGCATGAATGATCGAAGATAGATGAAAGAAGAAAAGATTATGGGAAGAGAGATAGACATACATCTAACCGACATACACAGATACACTCAGACAAGGAGAGGGAGAGGGGAAAAGGACAAAGGAGATGAGCAGAGAGAAGGAGAGGAGACATGATTAGATTGATGAGAAGATGATGAGAAGATGATGATGAGGAGGAGAGGAGGAGGTAGGATGAGGAGGAGGAGAGAGAGGAGGGAGGGGAGGAGACAATACTTAGATCGTCGAAGACGACGACGACCTCTATGATGATGATGATGATGACTGATGATGATGATGAGATGATATGGGAAGATGATGTATGATGATGGTGATGATGATGAATATGATGATGATGATGATGATGATGACGATGATGACGGACGACGACGACGACGATGATGATGATGAGGAGGAGGAGGGAGGAGGGAGGCAGAAGAGGAGGAGAAGGAGGGAGGAGGAGGAGGAGGGTGGTGTTGGTGGTGATGATGATGATGATGATGATTGATGATTTCGATGCCTTAGATGATGACTTATACATGATTGGATGTAAGTATATGGTATGCATGATGATTGGTGGTTGTGGTGGTGTGGTGGTGGTGGTGGGGTGGAGGTGGTGGTGGTGGTGGTGATGTGGTGAGGTGGTCGGTGGTGGTGGTGATGGTGAAGGAGGTGGTGAGCTGATGATGTGATGATGTGATGGGACTGTGATGGTGATAATGATGATGATGATGGTGGTGGTGATGAATGATGATACGACACGACGACGACGACGGACAGTGATGACGATGATGACGATGACGACGATGACGAGACGACGATATAAATCATGATTATGAGATGACTAAAACACAATAACAACGACAGAGGAAAACCACAAGAAAAGGCCAAGACCATGAGAAGCAAGAGGGTAAGAAAGCGAAAAGGTCAGACTAGAAAACGAGAGAGGAAGCCGAACGGCTTGTTTTCAACCAAGTTAAATGATTCTTTTCGATATTATGACCCTTTTTTTGCCATCAGAAATTCTGTTTCTGACACCGCTAAATTTGTAAACTCCGCAGAATTCGAATACTGAATTACTCCTCTCTCTCTCTCTCTCTCCATCTCTCACCCCTCTCTCTTCTCTCTATCTTCTTCTCCTCTCTCTCTCACGTCTCTCCACTCTCCCTCTCACTCTCTCTCTCTCATCTCTCTCTCCTCCTCCCCTCCCTCTCTCTCTCTCTTCTCTCTCTCTCCACCTCTTCTCTCCCTCTTTCTCTCTCTCACTCCTCATTCTCTCCCTCTCACAATCTTTCTCTCTCTCTCTTTTTTCTCTCTCTCTCTCTCTCTCGCGTCCTCTCTCTCTCTCTCTCTTTCCTATCTCTTTCCTCTCTCTTCAATCCACACCGCTCTCTCTTTCTCTCTCTCTCTCTCTCTCATCTCATCCTCTCTCCTCCTCCCTCTCTCTCTCTTTCGCTCTCTCCTCTCTCTCTCTCCCTCCGTCACTCTCTCTCTCTCTCCCTCTCACTCTCTTCTCATCTACTCCTTTTCGTCTCTCTCTTCTCTCCTTCTCTTCTCTTCCCTCTCTTCTCTCAATCTCTCTTTATCTCTCTACATTCTCTCTCTCGTTTCTTTCTCCTCTCTCACTCTCTCTCCTCTCTCTTCCCATACCTCTCTCTCTCTCTCACTCTCATCTCTTACTCTCTCCTCTCTCACCCCTTCTCTCCTCATCTCTCTTCTCCCTCGTCACATCTCTCCTCTCTCTCTCTCCCTCCCTCTCTCCCTATCCTCGATATTTAAAAAAAGTCTCTCTCTCTTTCTCTCTCTCTCTCATCTCATCTCTCTCTAATCTCTTCTCACCTCTTCTCTTCTCCTCTCACTCTTCTCCTCACCTCTAGACTCTGCTCTCTCCTCTCTCCAAGCTCTACAACACCCCTCTCACCCTCGCTCTCTCTCTCTCTCCTCCCGCTCTCTCTCTCGCGCTCTCTCTCTCTCTCTCTCTCTCTCTCTCCCATCAAAATCGCTCATCAAATAATCTATCGCACTACGTCCTTCCTCTGAGATGGGGAAAAGAGATGTAGAGAAGGCGGTTTCAGCTGAGAATCAAATTTGATACCTCCCGCTTTCTTTGCATAGATTCTTTTTCATTTGCTCAGATCTTTCACTCACACAATGTTACTTACTCTGAGTGAAATCCCACTAGACACACAAGGAAATCGAACATATTCGAGGCACTTACTTCGCAGCTGGGAATTCAATCATACAGATTTCTCACGTAAAATCAAACAAGAGGATCACACAAGAGTGTCTACACTAGTATGAGATCACACCATGTACACAATCCGCAGTCTCTTTCATCTACGCAGATCATTCTTTCCCTATAAGTCCTAGAGCACTGCTATACAAACTTATATGATACTCGACCCTTTTCTCTCTCAGAGAGAGACCGATGAGAGGCCACCTTCTCCTGCTGTTTCCACCTCGTCCCACGCCCCCTCCCCCCACGCACCACCACAATCCACCCCCTTACTTACCCCTGTCCACGATCATCTGCAGTTCCCTTCTTGAACTCTTATCTTCGCAAACCATTTCCCTCCTGAACATCGATTTAGGTGGCTACTGACGTCAGCTGAGGTGGCGTTGCACCGTTTTCTTGATTGCAACTCTCATTGCCGATCAGCTTTCCCGAAAACAACCACGACGCTTTACATACTCGATGAATGTTCCGTTTTGATAGGTCTGAGTAACTTCAAAGACCAGTTTCACTATCTGGCGTCTGCATCACTACAGCTGCTATGGTATCGCCGTAGGGGCCTAGACTTCCGATGGTGGTACTACCGGCTGAAGACAATTAGCCGGATGGTCAACGGGAAAAGAACGGATTTTGTTGGTTTCGTGGGGGACCTGCTTCTCGATCTTCCATGTCCGTTTAGGGCAGTTCTAGGTTCACCATGCCACATATAAGTTCATGAGATACCCGCCTCGACAACATAGTTGTCATAAAGCTCGTGATACACTACAGCTCCATCGAGGCTAAAAATGTACTGGCAGTTAGTATCAGGCTGCTTCAACCATAAACGCGATCATAGCCTGAGGTTTTCAGTCGCACGCACGAGCACTGTTAAAGCCGGCAACAATCACAGGAGTTATCAAGATCACCATGAGGCCATCACCTGAGGACACTCTGAGGCATTGCTTATAAGAGCGCCACTTACAGCGAGATCCTGTCAGTACCTGTAGTGCACGCATAAACAAGCTGCAGACTCAGCCTTCAGCAGTTCTCTTAGCTAGAGTGAAAATGTGTTGACAGATTGTCACAAACTAGACCACAGGCATGAGGCATGGACACACACCAGTAGGATGTTGGACTTACAAGAGCATTGACTACCAGTCTCATAGGTTCACATGAATGTCCATCCAGGCATTCAAATTCTTGATGGTGGTAGAGGTTCTCGCGTGCAAGCGAAGGAGGCATATACAAATATCAGACAAAGACAGGAATTACGAATATATAACTGAAGATCTATGTGCACAGTAGTGTCGGTTGAGATCTGGCGCGTTCATAACAGCGAGTCTTCGCTACACGTTTGAAATTCACAAGTAGTCGAGACAGCGCGCAAGAGAGATCAGAACCCACAAGCTTCATGAGCATCAATGGATCTTGACAAACTAGAATGGTTTTAACGCAACTGACGGCTATAGTGTCCAATTCATGCCTTTAGTCGATACACGTATTGAGCGGCGCAATACCATCACCATGTTACGGCCATCTTTTTCTTTGAACTTAAGTTCTCTTCCTTCTTCCTTCCTTTCCTCTTCTTCTTCTCTTCCTTCTTCTTCTTCTTCTTCTTCTTCTTCTGACTCTTCTATCACACTCTTCTTCTTCTTCTTAGCTTCTTCAAGACATCCCCTCTCTGTGCTGTCTCACCCCCTGAATGTGCGCACAGCAGGGATTCTTGATACACGAATTGTGGCATGGTGAAGTCTGACCACGGCCCTCTCCAGACTGAACCCTGCGGCCTACTTGCAAACAGCCAGGAACAGGGGGAGTCCTCTAGAGACCCTAGCTTCATACACATGCCAGAATACGTTCTATCACACTGACAATCCTCTGACGTCATGGCTATCAATTAGGAGATAGGAGACATAAACCATCTTTATAATGCAACTCATTTGACTCAAGCAACAACTTGATTTTTCTGTCTTTTAGTTTTCATTTTTTTCAGAGTGCGGGGGTCGGTTCACACAGCAGTCATCAGGTCTAGCCTTAGCACATATCGAATACATTGCACTCCCTCACGTGTAGGTAGAAACATTAAAAGTTGTCGTGTTAATTCTTCTCAGGTGTTTGTCTTTTCACTCACACGATCTTTTGGTGGTAACACTGAGACAGAAGCAAACGACCAAGTCGAGCACTTACTTTCCAGTGGAATCTCTATACAGATTTCTCACGAAGAAATCAATGGTCACAAAGTGGGGGTAAATAAAACATAGTAACAAATCACAGTAACGCTGTCCTCTGTCATTATAGCAGATTTCTTTCCTATGAGTCTCTGCAGGACACCATCGCAAAACTGATACTGCCTAGATCTCCTCTTTCTCTCCTATCTTTCCCACCTTCCTCTGCTTTTTTGATCTCTCCTCTCCCGCCTCCCTCCTCCCCCCCCCCCACCATCCACCACACCACCCTCTTACTTACCCCTCCACAATCCCTTCCCTTCAATCCAACTTCCTACCATTTCCCACTTGATCCACTTTTAGTGGCTCTGAACGTCAGCTGGGTCTTTAGACCGTTTCTTGATTGCATCACATTGCCATACTTTCCCCGAACAAACCCACGCTTCCGTTTGTAGTTCTGGTACTTTTCAAGCGACAATTTTTCTTCGCTTTCTTATGCTCTCACACTGTTGCTGCTATGTATCCCTATACGATGGACGCTGTTTGGCCACATTGTGAGGGATACTCTATCATTCTCGTAGCATAGGGAAAGTTATCACGACTATGATAAGCAAGACGGAATTCATAGGGGGTTCTTCTCGGTTGACTTTCTTCACTCTTCCATGTCATTTGCTGTAAGTGATTCCCATAATGCGGCTTATAGTCCAGAGATTACAATCTCAAAACATTATTTCACTTCCGTTCTACTGGCTTTTTTCCCCCTCAGCTAAAATCTATCACGCAGTTAATATCAGGCTGTTTAAAACATATGGCAGTCACAGCCTGGCTTTAGAAGGGCACACTCTTAATGCCAGCACATCACAGAGTTACAAGATCTACCATGAGCCCATCACACCTAAAGAGACCCTGGCATTGCTCTACGCCACTTTCAGAGTAGTCTGTTTTACTCTGTTGTTGTGCACATAACACATCTCCAGACTCTCTTCCCTGCAAAGTTTCTCTTGCTGATGACAAATGTTTGATTTTTCAAAACTACCACAGGCATGAATTGGACCCACAGCAGTGGAGTTGGCTAAGAGCATTTGGACTCCATCTCATATATGTTTCCAGGATGTCCTGGGTTCAAATCCCAATGTGGTGTCTTTTGAACAAAGGGCATTTGCTACAGCATGGCACAACTCTTAAAGCCAGCAGATCACAGGAAGTTCCCAATGCCTCTGAAGGCCATGACCTTAAGAGACCCTCTGGCACATTACAGAAGCTCACTTCACACAGTGTTTCTGCTTATTAAGCTTACGTGTTGCATACAAAAACCCTCCAACGACTCATTACTGACTGAGCCTGCATAAGTCTCTCTTGGGCTGATGACTGATGTCCGGGCTCAAATCCTGTTGATATGGTCGTTTTCTGTGAATGAACAGGGCATTGTCACATAAAACAAAAATGAATAAGGAACTGGCAGATCGATTCACTTCAGATTGGCTGGAAGATGATAAAAACACTTCCACTTACATTCACAAGACCCAATAGAGATTCAAAACCTACAATGACATGGTCAATATGGCATTGAATACGAATTGTTTTAACCACTCATCCTATAATATTCCCTATCATAGTTTATCTTACATCCTTTTGGCAGAACATCACCATGTTAAGTTGGTCTATTTCTTTGATACTTAGATTCCTCTTCTTCTTCACTTCTTCCTCTTTCTTCAGTCGGCCCCCAGCTGTCTTCCCATCCTGAACTTGTCCCTGCAGGCCTGTCTTGATACCAGAATTGTTGACATGTAAGTGACCAAGTCCACTTCCCTCTGCCTTCTCTTGAACAGCCACAGAGGGGGTATCCCTGTGCCCAGCTTTCATAGTCCCTCTTGATCACACTGGACTCCTTGTTCTGCAGCTACGTTCGGAGATGGAGAGAGGCCTTTTCATGGACTCATTTTCATAAAAACTTGGATTTTTCTTCTTTTTTTTTCTTTTTTTGGAGGGGGGTCGGGGCTGTTCAACTCAACCGTCCATGTCCTAGCTTTCCACATAAAAATTGACTTCCACAGTGAGCTAGAACATTAAAAGTGGCGTTATACTTCTTATTCATTATCCCTCGCAATGTTCTTTGGTGGAGTACACTAAGACAGAAAGCATAATGATGCTTACAGGCACTTACTTTCCAGTGGAATCTTGAATAATAATTTCTCTCACTTCAAGTGACTCTCAATGGTCTCTGTCAAGGACTACAGTGTAAGCAGCAAGATCACTCAACGACACAGGTCTATGCTACACTGTCTTCCGTATAGACGTCTCTCATAATTTTCTTAAGTTCAGGTGCTTACAAACTGATATTCTTAACCCCCATTTTTCTCTCCCACATCTCTATGACTCTTTACCCCATTCTCCTTCACCCTGACCTACCCTTCTCATCTACCCCTCCCCATTCCCCTCCGTCACGCATCCCCCTTTAAGATGTACCCTTGAGATATCTGGCACTCCTATCAAGCATTTTCGCCTGATCACGTTAGTGCTCTGACGTCCAGCTGATGCTTCATGTAGACCGGTTCCTTAGAGATTACGGCAGTTCTCCGTTGGCATACTTTCCCGGTAACGATCCATGACTGGCAGGTATATACATTTACAGGTATAAAATGTCTTCCGGTGTTCATGTTGTTAGGTTTGGTTAGCATATATACTTACCATGAACACATTTTTAATCCTCCGCTTATCTAGTACTCTGATCACTGGTAGCTCTATGGCAACCCATAATGGGACTACGTTGCCATGTGGTACTACTGCATGAGAAAGTTCAGATGTAGGGAAAAGATTGGGCGTTGATTTTTTGGTAGATATACTGTGGACTTGCTGTCACAGGTCATACTTGCATTCTTGCAAGAGTAGTTTGCGTGTGTCTACAGTTTGAAGAGGGACGGTGTTCCTCCGTAAATTTTAGCCGAGCTTATATTATAGTCGTGATTAGGGCCATCTCAATCCACATTTTTCATTGTGCTCGGTGTCTACAACTCAATTATGATCCTCGAATGTCTACTCTCTATCTTCTATGCATGAGGCGAGTTATTGATGTTGCGAGCTAGGAGCTGCTATACACACCATATTACTAGCAGTGAGCATACACCCCTGAGCTTCAGCACAGGTCTACACTCATCACAATTAGCCTAAAAGGTCTCATCGAAGTTTTAAGAAGACTCACCCGCCCTTCATGAGCCACCACAGTAAAAGAACCTGCAATGCTGTAGGCCACTTGCAGAGTGCTCTCACTTTGGAGTACCTGTCTATCCGTTATTATCATACTGAACTAATCTCTCTCACGACATTGGTGAACACTGCCTGACAAACAGTTCGCTTATTAGCCTACACAATAATCGTAGAGAGGTTGCGGCACAATCGATACACCAAGCTTTCACAGTACACAGGGGGAACAATATATCAACAGTGGAGAACTTTGGCTAAAAAAATGGTGAGCTAGAGCACAGTAAATCCTTCAATGCAAACACACGCCATTGTGGGAATTTGACTCATTTTAGCTCTCTAGAACTGATGCTCAACTACTCGCTACACACATCATGCGCACCATAACACACACCTCACAAACACACTTGGGTGACAGGGGGGGGGGGGGGGTCTTCTTTTCGCACGAGGACTGATTATAGCTCTCCCCTTTTCTTAAGTCTCGTTGCTCTGGCTAAGGGTGTCAGTGTTTACACAAAGAAACCAGACAGAAGAAATACAGACAAAACTTTTTTTTTTCTCATTATCTTTTCCCAGAAGGTCATAAGCAAGAAGCAAAAACAAAAGATCTTTAAAACTGTGCCATCATATTCTGTTTCTCTCTGCTTTTCAAAGTACTCTCGTTTTTTTTTTAACCCTAAAGGCTTCCTGGATTGATTATCTGCGTTTGTTGTGATCAAATAGTGCAACTTCTGTCCCCGCCCCCATCCCCCCCCCCCCGCCCCCCCCCCCCCCCCCCTCGCCATACATGTGAATTCCCTTTTCTAACCGGGTATTTTTTATTCTATGTGTAATTCAAAACTGGAAAAAGGTCTTCTATGATCCATCAGAAAAGTTTTTTTGCTGCTCTAATCTATGTAGGCCTCTGTCACTGAAACTATCAAATGTCAGAACACTCGTTATAAAGTCTGAATCATAGTGTCTTCTCTTATTCTTAAATCCTCTTGTGTGTTTTGTTGGTTTTTTAATCATCTTAGCCATTCATTGAAGCGACCAAGAACAGTCTGTTCTGTAATCCTTTTAAGGTGTGTGATGGGGTCCAAAGAGTGGGGGTTTTGTTGTTATTCTTACTTGTACTGACTTGATTTTTTTGGAGTTTTCTTGTTTTATCTTTTGACTGACCCTTCTTGTTTGCTTGATTTTGCATATTGTATTATTTTGTGATATGCTTTTTATTTTCATTATGGTGTTTTGTGTGATTTGCTTTTTTCTTTCTGGAGTTTTTGATATAATACAAAGTTCTATATTCATGTTAGCTCTTAGTATTGAATACTGATTGGTGGGGATGGGATGGGGTACTTTGTTTTTCATATTTGACCTTTCTTATGTTCTTGAGAATTTCATAAACTTCACATGGCAAAAACAGCAGACAAAGCAGAAGAGAAATCTGAGTAACCCACTTACAACTACAGAACGATTCATAGTCCATCAAGCTGAACTTCAAAGAAGATTAATGAGTACAAGTTAGCTTGAATTATTTATCTGAGTCTTTCCCTTTCGTGCGTGGGTTTGTTTTTATTCATTAATTATTTTAATCCTCGAGTATGATAGAATAAGGAATGATATACTTTTACATCTAGTCTCCGGGTGTAAGCAGTTTTGTTTAAATGTTGTCATAAGTTCCCAACCGGTACAAATGGCTTTACTCTTCCGATATGTGAGTGTCTCTTGATCCACACTGCACAGACAAATCAAGAGACTGCGCCGTGATGTATCTTAGTCTGACGTGTGTTTGACTTCAGAAAATAGATTTTAGCTGCCTTTTAAAACGCGAGCTAAACGTCGCCCAAGAAAAATCACGACTCTCTTTGATTTCAAGTAGAGTGTGGGCGGAGAGTCATGTTTACTGTATCTTGTGATGCATGCCCAACACTGATACTCTCAGACCGTTTCTTCTGATATCACCATCTCCCCTGGCCACACGTATGGTTCTTTCTGTCCGTACCCTATGACCAGTGTATCACATAGAACTGGTCGTGTTTTTGCGAGTCCACAAGAACACGGGCCCATACTCTTGCCTGGATCACTTCAAGTCATACTGTCCTTGTTTGCTCTCAATATTCTCACAAACTGTGATCAAAGAGTTGATATTTGAACTTGCACTGATCGAACAGCATTTATTAAACTTAAGTCGGTTTACACCAAAAAGAAGCGAAACAAATACTCGCGGAGCAGATTTTTTTTCCAAAACAAACAGACTATCGGAACAGATTCTTAGTTCTCCAAACTTATGCAAATTCGAATCCCAACAGTCATGTCAGAAAAAGATCACCGCTAATGCGATCAATATCTTTCTCGTGATACTTGGAGAAGCAAGGAGAGCAGATCTTACAAGAAAATCGTAATCTAAGTAAACCAATACTGTATTATTTATAAAGAGAGTCAGATACATGCTTATGGATCTCCAACTCCCATCTTATGAGACCATGACAACCTAGTGACAGGAACGTTAGGGGAGCAGAAATATCAGCGATCTCGCATAAATCTCGAGGGAGACAGCATATTAAGGGCGGCCCCCATCAATCTCTCTCATTTGCTAAGCTTTACCTTACCACATGACCCTAAACAAGGGCCGTAACCCATTTACAGCTGGGTAAACTCGGAGACTGTACTGAAGCCATGCGCGCAAAACCGGTCACCCAAATCCACATGTAAACCACGCTCAACGCTGCTAACCTTAGCTGGAGAAAGCGAACGCTCCTGACCACAGAGGGGCCCTATCACCGTCCCGATAAGGAGAATAATGGTTTATCACGTAACCACTGAGACAAAAGATACAACGATCTCTGCAGAAGAGAAAATAGTGATTTCGTTCTGTTCAAGTCATAGGCTTCTAACAAATAGTCGATTTCCAGCCTGTTAAGCACTTATCAGGCACTGCAACCTCATAGTGTGACACAGTGGTTTTTTTTGTTTTTATTAAAAATCATATTTGTTTTGGGTTTGAGGAAGATTTGAGCTACGGGAGGAAGCATAACTGAAGTGAAGTTGATTATTTGTTTATTTTTTTTTGATATTTGGGGTTTTACTCCTTTTGAACTGTACTTGCCTTGAACTGACTCTTTATTGACTTGAAACACGCCATTCTATTAAAGCGAGCAATATGGAGTACAGAGCAGACATATTTTTTAACAGTGTCACTACGGGCAAGGTTTGAACCTGGCGGAGCGCAACATGCCATTCCATCGACAAATTGCATGCTGGGTTAGATATCTGGTTCGTCTTTCATATTTCCTGACCAACTAAACGGGTCGGTAGTCCTTCTACGAAAGCTCTAATTTTGAGTTCTTTAAACGTGTACAACAAACTTGCTGCTTGTGCTAGCCACATTTGACGTCAGTTTTATATTCACCTGATGGACTTCAGCAGGCGACAGACCACCTTCCCGTCAGTCCGTTATGGATAGACCATAACTAATCTCGTGTACAACGCATGCAGAATATCTTGCGCACACGTTAACCCATTCCGCTTTGTCGAAAGAGTATGGCCATATGTTGACATGGGAACCGGATGACCAAAATTTACAAAACTCGCAAACACACGGGACTGGAAGTTTAAATAAAAGTACATAAGGCTTTTTCATTATCCTCTAAATAAAAAATTGATATATTTACACGAACGGTCCACGGCCAAGGAGAAGCGAGAGCTCTGACCGCAGAGCTAACCCTGATAATATAGATTTATGTCTTAATCTGTACATAGAGAACATCACGCTTCTAATCCGATCCTTATGTGAACACAAGATGACAGTCCTTGGGTATTGCACCGTGCCCGGGGTCCATAGACATTGTGATCTGACTAAAATCAATTTCTGGGGGAAAAACGCCAGGAGATTGGACCAAGAAAACAGAAAATAGACAAGAAGGAGGTGACAGGAAGAAAGAAACAAGGCAGAAGCAAGAGATGCACGAAAAACAAAGACTCAAAAAAGATAACACTTCTCTTTTACGCCGAAGACGGATGCCTGGGTCTGACTTGTCCGGCGCTTAACGCAGCGGACGCCTTTCGCTTACTATAATAGACAACAATAGTTAGCTGTCTGGGCGTTCGACGAAGAGAAAAAAGACTAAAATAAGATTTTCTTTGACTTTCTTTGTTACTTACACTACTGTCAGTGTTTCCTGGCCAGCCCTGTAATTTTATATAATTTTTTTTAATATAATATATAAACACCTTCCCCCTGTTATTTATATCGAAGTTTTATTCAATTGTTTGATCGAGTCTCAATTTGTCTGACTTTTGGAATATAACAAAAAACGAATAAGGTTTGAATTATTTTTTTTGACGATGTCCACATGAATAAGCTGAATAACAGCGGAAAGACCTGTGAAGACTGCAAGCAAAATAGGTTATGTGGATGATTTATGTACTAACGTCATCAAGAGAGTTCCCCCTGCAAAATACTGAAGAAAAAAGCCACTCCCACAAGAACAACTGCACATGTATACAATCATGCGATATTTTTTTTTAATGATTTGAAATAAAAACACACTTCGTCGTGGTCGAACGCTCAGACAGCAAACTCCCTGAGGCCTGACAAATGCTTGCCGTGTTTCCTGAAGCCATCCCCGTCCAGGGGTTCCGAAGGTTTGTCCCTCATTCGCGCAGGTCAGTAGGCCCAAATATCGCCCTCAGATTTTGACGTGTTGGAGACGGGTCTGGACGAAGTAGTTTTCCACTGTCATGGGAGAAATGCCACACAGGAGCACGCCTCTGAATCACCGCGTGGAACTGATCATGATGTGACATGATGATGATGATGATGATGATGATGAATGATGACATGATGATGATGATGATTATGATGATGATGGTGGTGGGGTGGTGGAGGTGATGGTGTGATGATGATGGAGATGCTGATATGATGATGGATGATGATGAAGACATGATGATGATGAAGATGATGGAATGGAAAGTGTATAGCACGAATCTTTTAAACATACCAGATCGAAGTGCTTGCACTCAAATCATTTACACACATGTAAATTTCCTCAAATATCATCATTAGCAGACTACCAAAATTATACGGCGGCGCACAAACTCACACACACACACTAATACACACACACAAACACTCACATTCTGCTCGCGAAAACACACTTAGGTGAGATGAAAGAGATTAAGGATGCTGTAAAAAGTAGAACTGACATGAAGGAAAATCTCAGGTAGGTATAAGTGCTTTTTTGAGGCTGATTGGAAAGTCTCAATGAAGGCTTTGGCAAAGTGAAACAGGGGGGCCTTTTCAAGTTGATAGGCCAGAAAACAGAGACAGAGCGACGGCCAGCAGGGTTTGTATGATTCCGGGTGTTCGAAAGCACAAAGTATCTCCAGCTATACGAAGGGAACGGGATGGAATGTACAGGTGAAGACTTACAGAGATAGGAGGGTGCAGATTTGTGGAAACATTTTGGAACGAAGGTATTAATCTTAAATCATCATCATTGTGAGACAGGCCATCCAGTGGAGAGATCGCAGAGAGGAATGTGTTTCAGATTGTTTTCTTTCTCAGACCATTCGAGCTGCGGAGTATTTGTATGCGTCGAATAAAGTGGATGGATGATGCTGGTAGGCCAAAACCCAAAAGAGAAATTACAGTAGTCTAAACGTGACAGAATGAGAGATGTGACAATCGAGGATGTTGCGATTAGTTGACAGATATTTGCTTATTCGCCGTAATTGGATAGTAGCAAGACTGGCAGTCTGGGTCATTCATGTTTTCCATAGAGAGTGTGTTGTCGAGAACTACACCTAAATACTTCACAGAGTGGACAAAGGAACTGATGTATTCCGAATTCTATGAAGTTGTTGTGATGGAGAAAAGATTGTGTTTTTGTCCCTATGAACATGCTTCGTTTTATCGGCATTAAGTTGTAACTTGTTCTGTGTCATCCCAGATTCGAATATATGTCTTTAAGGCAGTAGGACATATTTGGCATGAGTTAAGGCCAAGTTTTCAACAGTAATGACTGCATTGAAGCTGAAGTATCAACCGCATAGAAAATGATGTCAATATTATGGTGTTTAATTATATTTGAGATTGGAGCAGTGCCAGAGATTAATAGAACAGGGCCCACAGGACTGATCCTTTGTGGGAGTCCACATTCAGTTTGACAGGTTTTTTATTACATGAATTTTGTTCTGAATCGTGTTTGGGTATGAAAATAACCCAGTGATGGCTTGCATTAATACAAACGTATTTTGGAGGCGATAAAGAAGAATTGAGTAATCGATAGTGTCGAAAGCTCGCAGATAAGTCAAGAAGAGTGAGGAGGGAGTTATTCCTCTGCAATCAGGAGCGAGTAGAAGTGTATTCCTTAAGACTGTGAAACAATGTTGAATTCAGTGCTGGGATGGGCGAAAAGGCAGATTGAAAAGGGGGAAGGAGATCATTGGAATGAAGGTGGTTGTTGAAGCTGTTTTAGAACAACTTGTTTCAGTACTTTAGAGACAAAAAGCTATGTTTTGAGACATGTCTATTATTCCTTCAGAATGTCAGGGATCCAAGGTCGTACTTTTTTTTAGTAGAGTGTGACTAAAGCGGTTTTAAAAGAGCCTGATGGAAAATTCCTGGACAGAAGAGATGCGTTACTATTTATAGTGATAATAGGCGTTGCAAGTTGTGGAATGCTATTGAGAGAACAACAGGCGCCAGATATGGGATCAAGGTTCATGATTTTATAGTTATTTCCTTCAGAATTGTCATTATTTCTTGTTCACTTGTGGATGAAGGAAAGAAGGAGTGCCATGAACGAGGTATCAGGAGCGCAGGCTGGAATGAGTCTGATCCCGTCTGGAGTGTAATGTTGTGGACTTTGAAACGAAGAAAGCAAAGATGAAATGGAATTCGACCAGGCTGTGGGTGTAGGCAAATAGGTATTTTTGCAGATCCAAGGAGATATTGAGGCGAGGAAAAATGAAGCATTTTATGGATGACGCGTAGAAACTTGGGAAAGAGTGAGTGGTCTGTCTTTGCTGATGGACTAAGAGTTTGACTTTGTTTATTTGTTTCTGGGAAATCCATTTGTGTTAATTTCGGTTTTTTGACTCCGCCACTGCGTTCTCTCGTTGCTGCGTATGCGCTTTGCCATCAAGATTCCTGTGTACCATAGCGTACAGGGCCTATCAGCCAGGAGATGGTCATAGGAGGAGCAATGCTCCGTCGAGCATTGGTGAGAGCAGAATTTGTAAATGTTCCGAGAGGCTAGTGTGGTTCAACGGTTTGTGAAAGGTGTCAGCACTTGCGAAGAGAAGTGTTGAATGTTTTATGCCCTTAAGGTTCCAACGGGTGACAAGTCTCTTCCTTCTGGTAGGTGTTTTAGCGCTGTAAAGGAAAAAAGAAGAATGGCGTAATGATTCAGAATTGTCAGTTCATTGGTGACAGATACAATTGTGACCAAATTCAATGAAGGACTGTTGATCAGCCAGTCTAATAATATGACACGGTTCTGAGTGATACTTCATTTTATCAGCAGGGAAAGAGAGTGTTTTGACAGAGAAAGAGAAAGAAGCTTGAACATCAGAAAGGACGGTTGTCAAAATGGAAGTTTAAGTCTCCAAGAATGATAAGCTTAGTAGAGAGAGGCTATAGTGGTCAAGGAGTGACTGTAATTCTTGATTCCCAAAAAGGGAGATGTCAGATTGTCTTTTACGGCTATATAGGTGGTGGTAAGACAGCATAAAGTAATTAGAGTGGCCAGGTAATGTTGAGGTGATTCGCAGACTTCGAAAGATTCAGTGAAAAGAAGGCTGGACAGAAAGAAAGAGCTGGTTTCCAGGGTGTCTTGACAATATGATGGATAATGCCACCTCTACGGGAGAGATCAGGGGAAAAAATTTTTATAGCCAGTGGTTAAGTTGTATTTCTGTTTTGGCTCATGGCCTTGTGTTTTTAGCCCAGATCTCAGTAAGAAACTTATATCTATGTTTGTCTCAGAATAAGTGGGAAAATGTAGACAGCTTTTCCATCAGATAAACTTAATATATATATATATATATATATATTATATATAAATATATCTATATATATATATATATAAATATATAATATCTATATATATATATATCATTGTTTGAGTGTGTGTGTGTGTGTGTGTGTGTGTGTGTTGTGTGGTGTGGTGTGCGGGGTGCGTGCGTGCGTGCGTGCGTGTGTGTGTTGTGTGTGGAATTTATATAGCGTGAATCTGTAAACAACAAACCAAAGCGCTTTTCATTATATTTTTCATTCAAACAAACATAAAAAATACAATCAGACAGTCTTTAAAACAGCACCTACGAAAAATGAATGAAAGGTGATATTTGATGAATGTTTTCGTTTGTCTTTCTTGAAATTGTAAATCGATAAAACATTTTTGGTAGTGATGGGGGGTGAATGTGGTATGGGTGTGGTGGTTTTGATAGCCATAACCTCTTATCATTCAATTTATGACATGATCTGTCAACAGAGCTGCTGGTGATCTAAATTTTGATCTGATTATTATATTCCGTTTGGCCAAATAAGGCGAAAAAAACGAAAACTGATCTTGTCGAAGTTTGTATCAAATACAGCTGCTTTTCAAATCGAATTTTACCACATTCGGGTTGTTCTTTGTTGGTTGTGTTTTTATTATGTGTTGAGTTGGTTTAGTTATTGTTG
>CM054134.1:77336046-77351046 GCA_028751875.1 Rapana venosa | reverse complement strand
CCTATAAGTCCTAGAGCACTGCTATACAAACTTATATGATACTCGACCCTTTTCTCTCTCAGAGAGAGACCGATGAGAGGCCACCTTCTCCTGCTGTTTCCACCTCGTCCCACGCCCCCTCCCCCCACGCACCACCACAATCCACCCCCTTACTTACCCCTGTCCACGATCATCTGCAGTTCCCTTCTTGAACTCTTATCTTCGCAAACCATTTCCCTCCTGAACATCGATTTAGGTGGCTACTGACGTCAGCTGAGGTGGCGTTGCACCGTTTTCTTGATTGCAACTCTCATTGCCGATCAGCTTTCCCGAAAACAACCACGACGCTTTACATACTCGATGAATGTTCCGTTTTGATAGGTCTGAGTAACTTCAAAGACCAGTTTCACTATCTGGCGTCTGCATCACTACAGCTGCTATGGTATCGCCGTAGGGGCCTAGACTTCCGATGGTGGTACTACCGGCTGAAGACAATTAGCCGGATGGTCAACGGGAAAAGAACGGATTTTGTTGGTTTCGTGGGGGACCTGCTTCTCGATCTTCCATGTCCGTTTAGGGCAGTTCTAGGTTCACCATGCCACATATAAGTTCATGAGATACCCGCCTCGACAACATAGTTGTCATAAAGCTCGTGATACACTACAGCTCCATCGAGGCTAAAAATGTACTGGCAGTTAGTATCAGGCTGCTTCAACCATAAACGCGATCATAGCCTGAGGTTTTCAGTCGCACGCACGAGCACTGTTAAAGCCGGCAACAATCACAGGAGTTATCAAGATCACCATGAGGCCATCACCTGAGGACACTCTGAGGCATTGCTTATAAGAGCGCCACTTACAGCGAGATCCTGTCAGTACCTGTAGTGCACGCATAAACAAGCTGCAGACTCAGCCTTCAGCAGTTCTCTTAGCTAGAGTGAAAATGTGTTGACAGATTGTCACAAACTAGACCACAGGCATGAGGCATGGACACACACCAGTAGGATGTTGGACTTACAAGAGCATTGACTACCAGTCTCATAGGTTCACATGAATGTCCATCCAGGCATTCAAATTCTTGATGGTGGTAGAGGTTCTCGCGTGCAAGCGAAGGAGGCATATACAAATATCAGACAAAGACAGGAATTACGAATATATAACTGAAGATCTATGTGCACAGTAGTGTCGGTTGAGATCTGGCGCGTTCATAACAGCGAGTCTTCGCTACACGTTTGAAATTCACAAGTAGTCGAGACAGCGCGCAAGAGAGATCAGAACCCACAAGCTTCATGAGCATCAATGGATCTTGACAAACTAGAATGGTTTTAACGCAACTGACGGCTATAGTGTCCAATTCATGCCTTTAGTCGATACACGTATTGAGCGGCGCAATACCATCACCATGTTACGGCCATCTTTTTCTTTGAACTTAAGTTCTCTTCCTTCTTCCTTCCTTTCCTCTTCTTCTTCTCTTCCTTCTTCTTCTTCTTCTTCTTCTTCTTCTGACTCTTCTATCACACTCTTCTTCTTCTTCTTAGCTTCTTCAAGACATCCCCTCTCTGTGCTGTCTCACCCCCTGAATGTGCGCACAGCAGGGATTCTTGATACACGAATTGTGGCATGGTGAAGTCTGACCACGGCCCTCTCCAGACTGAACCCTGCGGCCTACTTGCAAACAGCCAGGAACAGGGGGAGTCCTCTAGAGACCCTAGCTTCATACACATGCCAGAATACGTTCTATCACACTGACAATCCTCTGACGTCATGGCTATCAATTAGGAGATAGGAGACATAAACCATCTTTATAATGCAACTCATTTGACTCAAGCAACAACTTGATTTTTCTGTCTTTTAGTTTTCATTTTTTTCAGAGTGCGGGGGTCGGTTCACACAGCAGTCATCAGGTCTAGCCTTAGCACATATCGAATACATTGCACTCCCTCACGTGTAGGTAGAAACATTAAAAGTTGTCGTGTTAATTCTTCTCAGGTGTTTGTCTTTTCACTCACACGATCTTTTGGTGGTAACACTGAGACAGAAGCAAACGACCAAGTCGAGCACTTACTTTCCAGTGGAATCTCTATACAGATTTCTCACGAAGAAATCAATGGTCACAAAGTGGGGGTAAATAAAACATAGTAACAAATCACAGTAACGCTGTCCTCTGTCATTATAGCAGATTTCTTTCCTATGAGTCTCTGCAGGACACCATCGCAAAACTGATACTGCCTAGATCTCCTCTTTCTCTCCTATCTTTCCCACCTTCCTCTGCTTTTTTGATCTCTCCTCTCCCGCCTCCCTCCTCCCCCCCCCCCACCATCCACCACACCACCCTCTTACTTACCCCTCCACAATCCCTTCCCTTCAATCCAACTTCCTACCATTTCCCACTTGATCCACTTTTAGTGGCTCTGAACGTCAGCTGGGTCTTTAGACCGTTTCTTGATTGCATCACATTGCCATACTTTCCCCGAACAAACCCACGCTTCCGTTTGTAGTTCTGGTACTTTTCAAGCGACAATTTTTCTTCGCTTTCTTATGCTCTCACACTGTTGCTGCTATGTATCCCTATACGATGGACGCTGTTTGGCCACATTGTGAGGGATACTCTATCATTCTCGTAGCATAGGGAAAGTTATCACGACTATGATAAGCAAGACGGAATTCATAGGGGGTTCTTCTCGGTTGACTTTCTTCACTCTTCCATGTCATTTGCTGTAAGTGATTCCCATAATGCGGCTTATAGTCCAGAGATTACAATCTCAAAACATTATTTCACTTCCGTTCTACTGGCTTTTTTCCCCCTCAGCTAAAATCTATCACGCAGTTAATATCAGGCTGTTTAAAACATATGGCAGTCACAGCCTGGCTTTAGAAGGGCACACTCTTAATGCCAGCACATCACAGAGTTACAAGATCTACCATGAGCCCATCACACCTAAAGAGACCCTGGCATTGCTCTACGCCACTTTCAGAGTAGTCTGTTTTACTCTGTTGTTGTGCACATAACACATCTCCAGACTCTCTTCCCTGCAAAGTTTCTCTTGCTGATGACAAATGTTTGATTTTTCAAAACTACCACAGGCATGAATTGGACCCACAGCAGTGGAGTTGGCTAAGAGCATTTGGACTCCATCTCATATATGTTTCCAGGATGTCCTGGGTTCAAATCCCAATGTGGTGTCTTTTGAACAAAGGGCATTTGCTACAGCATGGCACAACTCTTAAAGCCAGCAGATCACAGGAAGTTCCCAATGCCTCTGAAGGCCATGACCTTAAGAGACCCTCTGGCACATTACAGAAGCTCACTTCACACAGTGTTTCTGCTTATTAAGCTTACGTGTTGCATACAAAAACCCTCCAACGACTCATTACTGACTGAGCCTGCATAAGTCTCTCTTGGGCTGATGACTGATGTCCGGGCTCAAATCCTGTTGATATGGTCGTTTTCTGTGAATGAACAGGGCATTGTCACATAAAACAAAAATGAATAAGGAACTGGCAGATCGATTCACTTCAGATTGGCTGGAAGATGATAAAAACACTTCCACTTACATTCACAAGACCCAATAGAGATTCAAAACCTACAATGACATGGTCAATATGGCATTGAATACGAATTGTTTTAACCACTCATCCTATAATATTCCCTATCATAGTTTATCTTACATCCTTTTGGCAGAACATCACCATGTTAAGTTGGTCTATTTCTTTGATACTTAGATTCCTCTTCTTCTTCACTTCTTCCTCTTTCTTCAGTCGGCCCCCAGCTGTCTTCCCATCCTGAACTTGTCCCTGCAGGCCTGTCTTGATACCAGAATTGTTGACATGTAAGTGACCAAGTCCACTTCCCTCTGCCTTCTCTTGAACAGCCACAGAGGGGGTATCCCTGTGCCCAGCTTTCATAGTCCCTCTTGATCACACTGGACTCCTTGTTCTGCAGCTACGTTCGGAGATGGAGAGAGGCCTTTTCATGGACTCATTTTCATAAAAACTTGGATTTTTCTTCTTTTTTTTTCTTTTTTTGGAGGGGGGTCGGGGCTGTTCAACTCAACCGTCCATGTCCTAGCTTTCCACATAAAAATTGACTTCCACAGTGAGCTAGAACATTAAAAGTGGCGTTATACTTCTTATTCATTATCCCTCGCAATGTTCTTTGGTGGAGTACACTAAGACAGAAAGCATAATGATGCTTACAGGCACTTACTTTCCAGTGGAATCTTGAATAATAATTTCTCTCACTTCAAGTGACTCTCAATGGTCTCTGTCAAGGACTACAGTGTAAGCAGCAAGATCACTCAACGACACAGGTCTATGCTACACTGTCTTCCGTATAGACGTCTCTCATAATTTTCTTAAGTTCAGGTGCTTACAAACTGATATTCTTAACCCCCATTTTTCTCTCCCACATCTCTATGACTCTTTACCCCATTCTCCTTCACCCTGACCTACCCTTCTCATCTACCCCTCCCCATTCCCCTCCGTCACGCATCCCCCTTTAAGATGTACCCTTGAGATATCTGGCACTCCTATCAAGCATTTTCGCCTGATCACGTTAGTGCTCTGACGTCCAGCTGATGCTTCATGTAGACCGGTTCCTTAGAGATTACGGCAGTTCTCCGTTGGCATACTTTCCCGGTAACGATCCATGACTGGCAGGTATATACATTTACAGGTATAAAATGTCTTCCGGTGTTCATGTTGTTAGGTTTGGTTAGCATATATACTTACCATGAACACATTTTTAATCCTCCGCTTATCTAGTACTCTGATCACTGGTAGCTCTATGGCAACCCATAATGGGACTACGTTGCCATGTGGTACTACTGCATGAGAAAGTTCAGATGTAGGGAAAAGATTGGGCGTTGATTTTTTGGTAGATATACTGTGGACTTGCTGTCACAGGTCATACTTGCATTCTTGCAAGAGTAGTTTGCGTGTGTCTACAGTTTGAAGAGGGACGGTGTTCCTCCGTAAATTTTAGCCGAGCTTATATTATAGTCGTGATTAGGGCCATCTCAATCCACATTTTTCATTGTGCTCGGTGTCTACAACTCAATTATGATCCTCGAATGTCTACTCTCTATCTTCTATGCATGAGGCGAGTTATTGATGTTGCGAGCTAGGAGCTGCTATACACACCATATTACTAGCAGTGAGCATACACCCCTGAGCTTCAGCACAGGTCTACACTCATCACAATTAGCCTAAAAGGTCTCATCGAAGTTTTAAGAAGACTCACCCGCCCTTCATGAGCCACCACAGTAAAAGAACCTGCAATGCTGTAGGCCACTTGCAGAGTGCTCTCACTTTGGAGTACCTGTCTATCCGTTATTATCATACTGAACTAATCTCTCTCACGACATTGGTGAACACTGCCTGACAAACAGTTCGCTTATTAGCCTACACAATAATCGTAGAGAGGTTGCGGCACAATCGATACACCAAGCTTTCACAGTACACAGGGGGAACAATATATCAACAGTGGAGAACTTTGGCTAAAAAAATGGTGAGCTAGAGCACAGTAAATCCTTCAATGCAAACACACGCCATTGTGGGAATTTGACTCATTTTAGCTCTCTAGAACTGATGCTCAACTACTCGCTACACACATCATGCGCACCATAACAACAAGACAAGAACAAGAAGAACAAGAACAAGAGCAAGATTAAGAACAAGAAGAACAAGAACAAGAAGAAGCAAAATGCCCACACGTTGCCTGGAAAAATTGAACGCAGTGCCCCTAGCCTAAGGACCCCAAAATAATGTGATCAAGGTGAAATAACAATCATGTCCATTCACAAAAATCAAAAAGCCAGGAATTAAAAGCACGATATCATATTGCCGAGTGATTCTTCGCAAACTGTTTTTTTTTCTTCTGTCAAATGTATTCTCGTCATAGAAGCTTTGATAGTGTAGCTACGTCTCCTGCATGCTTCTGCTACTATTACTTCTTTTTGTGTTATTAACGTAAGTGGATTTCCTTCACACGCGCCTTCATCATTAATTTTCTCAATCCCTTAAGTCGGAATGCGGCTACCTTCATGGTGGACAAAAACGGTCTCATACGCAAAATCTCACCATTGGTGGACCTCGGAGTTCTAGTCAAGGAACGAAAAAGTAACCTCATTAACTTCCTTCGACTGATGAGCCCCTGAGAGAGAAAAAATGAAATGTTTATAGGCAAAAAATTCCAGAATTAAAAACAATCTTCTTTCCGTCTGTTTTGTTTGTTAAAAGGCAAGGAATCTCTCTGAGATCTATAACCAAGGATAGACCACCGCTCTTTCTGTGGGAAGGGGGGGGGGGGGGGTGAGGGGTGAAGGGGGGGGGGGGGGCGCAAAAAGTCCTTGTATAAGAAGTCAGGTAAAAAAAAAAAGTCCTTTGAGAAAATGAGGTGACCATAGTTCTACATGACTACAGGGACCAGTTTCGCTAGAGGCCTGTCATCATTAGTCCTGATTTCTCTCTCTCTCTCTCTCTCTCTCTCTCTCTCTCTCTCTTCTCTCTCTCTCTCTCTCTCTCTCTCTCTCTGTTTCTCTGTCTGTCTGTCTGTTTGTCTCTCTCTCTCTCTCTCTCTGTTTCTCTGTCTGTCTGTCTGTCTGTTGTCTCTCTCTCTTTCTCTCTCTCTCTCTGTCTTTTTCTCTCTCTCTCTCTCTGTCTGTCTGTCTGTCTGTTTCTCTGTGTCTGTCTGTCTGTCTGTCTGTTTCTCTCTCTCTATCTCTGTCTCTGTCTGTCTGTTTCTCTGTGTCTGTCTGTCTGTTTCTCTCTCTCTATCTATCACTCTGTCTGTTTCTCTCTCTCTGTCTCTATCTCTGTCTGTCTGTCTGTTCTCTCTCTCTCTCTGTCTCTATCTCTATCTGTCTGTTCTCTCTCTCTCTGTTCTGTGTCTTCGTCTGTCTCTGTCTCTCTCTCTCTTCTCTCTCTCTTCTCTCTCTCTCTCCTGTCTCGTCTCTCTTTATGATCAATAGCACGAAGCCGGACGCTGTCCCATCCTAACCTTTTCTTCACAAAATACCAGAATGCTATTCTCGACCACCAGGACAGAGGCTAATGGATGTGAGTGTGTGTGTGTGTGTGTGTGTGTGTGTGTGTGTGTGTGTGTGTGTGTGTGTGTGTGTGTGTGTGTGTGTGTACGTGTGTGTGAGTGTGTGTGTGTGTGTGTGTGTGTGTGTGGTGCGTGAGTGTTGTGAGGAAGTTTGTGTGTATCACGTGTGTGTGTGTGTGTGTGTGTGTGTGTGTGTGTGTGTGTGTGTGTGTGTGTGTGTGTGTGTGTGTGTGTTGTGTTGTGTTGTATTGTGGTATGGTATGGTGTTGTGGTGTGTGTGTGTGTGTGTAAGTGTGCGTGTTTGTGTAAGTGTGTGTGTAATTGAGTGTGTGTGTACGTGTGTGTATGCGTGCATGCTTCTGTCTGTGTGTGCGTGCATGGTGCGTGAAAGCGTGTGTGTGAGTGTATACGTGTGTGCGTGTGTGAGCACGCGCGCGCGTGTGTATTACAAATTAGAATCCTCTGCTAAAGTTCAGTGGGTCCTTGATATTATCGAGTCCCATTGGATCTGCACTGATGCATTCTGCATCAGCTGTCTCCCCTCCTGGCAGTCATGGACAAAAGACCTGGATCGTGATCAAGTTGTCCCCCCTCAAACACGATCGATGATGTCTTGAGAATCTCTTTGTATCTCCTTTGTGGCCTTTCTCTTTGGAAATGATTCATCTCAACAAATCTCCAGATAGCAAAACACAGCTATCCTTTTCTGTCCATCAACACTGTGTTTATAACAGTAATCTTCAAGAACAGTTCTCCTAAGCTTGCAATGAAGATTTTAAGAATAGAGAAATCCCCCGTATTCGGAATGCGCCTACCTAAATGGTGGGCAAAAAAACCGATCGCATACACCATAATTTCGTAATTGGTGAACCCTCGAGGTCTAGACAAGGAACGCAAACAAAAATACACACACAATACCCCTACCAAACAAAAACTCAACAGCAACCAACCAAAGAAGAAAACAAAGCGGAAGAAAGAAGACAACCCTGACATACCCCAACTAAAGTGCAAAACAAGTCTCAAAAACTATGCTTGGAACAAGTACCACACTTTTTGCCTTTGCATACATACGTCTGATCGTGCTGACAAAATTGTGATCCGTTCGCATTATTCATCTTTTGTCTATAGAGTATGCAACTGTATGTCAAAGGCTTTTCTGAAATCAAACGTCCAGTTCAACACGGTGCTAATGAAACCTGGTAGTAAGCAACGTCAGTGAAGTTCATTCATTCATTTTTTTGTGTCTATCTTTCTTTCTTTCTTTCTTTCTGTCTTTCCTTCTGTATGCCATTCTTTCTTCTTTGAACAAAGGAGGCAAAATGGTTTACTAAGCCTCTTTCTTCTCTCTCTCCATCCACTTCTCTCTCTCTCTCTCTCTCTCTCCCCCTCTCTCTCACTCTGTATGTGTATGTGTGCGTGCGCGCGCGCGCGCACTTGTTTGTGTTCTGGTTTCTGCCTTTTTTTCTTTGTTGCTATGGTTTAATTTCTTTAAAATTCTACATCTTTCTGCTTTCCCGTTTTATGCTTTTGTTTTCTTTTCTTTTTTCGGTTGTTAATAGTTTTTTTCGTGTTGGTTGTTTTTGTATAGTTCTATTTTCTTAAAATTCTGTACCGTTATGCTTTAGCGTCTTCTTCTGCTTTTTTTCTTGTTTCGGTTGTGTGTGTGTGTGTGTTTCGTGGTTTTTGGTGGTTCTTTTTTGTTTTTCTTGTTGTTTTTTGTATGTTTTTTTTGTATTTTACAAAATTATTATATCTTTCTGCTCTTGCTCCTTTGATTTTATCTGCCCGTGTTCCTGGCATCTCTCTCGCTCTCTCTCTCTCTTCTCCCTTGCTGGGCCTGGCTATTGTGCCTGTCAGTCTAAATGCAAATCAGGGGAAAGTTGTGAGAAAGTAGGGCCCACTTGCTCTCGTCAGCACACATCCACGTGCGCGCACGCGCTCGCGCTCGCGCACGAGTGTGTATGCGCGTGTGTATGTGTGTGTTGTGTTGTTGTTGTTGGTGGTGGTGGTGGTGGTTGTGGTGGTGGTGGTAGTGATGGTTTGGCTGTTGTTATCTTTGATTTAACATCTGTTCACTCTCAGGGATGTTAGACGTAGAGAGAGAGAGGAGAGAGAGAGAGAGAGAGAGAGAGAGAGAGAGAGAGAGAGAGAGAGAGGGAGGGAGAGAGAGATAGAGAGAGAGCGAGAGAGAGAGTGTATGTGTGTGTGAGTGTGAGACAGCATTTGCGTGTGCCTCGACCACTTGTGTAAAATGCAGCATATTCATATGCATTGACCAAAAATCTAAAATACACAATCAAAATACACGTTATGCTTGACAACATCAACAGCCTCACTGACAAGTACACACGTGCATACATGCCTCTATTTTACTTCTGTGTGCATGTGCAAGGGCACGCGCCAGTGTGCATGTTTAAGGCACCAGTGCGCATACGCGCACTCCTTTGCCCCTTTTCTCTTCTTTATGTCTGCCCAAATTTTTTCCTAATCTTCTTTCTCCTCCCCCTCCCCCCCCCCCCCCCCCCTCCCCCCCCCCCCCCCTTTCAAATTGTTTTTTTTGCTTTTACTTTGCTCTTGGTTTCTTTGCATTTGTTTTTGTTGTTTCTGGGTTTTTTGTTTGTTTGTTCTGTTTGCTTCTTTTATATTTGTTGTTCTTTCTCTCTCTCTCTTCTCTCTCTTCTTCTCTCTTCCTTCTCTCTCCCCTCCTTTTCGGTGGTTTTATGGGTTTTTTGCGTGTGGTGTTTGTGTTTATTTACTGTGGAGTTTTTTAGAATTGAGTTATTATCATTTTTTTATCAATTTACCCCTAAGGGCGGGAACTGCTGTAAAAAAATAAACCCACATGAGTGGCTTATTTTTATCCTCGAAATAAAGAATTGTCATTGCTTTCTCTCTTTTTTTATCTTCTTAAAACTCTCTCTTCTCTCTCTCTCCCTCTTCTTCTCTTTCTCCCCTCTTTCCCCTCTCCTCCTCCTCCCCCCTCCTCCTTTCCCTCCTCCTTTCCTTCCTTCTTCTTCTTCTTCTTTCTGTCTCTCGGGGGGTGACTTTCTTCCGTTGCAGCTTGTCGATCCAATGCAAATCGGCGTAATTGTGGATCACACCGCGCTTCTTTATTTGTTCACACTTCGCGAGGCGGGGTTTCTCATTGGTTTATGCAGGTACAAACGAACGCAGTGGCACCAGTAGATTCTCTTTAAATGGTATAGATCAAGAATCCTGGGGGGGGGGGGGGGGGGGGGGGGGGGGGTTTAAAAAAAAGCGATCTCAGAGTCAGAGAAAAAAAAAGAGAAAAAAAACTCGAAAAGGGTTTTCCAGAAGGGTGTAAGAGAGACAAAGGGGGGGGAGAAGAAAGAAAAAGGGGGGGGGGGGGGGGGGGGGGGGTTAAAAAGGGTTAGAAGGAGAACGTGTTATTTGATGTTCATTAATGGGTTGGCAGAAAGTTAAGTCCCATTAGCTGTCGGGGGAATTTTTTTACGTGGCCGGTGTTTTGTATGGCAGGTGGCGAGAGTGGGTGTATGCGGGTTTGGGGTGTGCGTGTGTGTGTGGGTGCGTGGGTTTTGTGTTGTGTGGTGTTTTGTGTTTTTGTGTGGTTTTTGTTGTGTGTTTCATCTTCTATGAATCTATCTATCTATTCTGTCTGTTGTCTTTATCTATCCTCCCCCCCTCTCTTTCTCTATCTTTTTAAAACATTTTGGTCTGTCTGCTTAATTTTTTTACCCCCTGATATCTATTCGATCAGTCGTCAATTATTTATATCTTCTCTATCTGTCGTCTCGGGTTTTGTTATATATATATGTAAATATATATATATATATATATAATATATATATATAAATTTTTTCTTTCTTCTCTCTCTTCTCTGTTCTCTCTCTCTATCTTTCTATGGTACTAAAAAAAAACCCCCAATCCCCAAAAGGTTTGACAAACAAACCCAAATTTGAAATTAAACGTGTTAAGGCCCACTCTTTCTCTGCTCAGGTATCCAAATGAATGCCCCTCCCCTTTCCCATTCATCCTTTCTCTGAATATTTATATACATCTCTCTCTCTCTCTCTCTCTCTCTTATTTTATTTAATATATTATTAAAATATATATTTATAATAAAATAAAATTTATTATAAATTTTAAAATATATATTTTTATTGCATGCGAATGGAGAAAAGTTAAAAGAACTAGGATTTCATTTCAATCAATAATTTTGGTTGGTTGGCGGTGGTAAGGTGTAATGGCCTTCCAAATGATGCGTTTACCTTGCTGCATGGGGTTTGTGCATCTCTATTTTTAAATTATAATTTGGGGGTCGGGGTGGGGTTGATGTGTGTGGGGTGTGTGGGTTTTGTGTGTGGTAGTGGGGGGGGGGGGGGGGGGGGGGGTTTGGGGGGGGGGGGGGGGGGGGGGGGGGGTGGGGGGGGGGGGGGGGGTTGTTGTGCGTGTTGGAGGTGTGGTAGGGGGTGTGGGGTGTGGTTGGGTGTGTTTTGGTGGGGGGTGTTGTTTAGTGTGGGGTGGTGTGGTGGGTGGTGGTGGGTGGTTTGTTGGGTAGTGGTGGGTGGGTGGTTTTGGTGGGTGGGGGGGGTTGGCCGGGTAGTGGTGAGTGTGTGTGTTGTTGTTGTTGTCTCATTAACGTCTGTATTTTGTGTTTAATTAGGACGGGGAGGTGGAAAGGTATGGTGGGAAGTTCAAAAAAATAGAGAATAGGGTAGAAGGGGGAGAGAAAGAGGGAGAAAGAGAGAGGAAGTGAGAGAGGAGAGAGAGAGGGGAGAGGAGAGAGAGGAGGGAAGAGTGTGTTTGGGTTGTGTTGTGGGGTTTCCCTACAAAAAGGGAACCCCATTAAAAAAAGGTATAATTGCTTGACTTGTTCATCTGCACTGGAAAAAAAAAAACCCCATGCCCGCGCAACCGATAATTATCGAGAAAAAAAACCCAAGTTTGTGACCGTTTACAGACTGACTGCAATGCTATGCAGCAACAGGGATGGTGCGTTTCGTTTCCCGGGGTGCTTGCGTGTGGGTGTGTTTTGTTTTTTCTCTCTCTCTCACACGCACACACACACTTTAGCTCTCTCCCCTCACACTTTCTCTCTATCTATCTCTCTCTTTTCACACTCACACACTTTCTCTCTCTCTCTCTCTCTCTCTCTCTCTCTCTCTCTCTCTCTTCTCCTCCTCTCTCTCTCTCTCTCTCTCTCTCTTCTCTCTCTCTCTCTTCTTTATCTCTCACAACCCACACACAAAACTCTATCTCGCTCTCACCATGGGGGACATGATGACCTGGTTGGTTAGAGCGTTGCGTTTTGCACTTGTGATCGCCCCATCCGGGGTGAATCCCGCTCAAAAGGGATATTTTCCCTGGACTTTATCGTCAGTGCCGCTCACTCCCCTCAAAGTTCCTTCGGATGAGCTATAATCCGAGGTCCCGTGTGTAAACGCACGCAGAACATCTTGCATACACGATAAATCCTTGTTCGCTTTTCGGAAGGGTAGGCCATTGTGTGCTGGTGGGAACAGACGACAAAAATTACAAAAAAATGCATACACATGGGAACTAGATGGTAAAAAGCAATTTAGTACTTATTCTACTACCTTCGAAATAACAGAATAGATAAATAAATTAAATAAACAAGTAAATACTATCCTTTGTTGTCCTCTTCTCCCCTCTCTTTTCTTTTTCTCTCTGTGTGTCTCTCTCTTTGTTTTCTGTATATATATATATATCTATGTATATATAACACACATACACATACATACATAATAATACATACATACATACCTTTTCTACCCTACCTACCTACGTTACATAAACCCACTTACCTACCTACATACATTCTACATACATACATACATCCATTCCATCCATCCATCAATCCATCCATATATATATTGATTCAGCCTGAGGAAAGCTTCAGAGGGAAGCGAAAATTTGCTGAAAAAATTAAAAAGGAGAAATGAAGCTGAACACGTTGTGTTTTTATTTTCATTTTAATATTTTATATCCCTTGCATCCTTTAGGTAGAAAAAAGGATCCCCAAAGAACATAAGGCACAAAGATTCATTAGCCACTTATTTTCATACGCATTTTTAAAAAACATTTTTTAACCACTATTATCTTTGCATATTTCTTCTCTTTCTGTTTTTTTCTTTCGCTGGCACGGTGGTAGGCCACAAAATTATTTTATATTTATTCTTAGGCTGGCAATAGACACTTATAAATTTGGAGGGTGTCTTGCTGTTACCTACCACAAAGGAGGAGTGAGGTTTCAAAGAGTGCCGGGACCTCTGAAGAGTGCTCAACCAGGACCGAACTCGAGTCAGGTCAGGCCAAAGGCATGGTCCTTACTCAAATATTCCCCTAATGCTGCCTTCAAAGTTTTATCTTGTAGTGATTTTTTTTTTCCCCGAAAACTAGGACCAAAATTAGTTTATGATCAGAATGAAGTTGTAATTGGTTACCTGCACTTGTTTTTCCTCACTCTTTTGTCCCCAGTAATATATATTATATTTATATATAAATTTTTTTTTATATTATATATATTTGTGGTGTGTGTTGTGCGCGTGCATACTTCCATCCATCCATCCATCCATACACACAAAATACTACATGCAATACAACCATCCATACATCCATCCATACCATACAACTACATACTCACACATACATTACATACTCACACGTACATACATACATACATACATACATACATTTCCCTAACAGACAGACATTCATCCAAATATCCCAATCATCCATCATCCATCCACCCGGGATATCCATCCATCCATCCATCCATCCACCCATTTCCCTCCATCCATTCATGCATACATACATTCATACATACATTCCTCCATCCCCTCCATCCATACATGCATACATGCATACATACATACATTACATTACCTACCTCCATCCATCCAAAAAATACATACATACATACATACCCTACATACATACATTCATTCACATTATATAAATTATACATTCGTAATCATAATAACATACATAATAATTGTTGTCTTTTAAAAAAATTCAGCGCTATTAAATCCCATACTTATTATTATTATTTTTTTTCTTAGACAGCATCTTCTTTCTATGATTAGATTATGGTTGATTTAGGTTTATAACCATGAAATAGAATAAATGGTGTTTTTTCTTCTTTATTCAGTCATTGTTACTAACATAATCTTTCTGCATGATTTGGTTATGTATATGTTTGTGTTTTCCGTCTTTAATCAGTCACAAATCATTACTTGTCTGTGCATTTGCTTTGCCAATGATATGAATGAACCCATTGTTCCATCCCAAGCCCAACAAATGTATTGTGGTCCAAGGCCAATGTACATTAAATCATTTCAGAGTTCAGAGTTCAGAGTTCTCTCTATCTTTCTATGGCTACTAAAAAAAACCTCCCAAAATCCCAAAGGTGACAAACTAACCAATGAAAATCAACGTGTTAAGGACACTCTTTCTGCTCAGGGATCCAAATGAATGCCATCCCCTTTCCATTCAATCCATTTCTCTGGAATATATATATACATCTCTCTCTATCTCTCTCTCTCTCTCTCTCTCTCTCTCTCTCTCTCTCTCTCTCTCTCTCTCTCTCTCTCTCTCTCTCTCTTAATATATATATATATATATATATTATATATACATATATATATACATATTATATTTAATATTATATATTTATGCTGCATGCAGAAAATGTGTACAAAGAACTAGGATCTATTCAATCGATAACTGTCTGCGGAATGGCTCAGAAAGTCAATGCACTTCCAAAATCGATGCGTTTACCTTGCTGCATGATTTTTGTGCATCTCTACTTAAAATCAAATTTGTGTGCGCGTGGTTGATTGTGTGTGTGTGTGTGGGTGTATGTGTGTGAGTGGGGGGGGGGTGGTGTTGTGGTGTGTGCGTGTGGGAGGTGTGTGGTGGGGATGTGGTGGGGTGGTGTGTGTGTGTGTATGTGTGTGTGTTGTGGTGTGT
>CM054134.1:77318546-77333546 GCA_028751875.1 Rapana venosa | reverse complement strand
ACATACATTGTTGTCATTACAAGATTCAGCGCTATATAAATCCCATACATTATTATTATTATTTCTTTTTATCATTATTTTCTACAGTCCGGGCAAAAAATGAACACTGCGGCTGACGCCATACCCAGCAAAAGACATGATAAATTCAGGCACCCACGCAACGGGGGAAAGTTTTTTGTTTGTTTGCAGCCAGCAATAAATTTCACAAACCACCCACTCGCTTTTTGCCCCCATTCTCTTTACTCATCAGCGACATCATTCTTATACCAGCGCCACCGCAAAGTTCTTCTTCTTCCTCGTAGCCATGTGGTGCCTGTGAGATTCCCGTACTGCACTGGATTGTGTGGTGTGGTGTTGTGTTGTGCTGGATTGTGTGGTGTGGTGTTGTGTTGTGCTGGATTGTGTGGTGTGGTGTTGTGTTGTGCTGGATTGTGTGGTGTGGTGTTTGTGTTGTGCTGGATTGTGTGGTGTGGTGTTGTGTTGTGCTGGATTGTGTGGTGTGGTGTGTGTTGTGCTGGATGTGTGGTGTGGTGTTGTGTTGTGCTGGATTTTGTGGTGTGGTGTTGTGTTGTATTGGATTGTGTGGTGTGGTGTTGTGTTGTATTGGATTTGTGTGGTGTGGTGTTGTGCTGGATTGTGTGGTGTGGTGTTGTGCTGGATTGTGTGGTGTGGTGTGGTGTTGTGCTGGATTGTGTGGTGTATGGTTGTGTTGTGCTGGATTGTGTGGTGTGGTGTTGTGCTGGATTGTGTGGTGTTGTGTTGTGTTGTATTGTATTGTGTGGTGTGGTGTGGTGTTGTGTTGTGCTGGATTGTGTGGTGTGGTGTTGTGTTGTGCTGGATTGTGTGGTGTAGTGTTGTGTTGTGCTGGATTGTGTGGTGTAGTGTTATGTTGTGCTGGATTGTGTGGTGTAGTGTTGTGTTGTGCTGGATTGTGTGGGGTTGTGTTGTATTGTGTGGTGTGGTGTGGTGTTGTATTGTATTGTGTGGTGTGGTGTTGTGTTGGATTGTGTGGTGTGGTGTTGTGCTGGATTGTGTGGTGTGGTGTGGTGTTGTGCTGGATTGTGTGGTGTAGTGTTGTGTTGTGCTGGATTGTGTTGTGTGGTGTTGTGTTGTGCTGGATTGTGTGGTGTTTGTTGTGTTGTATTGGATTGTGTGGTGTTGTGTTGTTTTGGATTGTGTGGTGTTGTGTTGTATTGTATTGTGTGGTGTTGTGTTGTGTTGTATTGGATTGTGTGGTGTTGTGTGTTGCATTGGATTGTGTGGTGTTGTGTTGTGCTGGATTGTGTGGTGTGGTTTTGTGTTGTGCTGGATTGTGTGGTGTAGTGTTGTGTTGTATTGTATTGTGTGATGTGGTGTTGTGTTGCATTGGATTGTGTGGTGTGGTGTTGTGTTGCATTGGATTGTGTGGTGTGGTGTTGTGTTGTGTTGTGTTGGAGGTGTTGTGTTGTGTTGTGTTGGAGGTGGGGTGTGGTGTGGTGTTGTATTGGATTGTGTGATGTGGTGTTGTGTTGTATTGGATTGTGTGATGTGGTGTGGTGTTGTATTGTATTGTTGATGTGGTGTGGTGTTGTATTGTATTGTGTGGTGTGGTTTTGTGTTGTATTGCATTGTGTGGTGTGGTGTTGTATTGTATTGTGTGGTGTGGTGTGGTGTTTTGCTGGATTGTGTGGTGTGGTGTTGTGTTGTATTGTATTGTGTGGTGTGGTGTGGTGTTGTGCTGGATTGTGTGGTGTTTGTGTTGTATTGTATTGTGTGGTGTGGTGTTGTGTTGGATTGTGTGGGGTGTGTTGTGTTGTGTTTATTGGATTGTATTGTGTGGTGTGGTGTTGTGTGTGCGGATTGTGTGGTGTGGTGTTGTGTTGTGCGGATTGTGTGTGTATGTTGTTTGTGCTGGATGTGTGGGTAGTGTATGTGTGCTGGATTGTGTGGTGAGTGTTAGTTGTGCTGGAATTGTGTGGTGTAGTGTTGTTTGTTCTGGATGTGTGGGGTTGTGTTTTGTTTGTGCTGGATTTGTGGTGTGGTGTGTGTTTGATGTTTTTGTGTTGGGTGTGTTGATTGATCATTAATCATCATCATCATCATCATCATCATCATTATTATTATTATTATTATTATTTTCATCATCATTATTATTATTATTATTATTATTATTATTGTTGTTGTTGTTCTTGTTCTTGTTCTTGTTATTATCACCATCATCATGATCATTTATTGTGTTGTATTGTATTATTTTGCATTGTATTGAATTGCCTTGTATCATATTGTATTGTATTGCAGTCAGTTGTATTCAAACTTCAGATGAATTTTTTATTTATCGACTCCCTTGACAGAAAATTACAAGTTGCGGTCATGCTAACAGCATGTCATACAGTCATGATGACAGATCTCAACAAAATAAATATTTCAATGCATATGAAAAAACAACAACAATTATGTTGATACAGGCCTAGGTAGACCGTTCACATAAAAAAAATTACTAACAAAGCTTTTGACCCGGGTCCGGCCGACTGAGAGCACAGGCTAGCATCATTTTGAGGGCATGTGGTCATCTACTTTGTCTCGTTTTTGTCTTGGATTTATTTATTTATTCTTTTATATCGAGGATAATGGAGTAAGCACTCGTGTGCTTTTTTACATCCAGTCCCCGTGTGTATGCGGTTTTGTACATTCTGTCATCTGTTCCCACCGGCGCACAATGGCGTACTTTTTCGAAAAGCGGAACAGGATTTAACGTGTGCGCAAGATGTTCTGCGTGCGTTCGCACACGGTGCCTCGGTTTATAGTCTCATCCGAAGGATGGTCTAGAGGTAACGCATCTGCCTAGAAAGCGAAAAGTCCAGGATCAAAGTGTGTGCATGTTGTTCGATGCCCGTTTGGGCCAGAAACCCACCCCCCATCCACTAGACCATGCGGTGTGGTTTGAGTGCATGTCCTTCGCGTGAGACGATTAAACCGAGGTCCCCGAGTGTTACTCGTATTTAGTGAACGTAAAAGAACCCACGGCAACAAGGAAGTTGTCCATTGCAAAATTGTGTAGGAAAAAGCCTCTCTGATAGGGAAACAAATACAGGTGCAGACAGGAAAAGAAAGTTAAAATAATGGGTGGCGCTGCTCTTGTGGCGATGCGCCCTCCCTGGGGGAGCAGCCCGAATTTAACGCAGAGAAATCTGCAGTGACTTTAAGTGGTATACATACTCTAAGCGATAAAGACAGTGGGGAAAATGGGCTTCATGTAAAGCTTTAGCCGTTTCTTTTGTTTTGTTTGAGGAGCTGACTGACTGTGCTGACGTACTTAACTGTCTGAGAAGAGCGCGCGCGCGCACACACACACACACAACACACACACACACACACACACACACACACACACACACACACACTAAAGCACACACACACACACAAAACTAAAACACTAAAACACACAGTATAACACACACACACACACACACACACACACACACACACACACACACACACAGAAGACGTGTCGATGTCCTCAGCCTAAGTGTGTGTGTTGTGTGTGTGTGTGTGTGTGTATGTGTGTGTGTGTGTGTGTGTGTGTGTGTGGTGTGTGTGTGTGTGTGTGTGTGTGTGTGTGTGTGTTGTGTGTGTGCTGTGCGTGTTGTGTGCGTGTTGTGTTGTGTTGTGTTATGTGTGTTGTGTTGTGTTGTGGTGTGGTGGTGGTAGTGGTGGTGTGTGTGTGTCAAGTCAAGTAACATTTTTATTTCCAGATGTTACATTGAATAAGCAATGCATTTGCTTTTTTTCATCAAGCCATCTATTTGTGTGTGTGTGTGTGTGTGTGTGTGTGTGTGTGTGTGTGTGTGTGTGTGTGTGTGTGTGTGTGTGTGCGCACGTGCTCGCGCACGTGTGTGTGTGTGTGTGAATTCTTTTAGTTCGAGAATAATGAATGTGCTTTTTTTTTTTTTTACATTGAGTCACCGTACGTGTGCAAGCAGTTTGTTTTGTAAATTTGTCATCTGTTCCCACCAGTACACAATGGCCTACCCTTCCGAAAGGCGCAACAATTTTAACGTGAGCGCAAGATGTTCTGCGTGCATTCGCACACAGGGCCCTGGATTTTATGTCTTATCTGAAGGACTTTCGGGGAGTGGAGTCGGCCCTGATGCTAACTCCAGGGTAAAGATATCCCCCAGTGAAAGGGTGTCTCGGTGTGCGTCCGTGCTTGTGTGTGTGAGTGTGTGTGTGAGTGTGTGAGTGAGTGTGTGTGTGTGTGTGCGTGTGTGTGCGCTCACGCGCGTGTGCATGCATGCGTGTGTATGTGTGCGTGTATATGTGTGTTGCAAAGTCTTGCAGAGTACGTAGTGATAAAAAAAGGGAAACAAGAAACCTTAGGGACAGTAAAGAGGACTAAATGTCATTTAAGTGCCTGTAACTCCATACAGATGAAAGGAAATAGTATGGTGTTACCTTCATGTTGGGTTTTAAAAAAAACCGGTCACATACGCAAAATCTACCCATTGGTAAACCTAAAAATAGATGAAAGAAAATAAAAATGAAGGTTTTTTCCTTAGGGAGAATTTCGGTTTTTGCCAAATGTGTCCATGAGTCCAAATGTGTATGTCCACATGGCTATAAGCGTGCCTTGGATAAACCTTTTTGGAGTTAAAATCAAATTCAGTGTGAGATGATGTTTGTAATGGTGAACTACAGCCTATAATGGAGAATAATTCATAGTTTTAAAATAAATTATACATCAATGGTAATAGACAAGAGTAGAGAGAGAGAGAGAGAGAGGAGAGAGAGAGAAAAGAGGAGAGAGAAGAGAGAGAGAGAGAGAGAGAGAAGCAGAGACAGAGATAGAGACAAAAACAAATCGAGCCTATGTGATGTAGCGGACAACAGAATGCAAAGGCTCAATAAATAACAAAAACCAATCTTCTTACAAAGACACGCTGACTTTCCCCTAACCCGGGATGTACCTCGTTTCTTTGACTTCTCTATGGCTTCTGATGTTTGCCAATCATGTTTCCTGATTCAGCAATTTCCAATCTGTGTCGATAAGGGATCTGTTACCCCATACCTGCTGACATTATTTTTGTGTGTGCAAAGAGCAAAACAGAAAACAAAACAAAATAAAATTTAAAAAAATAATAAACCCAATGGGCATATTCAAGGCAAACCTTCTACACCAACTCATGTTTAAGTAGCGTCACACCCTCCATGCACGCATTGTACATAGCCCAGACCAGATTAGAGCAGGGTAGAACAGAGAGAGAGAGAGAAAGAGAGAGGAGAGGAGAGAGAGAGAGAGAGAGAGAGAGAGAGAGAGAGAGAGAGAGAGAGAGAGAGAGAGAGAAAAGAAAGAAAGAAAAAGATAGAGAAAGAGACAGACAGACAGAGACAGAGAAACACAGACAGACAGAGACAGAGACAGACATACAGATAGACAGTCAGGCAAAGAAAGGAGACAGCAGAAACAAAAGACAGAAAGAGACAAAGACATACTATCAGACAGACAGACAGACAGACACAACCAGAGAAGGAGGGGTGAGAGAGAGAGACAGACAGACAGAGACAGACAGACAGATAGACAGACAAAGAGAGAGAGAGAGGGAGAGAGAGAGACTATGGTTGTGTGATATAGGGGACAACGGTATGCAAAGGTTCAATAAATAACAAAAACCAATCTTCTTACAAAGACACGCTGACTTTCCCCTAACCCGGGATGTACCTCGTTTCTTTGACTTCTCTATGGCTTCTGATGTTTGCCAATCATGTTTCCTGAATCAGCAATTTCCGATCTGTGTCGATAAGGGATCTATTACCCCATTCCTGCTGACAATATTTTATGTGCAGAGAGCAAAATGAAAAAGCAGAAAATAAAATACAAACAATAAACTATAATATGGGTATATTCAAGGCAAACCTTCCATACCAACTCCTATTTAGGTTCACCCAAATCCGAATACATCCCTGCATTGGATATAACCCAAAGCAGAGCAGGGCAGAGAGAGAGAGAGAGAGAGAGAGAGAGAGAGAGAGAGAGAGAGAGAGAGACAGACAGACAGACAGACAGACAGACAGATAGACAGACAGACAGACACAGAGACACAAAGAGAGAGAGAGATCATGGTTGTGTGATATAGGGGACAACGGTATGTAAAGGCTCAATAAATAACAAAACCAATCTTCTTACAAAGACACGCTGACTTTCCCCTAACCCGGGATGTACCTCGTTTCTTTGACTTCTCTATGGCTTCTGATGTTTGCCAATCATGTTTCTTGATTCATCAATTTCCAATCTGTGTCAATAAAGGATCTCTTACCCCATTCCTTCTGACAGTATTTTATGTGAAGAGAGCCAAATGAAAAAGCAGAAAATAAAACAGAATAAAATACAAACAATAAACTATAATATGGGTATATTCAAGGCAAACCTTCCATATGAACTCCTATTTAGGTTCACCCAAATCCGCATGAGAGGGGACGGGATAGCTCAGTGGTCGGAGCACTCGCTTTCCCCAGCCAAGTTAAGCAGCGTCGAGCGTGGTTACCAGTTGGATGGGTGACCGTTTGCGCACCTTGGCTTCAGTACAGTTCCCCCAGCTGTAAATGGGTACCTGCCCTCTTTAGGGTCAGGGAAGGTAAAGCAGCGAGGGAGAGGAGATGGGCGCCGCCCTCAATATGCTGGCCCTAGAGAAGTGAGGTCTCTGACGCCTCGCTCCCCTACGACCTGATAGGTTATGGGACTCCTTTACCTTTTTTTTTAAAATCCGCATACATCCCTGCATTGGATATAACCCAAAGCAGAGCAGGGCATAGAGAGAGACAGACAGACAGACAGACAGATAGATAGACAGACAGACAGACAGACACAGAGACACAAAGAGAGAGAGACCATGGCTGTGTGATATAGGGGACAACGGTATGTAAAGGCTCAATAAATAACAAAAGCTATCTTCTTACAAAGACACGCTGACTTTCCCCTAACCCGGGATGTACCTCGTTTCTTTGACTTCTCTATGGCTTCTGATGTTTGCCAATCATGTTTTCTGATTCAGCAATTTCCGATCTGTGTCGATAAGGATCTCTCGCCTCAGTCCTACTGACAAATGTTCGTAATGAGAAAAATAGAAAACAAACGAAACAAACTGCAGAAAATGAATCACATTGGCATACTTAAGAGAAACCTTCTACACCATTTCATGTTTAGACAGGTGCGCGTGCACACACACACACACACACAAACACACACACACACACACACGCACACACACACACACGCACACACACACAACACACCACGCACACACACACACACCACACACACACACAACAAACATCTTAAATGCCCTTCTACTCTAGAAGCTTCTTCATTTCTTATTCAATTTTCTTATTTCTACTTGTTATTTCTTGCTAAGGAAAAAAACACCGCTGATGCCTCTGAGAGTCATTTAGGTACTTGGTATAAGAATAAATCTTAAGAACAGAAAATAAAGGTGGTAAAATAAATGAAGAGGATGGAAGAAAACCAAAAGTGGTGGAAGACAACATCAGAGAGAGGGCTCGCCTTGAGTGGAACGACTTGCTACAAAAAGCTGAAAACCGTAAGGAGTGGAGGAACTGGTTGCAAAATCTTCAGTGGTGCCCCCAACGGTCTAAACGACTACGGGATAGGTGAGGTTAGGTGAGGTGAGGAGGATGAGATATAAGACAAGCCGATTAAGTGCAAATGAACAACGTAACTAGGTCCTCTTCCTCCTCTCTCTAAGACGTCACGCCATGTAATTATTTATCGATCTTTATGCTGAACCGCCACTGTAATCATAGCTAACACGCCTAGTCCTGTGCGTCGACGGTTCGTTTGTTCACAAATATGTGCGGTACAATTATCTTCGAGAGACCAATAACCCTGTACTCATTGATTTCCATAAGAAGACAAAATGATAGGAATTCCAAGGCTTTCCCCGCCTTATTCTTGATGCTGATCTCAGCTTCTAAATCGATTGTTGTTTTGGATGGGGGAAATTAGGTCATGGATTTTGGATCAGTTTTATTCAGCTCAGTTGTGGTTTTTTTCCAAGGTGATTTCAGTCTGTGTAGAGTTTTCTATGGACATCATGCCACATTTTCATAAAACATTTGAGTAGATGTTACACAAGCTATGTAGCGTTATTGTTTCTTTCTTCTCCATTTCTTTCCCTTTACACTCCGCGCCATTTTGTAAACCTCCGTCGATCAAGACTGATCATGGGTATACAACCTGGTTGTCCTGTCTGTCTGATTGTGGCAGCATTGCTTTTGTGGCTGTAGAGACCGATACGGGAGAAACAATTTGTGTCGCAAAAGTCGCCTTTGTGTGTCATTTCTGGTCTGTTGGAGATGTGTTCCTACCTGCAGGCTTTATTTTCTACTTCTGTGTTCATCAGCTTCTCTTCCCCTGACTTGGGGTGTTGGTGCAGAGTGCTACTCTACCTCTTGCGAGCAGCTGCAAGGTCCTTCCCCAGGACTCAGTGTTGATGTCAAGTACGTTCATGTCTCTTTTGCAGACATCCTTGTAGTACAGCTGTGGGAGACCTTTGGTTCTTCTCCCAGATGCCTACTCTCCATACAGAATGTTTTCTGGGATGCGGCCTTCATCCATGAGGTTGACCTGGCCCAGCCAACACAGCCTGCGCTGTCTGAGCAGAGTGAACATGCTTGAAAGGTTGGCTCGGGACAGGACCTCGGTGCTGGACACTCTGTCTTGCTTGGGATATGCCCAGGATACAGCGGACGCTTCTTAGGTGAAAAGCAGTCGAGTCTTTCCTCCTGACTGGCACATGTGGTCTACGTCTCGCAGCTGTACAGCCTCTCAGGCATTGTACACAGCCATCTTGGTCTTCACCCTCAGTTTGGGATCGGTCCACACTCGTGAAGTGAGCTGAGGCGAGCAAGTGTTGTAGCGGCCTTCCCCATCCTCTTGCCGATTTCACTATCCAAGGAGAGGTTGAGATTTTCAGGAAATGCTGCACGAGCTGCTACAGTTTCTTTCTTTTCTGTTTTTATTTCCCGTTACTATCCGAGTCATTGGTTCATCGTATTTTGAACTATTCAAATCTGGCGGAACCCAACCTTTACGTTACTGGGTATATTCATACGTTCGTGTCATCCGAAAGGCAAGCACTCCGACCACGACTGAAGGTCTAGTGGATAGAAGAATGATTTGAGTTCAGACAGGAATAAAAGCTCCAACTTCTCGCTTTCTAAAAGGGCGCTTTACCGCTAGACCATTGATACACCCCATAATACTTATAGCATTTCTTAATGATTATCCTGATAATCACGGCCCTCCCCCTCAATCCTCCCCCAACGACTTCACTAAGAACGTACTTTACACACATTTTTCACCTTCCCTGAGAGCACACACACACACACACATCACACAAAACAACACAACACACACACTTTTCCACAAACTACACACTCCACACACACACACACACACAAACATCATGCAATCTAGCCATTTTTAAAACAAGCACGAAAGTTGATTTTTTTTCTCCCGTTTTCTTTTATTTCTTCAAAAAGCGTTTGTGCAGTTCCATATTTGTTGAAAAAAAATCCTTCCTTGATGATAGCAATTTAAATCCTTTGCTTATAGTATGTGTACTCTCTTGGTTTGGATTTTTTTTAGCCATTCCTTATTTTTTCAGAAAAAGCCCTTTACTTCAACTTTTACTTCTTACGCCAAAATTCTGCCTCTCTGTCCTTGAGATAAGAACGCCAGCAGAACGAAAATGAAAGAGACAGGAAAGAAGGAAACGATTAAGAAAATGATGGATGGATCTTTCGAAAAGCGGATTACGTCCAACTCTGGAATGATGCTCTTCCTTCTCAATGCTGGGGCTGGCCTCATCGTTTATCGATCATCACTGTTAATCCCTTAATTCTCTGCCTGTGATATGTCCTCGGATAAGAGCCACGCGAAGATTACTGTTTCGTAAGACGGCAATGATCTCATGCTTATCGATCTCTCCACAAAGACAAATCCGATTAAGTGGCCTTCTCTACCGATACCCATGCTGACTTAGGTTTAAGTTTTACCTGATAATTGGTCACAAGACGAATGAATATCGTAAAAAGGGATGACTTGAATATTGTTCCTCTGTTTAAAGCAAATGAGGTTTTATCTTGTTGTTGTTTTTTGTAAAAGAAAGTCAACTTTTCTGCTGAGCACTTAGAAGAGGGAAGATGCATGGGATATATAAATTGGCAGTTCTGTTTTTCCTTTGTTGTTGTTGCATATTCGGAGTATGCTACGCTATGTGCGAGGGACGGGTTAGCACAGTGGTCAAGCGAAGGTTTAGCAACGTTGAGCATGGCTTCCCCACTGATAGTGACCGTATGTATGCCTTGGCTTCAGTACAGTCCCCCAGTTCACCCACCTGAAAATGGGTACTTGCCTGCTTTAGCTCATGGAAGGTAAAGCAGCGAGGGAGAGGAGATGAGCACCGCTCTAAATATGCTAGCCCCTGATGGCTCTGACACCTTGCTCCAGTTATGGGAACACTTTTACTGTTACCTATAGTATGGTATCCTAGTTTGGGGGGTTATATGTGGCTTTATACACACACATTTCCATTTACACTACATTACTTGACCAAAATGCATAACCCGTTTCGTGGGTATAACCTGATCGATCAGGTGCATACTGAACATTTTCGATTATTTACAAACTCTGATTGCTGAAAATAATGACCAGGATCTGTGACGTACATACCTGACCTTCACACATGGGTGTGCACAAGATAGAGAGTAAGACACTGGAAACACTGCCCATACGTTGGCCAGAGAGGTTGTAGAAAAAAAGATCTTCTTCTTCTTCAATCTACCAAGAATCGAACTCGCGACTTAACAAAATCATTTGCATAAGGAAACTGTGGCTTTAACCAATCAGCCATCACGTCCGTGTAGAGGTCAGGAAACGTTGAAGACGACGAGCGAGCTGTTGGCAAAGCTGATCAAGTCCCAAGTCAATCGGCAGCGTCTTCTTCCTCGTCCCTAAAAGACATCACACCGTTTAATTTTCAATCTCCATCCATTAAACGTCAACATAATCTTCGCTAATGCACCGAAATTCCCCTGACATTTCCCCCTGGTAACAAACACATGCGATATCAAGTTTTTAAACATCAATAATTCCATGCACATCGATCTCTATAAAAGAGACCAAAATTCAATTTAGGAGGCTCTCCGTGCGGTAACTGAAGGAGAGGAGTAGTTCAGTGGTTAGACCTTCAGACCCGTGATCTGAAGGGTTTCAGGTTCGAGTCGTGGCTAAACTTTCCTGGTAAAGGGATTTTTCCTAGATTCAAGTTTAATTCCGATTCTATTTTTTTCCTGATAGCTTTTCAGACAAGACTATAAATGGAGATCAGATAAGCGAACATAAGCATACCATCTCGCTACATGTTAGAAAACCCCAAACCATTCACCTTTTGTGGAAGAGCATGTTAGTTATTGCTAATGGTAAAGATGCAACAAAACACATAATGTGGATTTTGAAATTTACCGGTAGGTTTTACAACTGGCTAAGCATTTGCCATGTTGCTGATGGGATGTAGACTATTCTAATGGCTGTGCCACTTAGATAAATCGAAAGCTAAATTTCTAGCAAATTGGTGATTTAATGGAAAAAATATTGAAACACACTGCTGCGATAAACCGAGTAAAATAACGTATCTGCTAGCATGAGTGTAGGTAATCTTAGATTATGTCTACGTCTTTGGTTATGGAGCACGTATTCCATGTTCAGTGTTATGGGAAAATGAACAAAAATGAAATGTTTTTTCCTACAAAAATGATATAACAAATCCGATTTAGCAATTTACCATCATCATCATGTATTGGATAGATTCACTGCCAGGAAATGGTGACAAGCGTGATTTCTTCTTACTGAAAACCTTTTATTTAATAATTATCGTCTATTTTTCTCATCTCACACCGACAAACACACACACACACACACATACATACATACACACATATACACACATACACACACACCCTTGCGCCCCCCCCCCCCCACACACACACAAAGACAACAACCATATCACCCATAACCACTTCCTCCAAACTGGGTTTTCTTCCTGTTAAAAGTCTCAAAAATCAAAACAAACAAAATCAAAGAAAAACTGTTATCAGCATCACTACATTCTAAAATCACCAAACACTAGAGAAGATAACCATACCTCTTAAAAGGCAGCTTGACAAAAAAAGAGGAAAAACATGGAAAACAGACAAGGAAGGAAAACAAAATGTGGACGCCTTTATCAGCCATCCCTCAAGAGCTCCCATGTCGTTTAATTATCGACCCCCATCCATTAACTGCCTCTACCACCATCAACAGCTCTCACATCCCAAGGCATTTTTCCATGATAACAGGTACAGAAAAGGTAAAGGTGTCCCATAACCTATAAGGTCGTAGAGGAGCGAGGCGTCTGAGACCTCACTTCTCTAGGGGCCAGCATATTGAGGGCGCGCCCATCTCCTCTCTCGCTGCTTTACCTTCCCTGACCCTAAAGAGGGCAGGTACCCATTTACATCAGGGTGAACTTGATAACTGTACTGAAGCATAAACGCGTGCAAACTGTCACCCATTAAACTGGTAACCACGCTCGATGCTGCTTAACCTTGGCTGGGGGGGTGAAGCCAGTGCTTCAACCACTGAGCTATCCCACTCCCTTAATATCCGTAGTGGCAACTGCAATTTTGCTGTGATGTTATCAGATGGTGATAATGCCATGCGCATCAACTATCTTAAAGGGACAAATACCAAATTCTATTATTTTCCATTCTTTCTATTTTTCCATTCTTTCCATTTCCTGGCTAACTTGATTTTTTTGTTTCTCTTTTTGCAGGAGCAATGCGAGGCAAAGATATTTATCACTGTGGGAGATGTATTCAAAAGGTGGTTGGTGGATAGAAAGGAGGTTGAGCGTGTTCAACTCTGCTGGCGTAGGGATGTGGTGCTTTATATGTTTATAAGCTGAACAGGCAGAAAAGGCTGCATGGTCATCAAACTGACAGCTTGCTGTGGGATTTGAACACCACATTTCAATGACTGTTTGTGATTGCATGTGCATCTCCTCCTCCCCCTCGTTCTCTTTTCACACAGCCAACTACTTTTTTTAGAATGCGTGTGCATGCACATTTTAATACCAATGAATTTTAAACTGTCCTTTATCACTTACTCGCACACACTCACATGTATGCACATATGTGCACTCACACATACGCACGCATGTACGCACACACACACGCAAACATGCACGAACTCGTGTGCGCGTACACACACACACACACACGCGCGCGCGCACACACACAAACACGCGCGCGATCCCCCCACTCACACACACAAACACGCACACTCACACTTGCACACACTCATATTGTCACCATATCATCCCTGATACATTTTTCTTCTTAAAGTCTTGGATTTTCCTGAGAAGACAAATTCTATCAAAGTTGCCATATTCTAGAACCATCAAAAGCTAAAGAAGATAACAAAAAACCACCCACCACCTTTAAATAATGAAAAAAGACAAAGGATAAACAAACTATTTGAAAAAAACTATTGAAGGAGATGCTGGAGCAGACGACCAATCCAAAATCAATGGTGGACATCTTGCTCAAGCCTGAAGACCACTACACCATGGAATTATCGATTTCCATCCAATAATAACCTCTATAATCATCCCTAATGCTCTCATTGCCCTAAGGCATTTTCCCGTAATAACGGACAACTGCGATGTTAGTATTTTCTTTAGACGGTAGAAACCTCATGCGCGTCACTCAACATGCAGGTAACACTGTTTCTTCTTCTTCTTTCTTCTTTTGCGCTGTCTCCTGTGCCCCACTCTTTGACTGACCTTTCATTGTTTCTGTGTTATTTGACCAGGACAGTTCAGAGCAAGACTCTTGCTGAAGATGTGTTCTGGAATGTAGTTGCACGCGCACACACGCGTGCATGCACGGGCGCACAAACACACACACGCACACACACACACACGCACACACAATCAAATACACACACATCACACACACACTCAAACGCGCACACAAACACACACTCACTTACTAACCCATGCTACCTTTAATGCTACCCCCTTCTTAAAATCCAAGTCATTTCCTTTAAAGAAGCTGCCATCAGCACTCTAAGAACCATAAAAAAAAGCTGGAGATAGCTACAGCACTTAGTAATGGTTTAAAACAAAGTAGCGACAGCAAAAACAAGAGAGAAAAAAGTTTGGACAAAAAAATATGGTGGCTGGGAGCTATGATAAACGATTAAACAAAATTCAATAACCGATGCCATGCGACCATCCCTGAAAAAGACCAGACTATCGAATTATCGATCTTCATTTATTGACCATCTCTATAACCGTCGCCCCCTATATGTATGCATTTTCTTTACGATCACAGACAACTTCCATGCCACATCACTCATCACAAGAGAGATAAAGATCAACCTGTTTGGTCTCCTATGCCCCATTCTTTTGGTGACCTCAACTTATCTCTTGCTCAATTATATATATAAATATTTTTTGGTTCCTCGGCTAGAACTCCGAAGTTCACCAAAGGTGAAATTTTGTGTATTTGACGGTTCACCCCTCCATCACCGCCTCCAGCAGCACCACCACCAACACCACCACCAGCAGCACCACCACCAACACCACCACCAGCAGTACCACCAGCAGCACCACCACCAACACCAACACCACCACCAGCAGTACCACCAGCAGCACCACCACCAGCAGCACCACCACCAACACCACCACCAACACCACCACCAGCAACACCACCACCAGCAGCACCACCACCACCACCACCACCAGCAGTACCACCACCAACACCACCACCAGCAGTACCACCAGCAGTACCACCACCAACACCACCACCAGCAGCACCACCACCAACACCACCACCAACACCACCACCAGCAGCACCACCACCAACACCACCACCACCACCACCAACACCAACACCACCAAC